>OY821772.1:22166742-22554724 GCA_963682175.1 Triglochin maritima | reverse complement strand
CCTCCCTCTCCTCCTCTCTTCCCTTCTCGTTATCCTCTCTCTTCTTCTCCTTCTCCCCCTCTCGCTCCTCTCTTCCTTCTATCCATGTAAGGATAACGAGAGAAGGAGAGGGTAAGAGGGAGATATACGAGGAGAAGATGGAAGAGGAGAGAGAGGGGAAAAGAGGGAAGAGAGACAAGAAGAAGAGAGAAGGAAGTGGGAGAGAGGAGAATAGGGAAGGAGAGAGGAAACGAGAGAAGAGGAGATAGAGAAGGGTAGAGAGATAGAGAAGGGAGAGTAGAGAGAGAAAGAGAGAGGAGATAGAGAAGGGAGAGAGGAGTGGGGAAAAGGGGAAGCGAGCGAGAGAAGGAGAGGGAGAGAGTAGAAGAAGAGAGAAGGAGAGAGGATAAGGAGAGAGTTAGAAGAATAAGGAGAGAGGGAACGGGTGAGAAGGAGAAGAGAAAGTGGATAAGAGGGAGAACGAGAGAGAATGAGAAAAGGAGAAGAGAGAGAATCCGAGATGAGGAGAGAGAGAAAGTGAAAGAGAAAGAGGGACAAGCGGGAAAGGGCGGAGAGAAAAAAGGATAGTGGGAGAAGAAGGAGACGAAGAGAAGAAGAAGAGGGAAGAGAGGAGGGGAGAGGTAGAGAAGAGGAGAGAGGGAGAAGAAAAGAGAGAGGGGAAAGGGAGAGAGAAGAGAGACGGAGAGCGAGAATGAGAGATAGAGAAGGGAGAGATGAGAGTGGAGAAAAGAGGACAAGATGAGTAGAGAGAGGAGGAGGAGGGAGAGAGGAGGAGAAAAGAGTAGAGGAGAGAGGGAGAGAAGGAAGAGAGGATAAAGAAGGGAAAGGGAGAGAAAAGGAGAAGCGAGAGAAGTAGAGGGAGAAGGAGTGAGGAGAGAGGACGGAGAAGAAGGAAGAGAGAGCGAGAGATGGAGGGGAAGAAGGAGGGAGTGGAGAAGAGGATAAGAGGGAGATAGAGAATGAAGGAGAATAAGAGGGAGGAGGTGGGAGAGAGGGAACGAGAGAGGTAGAGAAGCGAGGGAAGGAGGAGAGAAGAGGGAGAGAGGGGAAGTAGAGGGGAGAAAGGAGAAGATATTGGGGGAGAAGGAGTGGGATAGAAGGAGAGAGAGCGAGAGACGGAGAGAGAGGAGGATAGGGAAGGATAGGAAAAGGGAGAGAGAAGAAGAAGAGAGAAGGATAAGGAGAGAAAAAGGAGAGAGGGATAAGAAGGAAGGGAGAGGAGAAGGAGAGGGAATATGAGGGAGATAGAGATGAGGAGAGGGAGAAGAGAGAAGGAGAAGAAGAGGGAAGGGTGGGAGAGAACGAGAGAGGTAGAGGAGAGAAGAGAGGGGTAGAGAGGTAGTGTGAGCGATACAGAGAGAAGGAAGAGACAGAGAGAGAGGGAAGGGAGAGGAGAGAGAAGGAGACGGAGAAAAGGGGAAGGGAGAGAAAGGAGAGAGGAAGAAGGAGAGAGAGATAAAGAGAGAGGGATAAAGGAGGGAGGGAGAGAAGAAAGAGAAAGACAGAGAAGGAGAGAGAAAATGAGAAGGGAGAAGAGAGGAGGAGATGGATAATGACAATGAGAGAGGAGAGAGGAGGGAAGAGAGAGGAGAGGAGAGAAGGAGAGGAGAGGGAGGTAGAGAAGACAAGGAGAAGAGAGAAGGGAGGGAGAGAGAGGGAAGGACAGAGACAGAGAAGAGAGAAGAGGGATAGGGAGAGAAGAGAGAAGGAGAAGAGGGAAGAGGTGAGAGAGATGGGAAGAGAGAGGAGGGAGAAGAAGGGAGAGAGAGCGAGAGGAGTAGAAGGAGTGAGTGGGGGAGAGGGATAAGAAGGAGAGGGATAAGAGGGAGATAGAGAAGGAGAAAGAAGAGAGGAAAGATAAGAGGAGGGAGAGATAAGAAGAGGGAGAAGGAGAGAGGAGAGAGGGAGGGGAACGAGAGGGAGATGACGAGATAAAGAAGGGACGGTGAGAGAAAAGAGGAGACTAGAGAGGGAACGAGAGGAGACGGAGGGATAAGAGGAGAAGGAGAGAGAGAGCGGGAGAGAGAGAAGGAGAGGGGAGGAGAGAGAAGGAGGGGACGAGAGGAGACAGTGGGATAAGAGGAGAGAGAAGAGAAGTAGAGAGAGAGCGGAGGAGAGGAAGAGATGGATAAGTGGGGAGAGAGAGAAGAAGAAGAATGATAGAGGAGGAGAGGTTGAACGAGGGAGTGAGAAGAGGATAGAGAAGTAAAGGAGGAGAAGAGAGAATACGGAAGGGAACGAGATAGAGAATGGGAGAGAGAAGGAGCGAGAGAGATAGAGGAGGAGAGGCGAAACGAGAGAGGAGAGCGATAAAGAGAAAGAGAAGGGAGAGGAGAGGAGAGGAGAGAAAAGGGAGAAGAGAGTGGGTGATAAAAGAAAGATGAGAGAAGAGAAGAGGAGTGGAGAGAGGAGAAGAGGGAGAAGGGGAGAGGAGAAGGGAGAGAGGGAACGGGAAGAGGAGCAATGAAGGGAAGGAGGAGAAAGAGAGAGATGGTGTTCCCCCTCCTTCTCATCCTCCCTCTCCTCCTCTCCTTCCCTTCTCGTTATCCTCTCTCTTCTTCTCCTTCTCCCCCTCTCGCTCCTCTCTTCCTTCTATCCATGTAAGGATAACGAGAGAAGGAGAGGGTAAGAGGGAGATATACGAGGAGAAGATGGAAGAGGAGAGAGAGGGGAAAAGAGGGAAGAGAGACAAGAAGAAGAGAGAAGGAAGTGGGAGAGAGGAGAATAGGGAAGGAGAGAGGAAACGAGAGAAAAGGAGATAGAGAAGGGTAGAGAGATAGAGAAGGGAGAGTAGAGAGAGAAGGAGAGAGGAGATAGAGAAGGGAGAGAGGAGTGGGGAAAAGGGGAAGCGAGCGAGAGAAGGAGAGGGAGAGAGTAGAAGAAGAGAGAAGGAGAGAGGATAAGGAGAGAGTTAGAAGAATAAGGAGAGAGGGAACGGGTGAGAAGGAGAAGAGAAAGTGGATAAGAGGGAGAACGAGAGAGAATGAGAAAAGGAGAAGAGAGAGAATCCGAGATGAGGAGAGAGAGAAAGTGAAAGAGAAAGAGGGACAAGCGGGAAAGGGCGGAGAGAAAAAAGGATAGTGGGAGAAGAAGGAGACGAAGAGAAGAAGAAGAGGGAAGAGAGGAGGGGAGAGGTAGAGAAGAGGAGAGAGGGAGAAGAAAAGAGAGAGGGGAAAGGGAGAGAGAAGAGAGACGGAGAGCGAGAATGAGAGATAGAGAAGGGAGAGATGAGAGTGGAGAAAAGAGGACAAGATGAGTAGAGAGAGGAGGAGGAGGGAGAGAGGTGGAGAAAAGAGTAGAGGAGAGAGGGAGAGAAGGAAGAGAGGATAAAGAAGGGAAAGGGAGAGAAAAGGAGAAGCGAGAGAAGTAGAGGGAGAAGGAGTGAGGAGAGAGGACGGAGAAGAAGGAAGAGAGAGCGAGAGATGGAGGGGAAGAAGGAGGGAGTGGAGAAGAGGATAAGAGGGAGATAGAGAATGAAGGAGAATAAGAGGGAGGAGGTGGGAGAGAGGGAACGAGAGAGGTAGAGAAGCGAGGGAAGGAGGAGAGAAGAGGGAGAGAGGGGAAGTAGAGGGGAGAAAGGAGAAGATATTGGGGGAGAAGGAGTGGGATAGAAGGAGAGAGAGCGAGAGACGGAGAGAGAGGAGGATAGGGAAGGATAGGAAAAGGGAGAGAGAAGAAGAAGAGAGAAGGATAAGGAGAGAAAAAGGAGAGAGGGATAAGAAGGAAGGGAGAGGAGAAGGAGAGGGAATATGAGGGAGATAGAGATGAGGAGAGGGAGAAGAGAGAAGGAGAAGAAGAGGGAAGGGTGGGAGAGAACGAGAGAGGTAGAGGAGAGAAGAGAGGGGTAGAGAGGTAGTGTGAGCGATACAGAGAGAAGGAAGAGACAGAGAGAGAGGGAAGGGAGAGGAGAGAGAAGGAGACGGAGAAAAGGGGAAGGGAGAGAAAGGAGAGAGGAAGAAGGAGAGAGAGATAAAGAGAGAGGGATAAAGGAGGGAGGGAGAGAAGAAAGAGAAAGACAGCGAAGGAGAGAGAAAATGAGAAGGGAGAAGAGAGGAGGAGATGGATAATGACAATGAGAGAGGAGAGAGGAGGGAAGAGAGTGGAGAGGAGAGAAGGAGAGGAGAGGGAGGTAGAGAAGACAAGGAGAAGAGGGAAGGGAGGGAGAGAGAGGGAAGGACAGAGACAGAGAAGAGAGAAGAGGGATAGGGAGAGAAGAGAGAAGGAGAAGAGGGAAGAGGTGAGAGAGATGGGAAGAGAGAGGAGGGAGAAGAAGGGAGAGAGAGCGAGAGGAGTAGAAGGAGTGAGTGGGGGAGAGGGATAAGAAGGAGAGGGATAAAAGGGAGATAGAGAAGGAGAAAGAAGAGAGGAAAGATAAGAGGAGGGAGAGATAAGAAGAGGGAGAAGGAGAGAGGAGAGAGGGAGGGGAACGAGAGGGAGATGACGAGATAAAGAAGGGACGGTGAGAGAAAAGAGGAGACTAGAGAGGGAACGAGAGGAGACGGAGGGATAAGAGGAGAAGGAGAGAGAGAGCGGGAGAGAGAGAAGGAGAGGGGAGGAGAGAGAAGGAGGGGACGAGAGGAGACAGTGGGATAAGAGGAGAGAGAAGAGAAGTAGAGAGAGAGCGGAGGAGAGGAAGAGATGGATAAGTGGGGAGAGAGAGAAGAAGAAGAATGATAGAGGAGGAGAGGTTGAACGAGGGAATGAGAAGAGGATAGAGAAGTAAAGGAGGAGAAGAGAGAATACGGAAGGGAACGAGATAGAGAATGGGAGAGAGAAGGAGCGAGAGAGATAGAGGAGGAGAGACGAAACGAGAGAGGAGAGCGATAAAGAGAAAGAGAAGGGAGAGGAGAGGAGAGGAGAGAAAAGGGAGAAGAGAGTGGGTGATAAAAGAAAGATGAGAGAAGAGAAGAGGAGAGGAGAGAGGAGAAGAGGGAGAAGGGGAGAGGAGAAGGGAGAGAGGGAACGGGAAGAGGAGCAATGAAGGGAAGGAGGAGAAAGAGAGAGATGGTGTTCCCCCTCCTTCTCATCCTCCCTCTCCTCCTCTCCTTCCCTTCTCGTTATCCTCTCTCTTCTTCTCCTTCTCCCCCTCTCGCTCCTCTCTTCCTTCTATCCATGTAAGGATAACGAGAGAAGGAGAGGGTAAGAGGGAGATATACGAGGAGAAGATGGAAGAGGAGAGAGAGGGGAAAAGAGGGAAGAGAGACAAGAAGAAGAGAGAAGGAAGTGGGAGAGAGGAGAATAGGGAAGGAGAGAGGAAACGAGAGAAGAGGAGATAGAGAAGGGTAGAGAGATAGAGAAGGGAGAGTAGAGAGAGAAGGAGAGAGGAGATAGAGAAGGGAGAGAGGAGTGGGGAAAAGGGGAAGCGAGCGAGAGAAGGAGAGGGAGAGAGTAGAAGAAGAGAGAAGGAGAGAGGATAAGGAGAGAGTTAGAAGAATAAGGAGAGAGGGAACGGGTGAGAAGGAGAAGAGAAAGTGGATAAGAGGGAGAACGAGAGAGAATGAGAAAAGGAGAAGAGAGAGAATCCGAGATGAGGAGAGAGAGAAAGTGAAAGAGAAAGAGGGACAAGCGGGAAAGGGCGGAGAGAAAAAAGGATAGTGGGAGAAGAAGGAGACGAAGAGAAGAAGAAGAGGGAAGAGAGGAGGGGAGAGGTAGAGAAGAGGAGAGAGGGAGAAGAAAAGAGAGAGGGGAAAGGGAGAGAGAAGAGAGACGGAGAGCGAGAATGAGAGATAGAGAAGGGAGAGATGAGAGTGGAGAAAAGAGGACAAGATGAGTAGAGAGAGGAGGAGGAGGGAGAGAGGAGGAGAAAAGAGTAGAGGAGAGAGGGAGAGAAGGAAGAGAGGATAAAGAAGGGAAAGGGAGAGAAAAGGAGAAGTGAGAGAAGTAGAGGGAGAAGGAGTGAGGAGAGAGGACGGAGAAGAAGGAAGAGAGAGCGAGAGATGGAGGGGAAGAAGGAGGGAGTGGAGAAGAGGATAAGAGGGAGATAGAGAATGAAGGAGAATAAGAGGGAGGAGGTGGGAGAGAGGGAACGAGAGAGGTAGAGAAGCGAGGGAAGGAGGAGAGAAGAGGGAGAGAGGGGAAGTAGAGGGGAGAAAGGAGAAGATATTGGGGGAGAAGGAGTGGGATAGAAGGAGAGAGAGCGAGAGACGGAGAGAGAGGAGGATAGGGAAGGATAGGAAGAGGGAGAGAGAAGAAGAAGAGAGAAGGATAAGGAGAGAAGAAGGAGAGAGGGATAAGAAGGAAGGGAGAGGAGAAGGAGAGGGAATATAAGGGAGATAGAGATGAGGATAGGGAGAAGAGAGAAGGAGAAGAAGAGGGAAGGGTGGGAGAGAACGAGAGAGGTAGAGGAGAGAAGAGAGGGGTAGAGAGGTAGTGTGAGAGATACAGGGAGAAGGAAGAGACGGAGAGAGAGGGAAGGGAGAGGAGAGAGAAGGAGACGGAGAAAAGGGGAAGGGAGAGAAAGGAGAGAGGAAGAAGGAGAGAGAGATAAAGAGAGAGGGATAAAGGAGGGAGGGAGAGAAGAAAGAGAAATACAGAGAATGAGAGAGAAAATGAGAAGGGAGAAGAGAGGAGGAGAAGGATAATGACAATGAGAGAGGAGAGAGGAGGGAAGAGAGAGGAAAGGAGAGAAGGAGATGAGAGGGAGGTAGAGAAGACAAGGAGAAGAGAGAAGGGAGGGAGAGAGAGAGAGGGAAGGACAGAGACAGAGAAGAGAGAAGAGGGATAGGGAGAGAAGAGAGAAGGAGAAGAGGGAAGAGGTGAGAGAGATGGGAGAGATGGGAAGAGAGAGGAGGGAGAAGAAGGGAGAGAGAGCGAGAGGAGTAGAAGGAGTGAGTGGGGGAGAGGGATAAGAAGAAGAGGGATAAGAGGGAGATAGAGAAGGAGAAAGAAGAAAGGAAAGATAAGAGGAGGGAGAGATAAGAAGAGGGAGAAGGAGAGAGGAGAGAGGGAGGGGAACGAGAGGGAGATGACGAGATAAAGAAGGGACGGTGAGAGAAAAGAGGAGACTAGAGAGGGAACGAGAGGAGACGGAGGGATAAGAGGAGAAGGAGAGAGAGAGGGGGAGAGAGAGAAGGAGAGGGGAGGAGAGAGAGGGAGGGGACGAGAGGAGACAGTGGGATAAGAGGAGAGAGAAGAGAAGTAGAGAGAGAGCGGAGGAGAGGAAGAGAGGGATAAGAGGGGAGAGAGAGAAGAAGAAGAAGAAGGATAGAGGAGGAGAGGTTGAACGAGGGAATGAGAAGAGGATAGAGAAGTAAAGGAGGAGAAGAAGATAGAGAATGGGAGAGAGAAGGAGCGAGAGAGGGGAGAAAAAAGATGAGAGGAGAGAAAAGGGGGAGAAAAAAGATGAGAGGAGAGAGAGGCTCTTGGGATGCGCATGGGGAACCTAGTGGTTTCTAGTGTTCTCAACCTCATTCTACCACCAAAAATCTCGTTTTTCGCCTCAAAATGGATATTTCTTCTAGTTCTACTCGATTGCAACAACAAAATGGAGATTGTGGCAGCAACAAGGATCTCCATCACGCAAGTCAGCAAGTCTCAACCCCACTTTTGGAGGGAGAGACGCACACACCACATCTAGGGAGCGAAAAGACTCCCCCAAGAAAGTGGTCCGACCTATTTCATTCTAGCCCACGAGCATCAACGGCCCTTGAGTTCGTCAAACCAGCCATCAAAGGAGGTGAGAAGGTCGCCGTGTGCTCCAAGGAAGAAGTAGTGGAAGCTTTGAAGATATGGGACAAGGTGATAGTTGGTTACTTCGTAGCCTTTAGGCCTCACTTGCCGACATTAGAAAAACACCTACGCAAATTGTGGAACTTGGAAGGTGGTTTGGAGGTGATAAAAAGGAGTCAAGGGTTCATGTTATTTAGATTCACACTTGGGGAGGATCGAAAGAAGGTGCTCGAAGGAGGCCCGTGGTTCATCAAAGGAGCTCCACTTGTTGTTCAATCATGGGAGTCGGATGTAGTGTTGCAGAGAGCAAACATAGTCACGGTTCCCATTTGGGTGCGTTTGCCGGAGCTAGATCTTAGGTTTTGGTCTCCAAAACCGTTGAGTAGCATAGCAAGTGTTCTTGGAAGACCTCTATGCATGGATGAGCAAACCGCCTCCGGTCGACGACTAGCTTATGCAAGGTTTTGCATTGAGGTAACGGCTGATTTTAGCTACCCAAGTTGGGTAGAGGTCCAAGTCGAGGGAGGGGAGCCACACAAAGTTTATGTGGAGTATGAGTGGAGACCCGGATATTTTAAGGAATGCATGGAGTTTGGGCACATAATGGAGAGGTGCCCAAGAAAGAAGGTGGAGGCTAGACCCGTGAAGCAAAGCTTGCAACAAAAAAAGCGAGATCAATGGGTTGTGGTCAAGCGTAGGAAGGAGAAGCAGGTAGAAGGAGAGCAAGAGGTGGATTTAGAAGAAGTGGAGGAAGGAAGACTTTTGCAAGCACAAGGGCCGCATGGAACCATAATGGATGTTCCCGAGTTGGAGGTAGACTTGGCCGCCGGTGGGATGAAGGATGGTGGGGAGGAGGAAAACGTGAAGGTTAGGGATGATGACGTGGATAATGTTGAGGATGACGTGGAGGATAGAGAGGATGATGTGGAGGAGTGGGCAAACAAGGAGGAGACACGTGGGGAAGCTTATGGGAGGGAAAAGGAGGAGGGAAACTTGGTGGAGAGGGATAGAAACTTCCTTTGTGCAAACTTTGAGGGAACAAATGAGGAGAGGACACGTAGACCAAGCAAGGACAGCCAAGAAGATGGTGGTTTGGTGGAAATAACGACCATGAGAAAGGAAACCAAGGAGAAGGAGCCACGTAGAAAGCAAGCAATAGAAGAGGACAACAAAGAGGAGGAAATAGATGGTTGCATTGCTTTTGGAAGAGCCAATGAGGAGAGAGTTGAGTGCTCAAAATTCAAATGGGCCAATGAGGAGAAGGAAAAGGACTCTAGTGATGAAAGGAAGGGGGACCATGCCAAATTTCGTGGAGCACTAGCAAAACAAGCTCCACAAAAGGAAATCACGTGGGAACTACAAGGTGGAGTGGTTTTCGTGGGGGAACCAAACAAGAATAGGAGGGAAAGTGGTGTGCACATGGATCTTCATACAAATTCTCGTGGAGCACCCCATGATACACATAAAAACACGTGGGACCAAAACAAAGTAGAATATGGGGGGGAGGGGAAATTACAACACATGCAAAGGGTGCAACACATGGGAGGTGAGAAAGGGGCCATGCAAGGACGAATGGTGTGTGAGGGGCCAAGCGGACTAGCCACGGTGATGGATGAAGAAGAGGTGTGGGAATCACCAAGGAGAATGGTTCGAGAGAAAGAAAAGGCACGCAAGGTGTCTTGGACAAATGGAGGCATGTTTAACGTACTTGGGGAGGTAGAGAAGGAAGATAAAATGGAGGTCAATTCCGGAGAAGGAGATAGGGAGTCACCCACTCGTGGACAAGGAGAAATGCAAGGGAAGGGGGGTCAAAAACAAGAAGGTAAAGGCACTTCAAAGCCGAGGAGGAAATCATCTCCACCACCCCCGGTTGATTTGGAATCAATTTCACCACAACCCGAGGCGTTCAAGGTTATAAGAGAGAAGGGTTTAATGCAACAAAAGAGCTCACATGGAGGTCAAGGGGCACGTCCCCTACCTTGAAGCCATGAATCTCCTCATGTGGAATGTGCGCGGAGCAAATGGACCCGACCGTGCACTCATGATAAGGGGTCGAATAAAGGAGGCAAATGCGGACGTGGTGTGCCTTGTAGAACATAAGGTGAAGTTAAAGAAGCTTACAAGATTCAAGCGAGCAATTTGGCCGCATGCATGGGCGGCAAATAGTCATATAGTGGATTCCGGCAGAATTCTTGTCTTGTGGAATGACCAAGAGGTGGATCTAAATGTAACGTTCGAGACAACACAACTTCTACATTTCAAGGGGCGATTGAGGAGGGATGGGGTAGAGTTTGAATTCACGGCGATATATGGGGATAATGGCCATGTTGATCGAAGGGCTTTGTGGGAAGACCTTGCTGCCATAACACCAAATGTATCCACCCCATGGATAGTGGGAGGTGACTTCAATTGCATTAGAAGGGCAAGTGAAAAGCGTGGAGGAGGAGGGGCAAATGAAGTTGCACTTAAGGAGTTCAACAATTGTGTGGACACACTCCAACTTCTCGAGATGCCTTCAACGGGGGGAGAATTCACGTGGTCCAACTCATCCGAAGGAAGCACATGCATTGAAACTAGGATTGATCGCATCTTGATGACAAATGCGTGGCTTGAGGTGTTCCCGGATTCCTACTATATTGTGGGTGAGAAAGACTTGAGCGATCACGCAATGCTCACTATGAAGACGGAAGGAAAAGGGCGAAGAAAGAAGCGCATGTTCCGTTTTGAAAATCATTGGGTCGAGCATGATGACTTTCGTGAAGTGGTAGAAGGGGCTTGGGCCACGCTTGTAGATGGCACTCAAATGTATCGAGTTGTTGCAAAGTTGAGTGAAGTGAAGGAAGCACTCAAGCGATGGAGTGGGCTGAAATTTGGAAATATTGTCAACAAGGTGGGAGAGGCTAGGAAGGCACTTGCGGAAATCAGGATTCAAAGATTGGATAGCCCGGAGGATGTGAGTCTAGCCCATGCTGAAATGACCGCTAAAGATGTTCTTGCTCGTGTGCTTGAACGAGAGGAATCCATCATCCGACAAAAATCGAGAGTTAAGTGGTTGAAGGAGGGAGATCGGAACACCCGGTTCTTCCATGCGCATCTAAGAGTGAGGAGGGCCACCAATCAAGTGAGGAGAGTGAGTGAGGGAGCACATCTCTTAGAAGAGGAGAATGAGATCCGGGAGGCGTTTCGGCGCCATTTTGCTAACCTGTTTGCTAATGAATTTCAGGTACAACCACTTAAGCCATCCATTACACTACCACAACTTCAGTCGTGGGAGAGTGAGGGGTTAGTACGTCCCATGGAGATGAAGGAACTAGAAGAGGTTGTGTTGAATGCAAATGTGGACAAAGCACCGGGACCCGATGGATTTAACGCCAAATTCTTCAAAGCGGCATGGGGTATAGTCAAGAGGGATGTGTTCAAGGCGGTGGACTCTTGTTTGAGGAGTGGGAAGTTGCTGGCCCAAATAAATTACACATCAATCACACTCATCCCCAAGAAGAGGGCACCTACAATGGTTGAAGAATATAGGCCTATAGCATTGTGTAACATGTTATATCGCTATATTTCAAAGGTACTAGCTAATCGGTTGAAAGGATTGCTACCAAGGCTAGTGGGTGAAAATCAAAGTGCTTTTGTTCATGGTAGAAGAATTGGTGACAACATTCTCCTTGCACATGAACTTTGTCACAACCTCCATCTTGCAAAAGGACAAGGCCGAATGTGCATCAAGCTCGACATTCGAAAAGCATATGACTCCATCTCATGGGTGTTTCTTGACCAAGTGATGAAGCGTTTTGGTTTCCCAGATAAGTGGAGGAGAACCATCTTAGCATGTGTGAAGGCCTCTTTTGTAGTAACGGTGAATGGAGCCAACTCTAAACCATTTGGGGCGAAGAATGGGTTGAGGCAAGGAGATCCATTAGCTCCATATCTTTTTGTCTTGTGCATGGAGGTACTAAGCGAGATGGTGAAGATGGCGGTAAGAGAAAAGAAGATAGAACCTCTAGTTTGTGGAGATATTGGGGTATCACATTTGATGTTCGCCGATGACGTCCTCTTTTTTACAAAGGCCACCAAGGAAAACGCCAAAGCAATAAAGGAGGTCCTTGAGGAGTTTACGGCGTACTCGGGGCTGAGATTCAATGCATCCAAGAGTCAAATATTTATGGGTGGCAACGTACTACATGGGGAGTGGATCATTGAGCACCTCGGCATGGAGTGTCTAGATTTCCCGGTGGTCTACCTTGGTTTACCACTCTTCTCGGGACGGATGGGCAGAAATCATTGTTTGACACTTATCAACAAGGTCAAGGCAAGGTTGAGCACATGGCAACAAAATTTTCTTTCCATAGCCGGGTGGGTGGAGCTTGTCAGAAGTGTTCTTACCTCACTTAGTATATATTGGACATCCACTTTTCTTGTCCCAAGGAGTGTTCTAAATGAGATTGATAGCCTTATGAGTAGATTCATTTGGGGGGGGGGGGGGGGGGGGCGAAGAAGTGGGTGGCGGTAGCTTGGAGAGATGTTTGTACACCAAAACATGAAGGAGGCCTTGGGCTTAAAAGACTAGTGGAGTGGAATGATGTGGGACTTCTACGATTGTTTTGGCTTGTTGTGGAAGATGGCAACACACTATGGGTGAAATGCATGCGACACAAATACTTGAAGAACCGTTCTATATGGCTTGCTAGGCCGCCATCCACCTCCTCTTGGGCATGCCGTGGAATTCTCCGAGTCCGGGAGATAGCTAGTAGACATGTTCGATACCAAGTGGGGGACGGGGAGGCAATACAATTCTTTCGTTATCCTTGGTGTGGAACACCAATACAATCCGAGCGATGGGGTGAGCGATTACACTATGATTTGGGTATACCTTGGGACACTCGAGTATCTTACTTCATTCGTGATGGGGAGTGGAACCGCCCTTACCCACAGTCAGCAATTATGGAGGAGCTTTGGGCCAAGATTCGATGTATACCCATTGTTGGTGGAGGGGACAAACCGATTAGGATAAACGGAAGACGAGAGAAACTTGGAATGAAGGAAGTGTGGGGATGGGTGAAGGCACCGGGCAACAAAGTGGCTTGGGCAGATTTTGTGTGGCACAAATATGCTATCCCGAAACATGCACTCACGGCATGGAGAGCTATGAGGGGTCGCCTTGTTACCAAACACCTCATGAATCAAAGAGGGGGCGGCTATGATCCGATATGTGTGCTATGTGAGGAGATGGATGAGGACATCACCCACTTATTTTGGGGCTGCATCTTCACAAAAGAGGTATGGGGATACCTCCTAGATATTCTAAAACTTGGTCACCGCATAGCAAATACTCTTGAAGGAGAAGCAAATCGGGTGAGTCATGCTCGAGGAGGAAAGATGGAAAGAGTGGCACGAAGATGGGCACTAAATGCCACGATTCACGAATGTTGGCAAGAATGCAATAGAAGAATCTTTGATGGAGAGAAAAAGCGACCGGTGGACATCATGGGGAGCATCAAAAACACAATCCGGTGCATGGGAGGACACATGAAGGCACTAGCCAAAGACGATGAGGAACTTCAGCAATTCGAGAAGACATGGACGTAGGCTAGGAAGAGGAGGAAATTAAACTAGATTCATGGATGTTTGTAATACTTAGTATGGGTAGCCGGTTATGCATGAAGCAGAAACCCGCGGACCAACACACTCAAATTTTGTAGGTTGTAAACATCACTTCATTAATACAATTCGAGGCTAAGCCTCCCTTTTGCTTTTGCAAAAAAAAAAGGAGCGAGAGAGATAGAGGAGGAGAGACGAAACGAGAGAGGAGAGCGATAAGGAGAAAGAGAAGGGAGAGGAGAGGAGAGAAAAGGGAGAAGAGAGTGGGTGATAAAAGAAACATGAGAGAAGAGAAGAGGAGAGGAGAGAGGAGAAGATGGAGAAGGGGAGAGGAGAAGGGAGAGAGGGAACGGGAAGAGGAGCAATGAAGGGAAGGAGGAGAAAGAGAGAGATGGTGTTCCCCTCCTTCTCATCCTCCCTCTCCTCCTCTCCTTCCCTTCTCGTTATCCTCTCTCTTCTTCTCCTTCTCCCCCTCTCGCTCCTCTCTTCGTTCTATCCATGTAAGGATAACGAGAGAAGCAGAGGGTAAGAGGGAGATATACGAGGAGAAGATGGAAAAGGAGAGAGAGGGGAAAAGAGGGAAGAGAGACAAGAAGAAGAGAGAAGGAAGTGGGAGAGAGGAGAATAGGGAAGGAGAGAGGAAACGAGAGAAGAGGAGATAGAGAAGGGTAGAGAGATAGAGAAGGGAGAGTAGAGGGAGAAGGAGAGAGGAGATAGAGAAGGGAGAGAGGAGTGGGGAAAAGGGGAAGCGAGCGAGAGAAGGAGAGGGAGAGAGTAGAAGAAGAGAGAAGGAGAGAGGATAAGGAGAGAGTTAGAAGGATAAGGAGAGAGGGAACGGGTGAGAAGGAGAAGAGAAAGTGGATAAGAGGGAGAACGAGAGAGAATGAGAAAAGGAGAAGCGAGAGAATGCGAGATGAGGAGAGAGAGAAAGTGAAAGAGAAAGAGGGACAAGAGGGAGAGGGCGGAGAGAAAAAGGATAGTTAGAGAAGGAGAGGAAGAGAAGGAGAAGAGGGAAGAGAGGAGGGGAGAGGTAGAGAAGAGGAGAGAGGGAGAAGAAAAGAGAGAGGGGAAAGGGAGAGAGAAGAGAGACGGAGAGCGAGAATGAGAGATAGATAAGGGAGAGATGAGAGTGGAGAAAAGAGGACAAGATGAGTAGAGAGAGGAGGAGGAGAAAAGAGTAGAGGAGAGAGGGAGAGAAGGAAGAGAGGATAAAGAAGGGAAAGGGAGAGAAAAGGAGAAGCGAGAGAAGTAGAGGGAGAAGGAGTGAGGAGAGAGGACGGAGAAGAAGGAAGAGAGAGCGAGAGATGGAGGGGAAGAAGGAGGGAGTGGAGAAGAGGATAAGAGGGAGATAGAGAATGAAGGAGAATAAGAGGGAGGAGGTGGGAGAGATGGAGAGAGGGAACAAGAGAGGTAGAGAAGCGAGGGAAGGAGGAGAGAAGAGGGAGAGAGGGGAAGTAGAGGGGAGAAAGGAGAAGATATTTGGGGAGAAGGAGTGGGATAGAAGGAGAGAGAGCGAGAGACGGAGAGAGAGGAGGATAGGGAACGATAGGAATAGGGAGAGAGAAGAAGAAGAGAGAAGGATAAGGAGAGAAGAAGGAGAGAGGGATAAGAAGGAAGGGAGAGGAGAAGGAGAGGGAATATGAGGGAGATAGAGATGAGGAGAGGGAGAAGAGAGAAGGAGAAGAAGAGGGAAGGGTGGGAGAGAAAGAGAGAGGTAGAGGAGAGAAGAGAGGGGTAGAGAGGTAGTGTGAGAGATACAGAGAGAAGGAAGAGACGGAGGGAGAGGGAATGGAGAGGAGAGAGAAGGAGACGGAGAAAAGGGGAAGGGAGAGAAAGGAGAGAGGAAGAAGGAGAGAGAGATAAAGAGAGAGGGATAAAGGAGGGAGGGAGAGAAGAAAGAGAAAGACAGAGAAGGAGAGAGAAAATGAGAAGGGAGAAGAGAGGAGGAGAAGGATAATGACAATGAGAGAGGAGAGAGGAGGGAAGAGAGAGGAGAGGAGAGAAGGAGAGGAGAGGGAGGTAGAGAAGACAAGGAGAAGAGAGAAGGGAGGGAGAGAGAGGGAAGGACAGAGACAGAGAAGAGAGAAGAGGGATAGGGAGAGAAGAGAGAAGGAGAAGAGGGAAGAGGTGAGAGAGATGGGAGAGATGGGAAGAGAGAGGAGGGAGAAGAAGGGAGAGAGAGCGAGAGGAGTAGAAGGAGTGAGTGGGGGAGAGGGATAAGAAGGATAGGGATAAGAGGGAGATAGAGAAGGAGAAAGAAGAGAGGAAAGATAAGAGGAGGGAGAGATAAGAAGAGGGAGAAGGAGAGAGGAGAGAGGGAGGGGAACGAGAGGGAGATCACGAGATAAAGAAGGGACGGTGAGAGAAAAGAGGAGACTAGAGAGGGAACGAGAGGAGACGGAGGGATAAGAGGAGAAGGAGAGAGAGAGCGGGAGAGAGAGAAGGAGTGGGGAGGAGAGAGAGGGAGGGGGAGAAGAGGGAGGGGACGAGAGGAGACAGTGGGATAAGAGGAGAGAGAAGAGAAGTAGAGAGAGAGCGGAGGAGAGGAAGAGAGGGATAAGAGGGGAGAGAGAGAAGAAGAAGAAGAAGGATAAAGGAGGAGAGGTTGAACGAGGGAATGAGAAGAGGATAGAGAAGTAAAGGAGGAGAAGAGGGAATACGGAAGGGAACGAGATAGAGAATGGGAGAGAGAAGGAGCGAGAGAGATAGAGGAGGAGAGACGAAACGAGAGAGGAGAGCGATAAGGAGAAAGAGAAGGGAGAGGAGAGGAGAGAAAAGGGAGAAGAGAGTGGGTGATAAAAGAAAGATGAGAGAAGAGAAGAGGAGAGGAGAGAGGAGAAGAGGGAGAAGGGGAGAGGAGAAGGGAGAGAGGGAACCGGAAGAGGAGCAATGAAGGGAAGGAGGAGAAAGAGAGAGATGGTGTTCCCCCTCCTTCTCATCCTCCCTCTCCTCCTCTGCTTCCCTTCTCGTTATCCTCTCTCTTCTTCTCCTTCTCCCCCTCTCGCTCCTCTCTTCCTTCTACCCATGTAAGGATAACGAGAGAAGGAGAGGGTAAGAGGGAGATATACGAGGAGAAGATGGAAGAGGAGAGAGAGGGGAAAAGAGGGAAGAGAGACAAGAAGAAGAGAGAAGGAAGTGGGAGAGAGGAGAATAGGGAAGGAGAGAGGAAACGAGAGAAGAGGAGATAGAGAAGGGTAGATAGATAGAGAAGGGAGAGTAGAGAGAGAAGGAGAGAGGAGATAGAGAAGGGAGAGAGGAGTGGGGAAAGGGGAAGCGAGCGAGAGAAGGAGAGGGAGAGAGTAGAAGAAGAGAGAAGGAGAGAGGATAAGGAGAGAGTTAGAAGGATAAGGAGAGAGGGAACAGGTGAGAAGGAGATGAGAAAGTGGATAAGAGGGAGAACGAGAGAGAATGAGAAAATGAGAAGCGAGAGAATGCGACATGAGGAGAGAGAGAAAGTGAAAGAGAAAGTGGGACAAGCGGGAAAGGGCGGAGAGAAAAAGGATAGTGGGAGAAGAAGGAGACGAAGAGAAGGAGAAGAGGGAAGAGAGGAGGGGAGAGGTAGAGAAGAGGAGAGAGGGAGAAGAAAAGAGAGAGGGGAAAGGGAGAGAGAAGAGAGACGGAGAGCGAGAATGAGAGATAGAGAAGGGAGAGATGAGAGTGGAGAAAAGAGGACAAGATGAGTAGAGAGAGGGAGAGAAGGGAGAGAGGATAAAGAAGGGAAGTGGAGAGAAAAGGAGAAGCGAGAGAAGTAGAGGGAGAAGGAGTGAGGAGAGAGGACGGAGAAGAAGGAAGAGAGAAGTAGAGGGAGAAGGAGTGAGGGGAAGAAGGAGGGAGTGGAGAAGAGGATAAGAGGGAGATAGAGAATGAAGGAGAATAAGAGGGAGGAGGTGGGAGATATGGAGAGAGGGAACGAGAGAGGTAGAGAAGCGAGGGAAGGAGGAGAGAAGAGGGAGAGAGGGGAAGTAGAGGGGAGAAAGGAGAAGATATTTGGGGAGAAGGAGTGGGATAGAAGGAGAGAGAGCGAGAGACGGAGAGAGAGGAGGATAGGGAAGGATAGGAAGAGGGAGAGAGAAGAAGAAGAGAAAAGGATAAGGAGAGAAGAAGGAGAGAGGGATAAGAAGGAAGGGAGAGGAGAAGGAGAGGGAATATGAGGGAGATAGAGATGAGGAGAGGGAGAAGAGAGAAGGAGAAGAAGAGGGAAGGGTGGGAGAGAACGAGAGAGGTAGAGGAGAGAAGAGAGGGGTAGAGAGGTAGTGTGAGAGATACAGAGAGAAGGAAGAGACGGAGAGAGAGGGAAGGGAGAGGAGAGAGAAGGAGACGGAGAAAAAGGGAAGGGAGAGAAAGGAGAGAGGAAGAAGGAGAGAGAGATAAAGAGAGAGGGATAAAGGAGGGAGGGAGAGAAGAAAGAGAAAGACAGAGAAGGAGAGAGAAAATGAGAAGGGAGAAGAGAGGAGGAGAAGGATAATGACAATGAGAGAGGAGAGAGGAGGGAAGAGAGAGGAGAGAAGAGAAGGAGAGGAGAGGGAGGTAGAAAGACAAGGAGAAGAGAGAAGGGAGGGAGAGAGAGGGAAGGACAGAGACAGAGAAGAGAGAAGAGGGATAGGGAGAGAAGAGAGAAGGAGAAGAGGGAAGAGGTGAGAGAGATGGGAGAGATGGGAAGAGAGAGGAGGGAGAAGAAGGGAGAGAGAGCGAGAGGAGTAGAAGGAGTGAGTGGGGGAGAGGGATAAGAAGAAGAGGGATAAGAGGGAGATAGAGAAGGAGAAAGAAGAGAGGAAAGATAAGGGGAGGGAGAGATAAGAAGAGGGAGAATGAGAGAGGAGAGAGGGAGGGGAACGAGAGGGAGATGACGAGATAAAGAAGGGACGGTGAGAGAAAAGAGGAGACTAGAGAGGGAACGAGAGGAGACGGAGGGATAAGAGGAGAAGGAGAGAGAGAGCGGGAGAGAGAGATGGACAGCGGAGGAGAGAGAGGGAGGGGACGAGAGGAGACAGTGGGATAAGAGGAGAGAGAAGAGAAGTAGAGAGAGAGCGGAGGAGAGGAAGAGAGGGATAAGAGGGGAGAGAGAGAAGAAGAAGAAGAAGGATAGAGGAGGAGAGGTTGAACGAGGGAATGAGAAGAGGATAGAGAAGTAAAGGAGGAGAAGAAGATAGAGAATGGGAGAGAGAAGGAGCGAGAGAGGGGAGAAAAAAGATGAGTGGAGAGAAAAGGGGGAGAAAAAAGATGAGAGGAGAGAGAGGCTCTTGGGATGCGCATGGGGAACCTAGTGGTTTCTAGTGTTCTCAACCTCATTCTACCACCAAAAATCTCGTTTTTCGCCTCAAAATGGATCTTTCTTCTAGTTCTACTCAATTGCAACAACAAAATGGAGATTGTGGCAGCAACAAGGATCTCCATCACGCAAGTCAGCAAGTCTCAACCCCACTTTTGGAGGGAGAGACGCACACACCACATCTAGGGAGCGAAAAGACTCCCCCAAGAAAGTGGTCCGACCTATTTCATTCTAGCCCACGAGCATCAACGGCCCTTGAGTTCGTCAAACCAGCCATCAAAGGAGGTGAGAAGGTCGCCGTGTGCTCCAAGGAAGAAGTAGTTGAAGCTTTGAAGAGATGGGACAAGGTGATAGTGGGTTACTTCATAGCCTTTAGGCCTCACTTGCCGACATTGGAAAAACACCTACACAAATTGTGGAACTTGGTAGGTGGTTTGGAGGTGATAAAAAGGAGTCAAGGGTTCATGTTATTTAGATTCACACTTGGGGAGGATCGAAAGAAGGTGCTCGAAGGAGGCCCGTGGTTCATCAAAGGAGCTCCACTTGTTGTTCAATCATGGGAGCCGGATGTAGTGTTGCAGAGAGCAAACATAGTCACGGTTCCCATTTGGGTGCGTTTGCCGGAGCTAGATCTTAGGTTTTGGTCTCCAAAACCGTTGAGTAGCATAGCAAGTGTTCTTGGAAGACCTCTATGCATGGATGAGCAAACCGCCTCCGGTCGACGACTAGCTTATGCAAGGTTTTGCATTGAGGTAACGGCTGATTTTAGCTACCCAAGTTGGGTAGAGGTCCAAGTCGAGGGAGGGGAGCCACACAAAGTTTATGTGGAGTATGAGTGGAGACCCGGATATTTTAAGGAATGCATGGAGTTTGGGCACGTAATGGAGAGGTGCCCAAGAAAGAAGGTGGAGGCTAGACCCTTGAAGCAAAGCTTGCAACAAAAAAAGCGAGATCAATGGGTTGTGGTCAAGCGTAGGAAGGAGAAGGAGGTAGAAGGAGAGCAAGAGGTGGATTTAGAAGAAGTGGAGGAAGGAAGACTTTTGCAAGCACAAGGGCCGCATGGAACCATAACGGATGTTCCCGAGTTGGAGGTAGACTTGGCCGCCGGTGGGATGAAGGATGGTGGGGAGGAGGAAAACGTGAAGGTTAGGGATGATGATGTGGATAATGTTGAGGATGACGTGGAGGATAGAGAGGATGATGTGGAGGAGTGGGCAAACAAGGAGGAGACACGTGGGGAAACTTATGGGAGGGAAAAGGAGGAGGGAAACTTGGTGGAGAGGGATAGAAACTTCCTTTGTGCAAACTTTGAGGGAACAAATGAGGAGAGGACACGTGGACCAAGCAAGGACAGCCAAGAAGATGGTGGTTTGGTGGAAATAACGACCATGAGAAAGGAAACCAAGGAGAAGGAGCCACGTAGAAGGCAAGCAATAGAAGAGGACAACAAAGAGGAGGAAATAGATGGTTGCATTGCTTTTGGAAGAGCCAATGAGGAGAGAGTTGAGTGCTCAAAATTCAAATGGGCCAATGAGGAGAAGGAAAAGGACTCTAGTGATGAAAGGAAGGGGGACCATGCCAAATTTCGTGGAGCACTAGCAAAACAAGCTCCACAAAAGGAAATCACGTGGGAACTACAAGGTGGAGTGGTTTTCGTGGGGGAACCAAACAAGAATAGGAGGGAAAGTGGTGTGCACATGGATCTTCATACAAATTCTCGTGGAGCACCCCATGATACACATAAAAACACGTGGGACCAAAACAAAGTAGAATATGGGGGGGAGGGGAAATTACAACACATGCAAAGGGTGCAACACATGGGAGGTGAGAAAGGGGCCATGCAAGGACGAATGGTGTGTGAGGGGCCAAGCGGACTAGCCACGGTGATGGATGAAGAAGAGGTGTGGGAATCACCAAGGAGAATGGTTCGAGAGAAAGAAAAGGCACGCAAGGTGTCTTGGACAAATGGAGGCATGTTTAACGTACTTGGGGAGGTAGAGAAGGAAGATAAAATGGAGGTCAATTCCGGAGAAGGAGATAGGGAGTCACCCACTCGTGGACAAGGAGAAATGCAAGGGAAGGGGGGTCAAAAACAAGAAGGTAAAGGCACTTCAAAGCCGAGGAGGAAATCATCTCCACCACCCCCGGTTGATTTGGAATCAATTTCACCACAACCCGAGGCGTTCAAGGTTATAAGAGAGAAGGGTTTAATGCAACAAAAGAGCTCACATGGAGGTCAAGGGGCACGTCCCCTACCTTGAAGCCATGAATCTCCTCATGTGGAATGTGCGCGGAGCAAATGGACCCGACCGTGCACTCATGATAAGGGGTCGAATAAAGGAGGCAAATGCGGACGTGGTGTGCCTTGTAGAACATAAGGTGAAGTTAAAGAAGCTTACAAGATTCAAGCGAGCAATTTGGCCGCATGCATGGGCGGCAAATAGTCATATAGTGGATTCCGGCAGAATTCTTGTCTTGTGGAATGACCAAGAGGTGGATCTAAATGTAACGTTCGAGACAACACAACTTCTACATTTCAAGGGGCGATTGAGGAGGGATGGGGTAGAGTTTGAATTCACGGCGATATATGGGGATAATGGCCATGTTGATCGAAGGGCTTTGTGGGAAGACCTTGCTGCCATAAACCAAATGTATCCACCCCATGGATAGTGGGAGGTGACTTCAATTGCATTAGAAGGGCAAGTGAAAAGCGTGGAGGAGGAGGGGCAAATGAAGTTGCACTTAAGGAGTTCAACAATTGTGTGGACACACTCCAACTTCTCGAGATGCCTTCAACGGGGGGAGAATTCACGTGGTCCAACTCATCCGAAGGAAGCGCATGCATTGAAACTAGGATTGATCGCATCTTGATGACAAATGCGTGGCTTGAGGTGTTCCCGGATTCCTACTATATTGTGGGTGAGAAAGACTTGAGCGATCACGCAATGCTCACTATGAAGACGGAAGGAAAAGGGCGAAGAAAGAAGCGCATGTTCCGTTTTGAAAATCATTGGGTCGAGCATGATGACTTTCGTGAAGTGGTAGAAGGGGCTTGGGCCACGCTTGTAGATGGCACTCAAATGTATCGAGTTGTTGCAAAGTTGAGTGAAGTGAAGGAAGCACTCAAGCGATGGAGTGGGCTGAAATTTGGAAATATTGTCAACAAGGTGGGAGAGGCTAGGAAGGCACTTGCGGAAATCAGGATTCAAAGATTGGATAGCCCAGAGGATGTGAGTCTAGCCCATGCTGAAATGACCGCTAAAGATGTTCTTGCTCGTGTGCTTGAACGAGAGGAATCCATCATCCGACAAAAATCGAGAGTTAAGTGGTTGAAGGAGGGAGATCGGAACACCCGGTTCTTCCATGCGCATCTAAGAGTGAGGAGGGCCACCAATCAAGTGAGGAGAGTGAGTGAGGGAGCACATCTCTTAGAAGAGGAGAATGAGATCCGGGAGGCGTTTCGGCGCCATTTTGCTAACATGTTTGCTAATGAATTTCAGGTACAACCACTTAAGCCATCCATTACACTACCACAACTTCAGTCGTGGGAGAGTGAGGGGTTAGTACGTCCCATGGAGATGAAGGAACTAGAAGAGGTTGTGTTGAATGCAAATGTGGACAAAGCACCGGGACCCGATGGATTTAACGCCAAATTCTTCAAAGCGGCATGGGGTATAGTCAAGAGGGATGTGTTCAAGGCGGTCGACTCTTGTTTGAGGAGTGGGAAGTTGCTGGCCCAAATAAATTACACATCAATCACACTCATCCCCAAGAAGAGGGCACCTACAATGGTTGAAGAATATAGGCCTATAGCATTGTGTAACATGTTATATCGCTATATTTCAAAGGTACTAGCTAATCGGTTGAAAGGATTGCTACCAAGGCTAGTGGGTGAAAATCAAAGTGCTTTTGTTCATGGTAGAAGAATTGGTGACAACATTCTCCTTGCACATGAACTTTGTCACAACCTCCATCTTGCAAAAGGACAAGGCCGAATGTGCATCAAGCTCGACATTCGAAAAGCATATGACTCCATCTCATGGGTGTTTCTTGACCAAGTGATGAAGCGTTTTGGTTTCCCAGATAAGTGGAGGAGAACCATCTTAGCATGTGTGAAGGCCTCTTTTGTAGTAACGGTGAATGGAGCCAACTCTAAACCATTTGGGGCGAAGAATGGGTTGAGGCAAGGAGATCCATTAGCTCCATATCTTTTTGTCTTGTGCATGGAGGTACTAAGCGAGATGGTGAAGATGGCGGTAAGAGAAAAGAAGATAGAACCTCTAGTTTGTGGAGATATTGGGGTATCACATTTGATGTTCGCCGATGACGTCCTCTTTTTTACAAAGGCCACCAAGGAAAACGCCAAAGCAATAAAGGAGGTCCTTGAGGAGTTTACGGCGTACTCGGGGCTGAGATTCAATGCATCCAAGAGTCAAATATTTATGGGTGGCAACGTACTACATGGGGAGTGGATCATTGAGCACCTCGGCATGGAGTGTCTAGATTTCCCGGTGGTCTACCTTGGTTTACCACTCTTCTCGGGACGGATGGGCAGAAATCATTGTTTGACACTTATCAACAAGGTCAAGGCAAGGTTGAGCACATGGCAACAAAATTTTCTTTCCATAGCCGGGCGGGTGGAGCTTGTCAGAAGTGTTCTTACCTCACTTAGTATCTATTGGACATCCACTTTTCTTGTCCCAAGGAGTGTTCTAAATGAGATTGATAGCCTTATGAGTAGATTCATTTGGGGGGGGGGGGGGGGGGCGAAGAAGTGGGTGGCGGTAGCTTGGAGAGATGTTTGTACACCAAAACATGAAGGAGGCCTTGGGCTTAAAAGACTAGTGGAGTGGAATGATGTGGGACTTCTACGATTGTTTTGGCTTGTTGTGGAAGATGGCAACACGCTATGGGTGAAATGCATGCGACACAAATACTTGAAGAACCGTTCTATATGGCTTGCTAGGCCGCCATCCACCTCCTCTTGGGCATGCCGTGGAATTCTCCGAGTCCGGGAGATAGCTAGTAGACATGTTCGATACCAAGTGGGGGACGGGGAGGCAATACAATTCTTTCGTTATCCTTGGTGTGGAACACCAATACAATCCGAGCCATGGGGTGAGCGATTACACTATGATTTGGGTATACCTTGGGACACTCGAGTATCTTACTTCATTCGTGATGGGGAGTGGAACCGCCCTTACCCACAGTCAGCAATTATGGAGGAGCTTTGGGCCAAGATTCGATGTATACCCATTGTTGGTGGAGGGGACAAACCGATTAGGATAAACGGAAGACGAGAGAAACTTGGAATGAAGGAAGTGTGGGGATGGGTGAAGGCACCGGGCAACAAAGTGGCTTGGGCAGATTTTGTGTGGCACAAATATGCTATCCCGAAACATGCACTCACGGCATGGAGAGCTATGAGGGGTCGCCTTGTTACCAAACACCTCATGAATCAAAGAGGGGGCGGCTATGATCCGATATGTGTGCTATGTGAGGAGATGGATGAGGACATCACCCACTTATTTTGGGGCTGCATCTTCACAAAAGAGGTATGGGGATACCTCCTAGATATTCTAAAACTTGGTCACCGCATAGCAAATACTCTTGAAGGAGAAGCAAATCGGGTGAGTCATGCTCGAGGAGGAAAGATGGAAAGAGTGGCACGAAGATGGGCACTAAATGCCACGATTCACGAATGTTGGCAAGAACGCAATAGAAGAATCTTTTATGGAGAGAAAAAGCGACCGGTGGACATCATGGGGAGCATCAAAAACACAATCCGGTGCATGGGAGGACACATGAAGGCACTAGCCAAAGACGATGAGGAACTTCAGCAATTCGAGAAGACATGGACGTAGGCTAGGAAGAGGAGGAAATTAAACTAGATTCATGGTTGTTTGTAATACTTAGTATGGGTAGCCGGTTATGCATGAAGCATAAACCCGCGGACCAACACACTCAAATTTTGTAGGTTGTAAACATCACTTCATTAATACAATTTGAGGCTAAGCCTCCCTTTTGCTTTTGCAAAAAAAAAAGAGCAAGAGAGATAGAGGAGGAGAGACGAAACGAGAGAGGAGAGCGATAAGGAGAAAGAGAAGGGAGAGGAGAGGAGAGAAAAGGGAGAAGAGAGTGGGTGATAAAAGAAAGATGAGAGAAGAGAAGAGGAGAGGAGAGAGGAGAAGAGGGAGAAGGGGAGAGGAGAAGGGAGAGAGGGAACGGGAAGAGGAGCAATGAAGGGAAGGAGGAGAAAGAGAGAGATGGTGTTCCCCCTCCTTCTCATCCTCCCTCTCCTCCTCTCCTTCCCTTCTCGTTATCCTCTCTCTTCTTCTCCTTCTCCCCCTCTCGCTCCTCTCTTCCTTCTATCCATGTAAGGATAACGAGAGAAGGAGAGGGTAAGAGGGAGATATACGAGGAGAAGATGGAAGAGGAGAGAGAGGGGAAAAGAGGGAAGAGAGACAAGAAGAAGAGAGAAGGAAGTGGGAGAGAGGAGAATAGGGAAGGAGAGAGGAAACGAGAGAAGAGGAGATAGAGAAGGGTAGAGAGATAGAGAAGGGAGAGTAGAGAGAGAAGGAGAGAGGAGATAGAGAAGGGAGAGAGGAGTGGGGAAAATGGGAAGCGAGCGAGAGAAGGAGAGGGAGAGAGTAGAAGAAGAGAGAAGGAGAGAGGATAAGGAGAGAGTTAGAAGGATAAGGAGAGAGGGAATGGGTGAGAAGGAGATGAGAAAGTGGATAAGAGGGAGAACGAGAGAGAATGAGAAAAGGAGAAGCGAGAGAATGCGAGATGAGGAGAGAGAGAAAGTGAAAGAGAAAGAGGGACAAGAGGGAGAGGGCGGAGAGAAAAAGGATAGTGGGAGAAGAAGGAGACGAAGAGATGGAGAAGAGGGAAGAGAGGAGGGGAGAGGTAGAGAAGAGGAGAGAGGGAGAAGAAAAGAGAGAGGGGAAAGGGAGAGAGAAGAGAGACGGAGAGCGAGAATGAGAGATAGAGAAGGGAGAGATGAGAGTGGAGAAAAGAGGACAAGATGAGTAGAGAGAGGAGGAGGAGGGAGAGAGGAGGAGAAAAGAGTAGAGGAGAGAGGGAGAGAAGGAAGAGAGGATAAAGAAGGGAAAGGGAGAGAAAAGGAGAAGCGAGAGAAGTAGAGGGAGAAGGAGTGAGGAGAGAGGACGGAGAAGAAGGAAGAAAGAGCGAGAGATGGAGGGGAAGAAGGAGGGAGTGGAGAAGAGGATAAGAGGGAGATAGAGAATGAAGGAGAATAAGAGGGAGGAGGTGGGAGAGATGGAGAGAGGGAACAAGAGAGGTAGAGAAGCGAGGGAAGGAGAAGAGAAGAGGGAGAGAGGGGAAGTAGAGGGGAGAAAGGAGAAGATATTTGGGGAGAAGGAGTGGGATAGAAGGAGAGAGAGCGAGAGACGGAGAGAGAGGAGGATAGGGAAGGATAGGAATAGGGAGAGAGAAGAAGAAGAGAGAAGGATAAGGAGAGAAGAAGGAGAGAGGGATAAGAAGGAAGGGAGAGGAGAGCGATAAGGAGAAAGAGAAAGGAGAGGAGAGAAAAGGGAGAAGAGAGTGGGTGATAAAAGAAAGATGAGAGAAGAGAAGAGGAGAGGAGAGAGGAGAAGAGGGAGAAGGGGAGAGGAGAAGGGAGAGAGGGAACGGGAAGAGGAGCAATGAAGGGAAGGAGGAGAAAGAGAGAGATGGTGTTCCCCCTCCTTCTCATCCTCCCTCTCCTCCTCTCCTTCCCTTCTCGTTATCCTCTCTCTTCTTCTCCTTCTCCCCCTCTCGCTCCTCTCTTCCTTCTATCCATGTA
The DNA here is from genome assembly GCA_963682175.1 of Triglochin maritima. Taxonomy (NCBI): domain Eukaryota; kingdom Viridiplantae; phylum Streptophyta; class Magnoliopsida; order Alismatales; family Juncaginaceae; genus Triglochin; species Triglochin maritima. The sequence continues at coordinate 22,528,379 of OY821772.1, read as the reverse complement.
AGGATAACGAGAGAAGGAGAGGGTAAGAGGGAGATATACGAGGAGAAGATGGAAGAGGAGAGAGAGGGGAAAAGAGGGAAGAGAGACAAGAAGAAGAGAGAAGGAAGTGGGAGAGAGGAGAATAGGGAAGGAGAGAGGAAACGAGAGAAGAGGAGATAGAGAAGGGTAGAGAGATAGAGAAGGGAGAGTAGAGAGAGAAGGAGAGAGGAGATAGAGAAGGGAGAGAGGAGTGGGGAAAAGGGGAAGCGAGCGAGAGAAGGAGAGGGAGAGAGTAGAAGAAGAGAGAAGGAGAGAGGATAAGGAGAGAGTTAGAAGGATAAGGAGAGAGGGAACGGGTGAGAAGGAGAAGAGAAAGTGGATAAGAGGGAGAACGAGAGAGAATGAGAAAAGGAGAAGCGAGCGAATGCGAGATGAGGAGAGAGAGAAAGTGAAAGAGAAAGAGGGACAAGAGGGAGAGGGCGGAGAGAAAAAGGATAGTGGGAGAAGGAGAGGAAGAGAAGGAGAAGAGGGAAGAGAGGAGGGGAGAGGTAGAGAAGAGGAGAGAGGGAGAAGAAAAGAGAGAGGGGAAAGGGAGAGAGAAGAGAGACGGAGAGCGAGAATGAGAGATAGAGAAGGGAGAGATGAGAGTGGAGAAAAGAGGACAAGATGAGTAGAGAGAGGAGGAGGAGAAAAGAGTAGAGGAGAGAGGGAGAGAAGGAAGAGAGGATAAAGAAGGGAAAGGGAGAGAAAAGGAGAAACGAGAGAAGTAGAGGGAGAAGGAGTGAGGAGAGAGGACGGAGAAGAAGGAAGAGAGAGCGAGAGATGGAGGGGAAGAAGGAGGGAGTGGAGAAGAGGATAAGAGGGAGATAGAGAATGAAGGAGAATAAGAGGGAGGAGGTGGGAGAGATGGAGAGAGGGAACAAGAGAGGTAGAGAAGCGAGGGAAGGAGGAGAGAAGAGGGAGAGAGGGGAAGTAGAGGGGAGAAAGGAGAAGATATTTGGGGAGAAGGAGTGGGATAGAAGGAGAGAGAGCGAGAGACGGAGAGAGAGGAGGATAGGGAAGGATAGGAATAGGGAGAGAGAAGAAGAAGAGAGAAGGATAAGGAGAGAAGAAGGAGAGAGGGATAAGAAGGAAGGGAGAGGAGAAGGAGAGGGAATATGAGGGAGATAGAGAACGAGAGAGGTAGAGGAGAGGGAGGTAGAGAAGACAAGGAGAAGAAGAGGGAAGGGTGGGAGAGAACGAGAGAGGTAGAGGAGAGAAGAGAGGGGTAGAGAGGTAGTGTGAGAGATACAGAGAGAAGGAAGAGACGGATAGAGAGGGAAGGGAGAGGAGAGACAAGGAGACAGAGAAAAGGGGAAGGGAGAGAAAGGAGAGAGGAAGCAGGAGAGAGAGATAAAGAGAGAGGGATAAAGGAGGGAGGGAGAGAAGAAAGAGAAAGACAGAGAAGGAGAGAGAAAATGAGAAGGGAGAAGAGAGGAGGAGAAGGATAATGACAATGAGAGAGGAGAGAGGAGGGAAGAGAGAGGAGAGGAGAGAAGGAGAGGAGAGGGAGGTAGAGAAGACAAGGAGAAGAGAGAAGGGAGGGAGAGAGAGGGAAGGACAGAGACAGAGAAGTGGGATAGGGACAGAAGAGAGAAGGAGAAGAGGGAAGAGGTGAGAGAGATGGGAGAGATGGGAAGAGAGAGGAGGGAGAAGAAGGGAGAGAGAGCGAGAGGAGTAGAAGGAGTGAGTGGGGGGAGAGGGATAAGAAGGAGAGGGATAAGAGGGAGATAGAGAAGGAGAAAGAAGAGAGGAAAGATAAGAGGAGGGAGAGATAAGAAGAGGGAGAAGGAGAGAGGAGAGAGGGAGGGGAACGAGAGGGAGATGACGAGATAAAGAAGGGACGGTGACAGAAAAGAGGAGACTAGAGAGGGAACGAGAGGAGACGGAGGGATAAGAGGAGAAGGAGAGAGAGAGCGGGAGAGAGAGAAGGAGAGGGGAGGAGAGAGAGGGAGGGGGAGAAGAGGGAGGGGACGAGAGGAGACCGTGGGATAAGAGGAGAGAGAAGAGAAGTAGAGAGAGAGAGCGGAGGAGAGGAAGAGAGGGATAAGAGGGGAGAGAGAGAAGAAGAAGAAGAAGGATAGAGGAGGAGAGGTTGAACGAGGGAATGAGAAGAGGATAGAGAAGTAAAGGAGGATAAGAGGGAATACGGAAGGGAACGAGATAGAGAATGGGAGAGAGAAGGAGCGAGAGAGATAGAGGAGGAGAGACGAAATGAGAGAGGAGAGCGATAAGGAGAAAGAGAAGGGGAGAGGAGAGGAGAGAAAAGGGAGAAGAGAGTGGGTGATAAAAGAAAGATGAGAGAAGAGAAGAGGAGAGGAGAGAGGAGAAGAGGGAGAAGGGGAGAGGAGAAGGGAGAGAGGGAACGGGAAGAGGAGCAATGAAGGGAAGGAGGAGAAAGAGAGAGAAGGTGTTCCCCCTCCTTCTCATCCTCCCTCTCCTCCTCTCCTTCCCTTCTCGTTATCCTCTCTCTTCTTCTCCTTCTCCCCCTCTCGCTCATCTCTTCCTTTTATCCATGTAAGGATAACGATAGAAGGAGAGGGTAAGAGGGAGATATACGAGGAGAAGATGGAAGAGGAGAGAGAGGGGAAAAGAGGGAAGAGAGACAAGAAGAAGAGAGAAGGAAGTGGGAGAGAGGAGAATAGGGTAGGAGAGAGGAAACGAGAGAAGAGGAGATAGAGAAGGGTAGAGAGATAGAGAAGGGAGAGTAGAGAGAGAAGGAGAGAGGAGATAGAGAAGGGAGAGAGGAGTTGGGAAAAGGGGAAGCGAGCGAGAGAAGGAGAGGGAGAGAGTAGAAGAAGAGAGAAGGAGAGTGAGGATAAGGAGAGAGTTAGAAGGATAAGGGGAGAGGGAACGGGTGAGAAGGAGAAGAGAAAGTGGATAAGAGGGAGAACGAGAGAGAATGAGAAAAGGAGAAGCGAGAGAATGCGAGATGAGGAGAGAGAGAAACAGAAAGAGAAAGAGGGACAAGAGGGAGAGGGCGGAGAGAAAAAGGATAGTGGGAGAAGAAGGAGACGAAGAGAAGGAGATGAGGGAAGAGAGGAGGGGAGAGGTAGAGAAGAGGAGAGAGGTAGAAGAAAAGAGAGAGGGGAAAGGGAGAGAGAAGAGAGACGGAGAGCGAGAATGAGAGATAGAGAAGGGAGAGATGAGAGTGGAGAAAAGAGGACAAGATGAGTAGAGAGAGGAGGAGGAGGGAGAGAGGAGGAGAAAAGAGTAGAGGAGAGAGGGAGAGAAGGAAGAGAGGATAAAGAAGGGAAAGGGAGAGAAAAGGAGAAGCGAGAGAAGTAGAGGGAGAAGGAGTGAGGAGAGAGGACGGAGAAGAAGGAAGAGTGAGCGAGAGATGGAGGGGAAGAAGGAGGGAGTGGAGAAGAGGATAAGAGGGAGATAGAGAATGAAGGAGAATAAGAGGGAGGAGGTGGGAGAGATGGAGAGAGGGAACGAGAGAGGTAGAGAAGAGAGGGAAGGAGGAGAGAAGAGGGAGAGAGGGGAAGTAGAGGGGAGAAAGGAGAAGATATTGGGGGAGAAGGAGTGGGATAGAAGGAGAGAGAGCGAGAGACGGAGAGAGAGGAGGAGAAGGGAAAGAGGAGGATAGGGAAGGATAGGAAGAGCGAGAGAGAAGAAGAAGAGAGAAGGATAAGGAGAGAGGGATAAGAAGGAAGGGAGAGGAGAAGGAGAGGGAATATGCGGGAGAGAGAGATGAGGAGAGGGAGAAGAGAGAAGGAGAAGAAGAGGGAAGGGTGGGAGAGAAGGAGAGAGGTAGAGGAGAGAAGAGAGGGGTAGAGAGGTAGTGTGAGAGATACAGAGAGAAGGAAGAGATGGAGAGAGAGGGAAGGGAGAGGAGAGAGAAGGAGACGGAGAAAAGGGAAGGGAGAGAAAGGAGAGAGGAAGCAGGAGAGAGAGATAAAGAGAGAGGGATAAAGGAGGGAGGGAGAGAAGAAAGAGAAAGACAGAGAAGGAGAGAGAAAATGAGAAGGGAGAAGAGAGGAGGAGAAGGATAATGACAATGAGAGAGGAGAGAGGAGGGAAGAGAGAGGAGAGGAGAGAAGGAGAGGAGAGGGAGGTAGAGAAGACAAGGAGAAGAGAGAAGGGAGGGAGAGAGAGGGAACGACAGAGACAGAGAAGAGAGAAGAGGGATAGGGAGAGAAGAGAGAAGGAGAAGAGGGAAGAGGTGAGAGAGATGGGAGAGATGGGAAGAGAGAGGAGGGAGAAGAAGGGAGAGAGAGCGAGAGGAGTAGAAGGTGTGGGTGGGGGAAAGGGATAAGAAGGAGAGGGATAAGAGGGAGATAGAGAAGGAGAAAGAAGAGAGGAAAGATAAGAGGAGGGAGAGATAAGAAGAGGGAGAAGGAGAGAGGAGAGAGGGAGGGGAACGAGAGGGAGATGACGAGATAAAGAAGGGACGGTGAGAGAAAAGAGGAGACTAGAGAGGGAACGAGAGGAGACGGAGGGATAAGAGGAGAAGGAGAGAGAGAGCGGGAGAGAGAGAAGGAGAGGGGAGGAGAGAGAGGGAGGGGGAGAAGAGGGAGGGGACGAGAGGAGACAGTGGGATAAGAGGAGAGAGAAGAGAAGTAGAGAGAGAGCGGAGGAGAGGAAGAGAGGGATAAGAGGGGAGAGAGAGAAGAAGAAGAAGGATAGAGGAGGAGAGGTTGAACGAGGGAATGAGAAGAGGATAGAGAAGTAAAGGAGGAGAAGAGGGAATACGGAAGGGAACGAGATAGAGAATGGGAGAGAGAAGGAGCGAGAGAGATAGAGGAGGAGAGACGAAACGAGAGAGGAGAGCGATAAGGAGAAAGAGAAGGGGAGAGGAGAGGAGAGAAAAGGGAGAAGAGAGTGGGTGATAAAAGAAAGATGAGAGAAGAGAAGAGGAGAGGAGAGAGGAGAAGAGGGAGAAGGGGAGAGGAGAAGGGAGAGAGGGAACGGGAAGAGGAGCAATGAAGGGAAGGAGGAGAAAGAGAGAGAAGGTGTTCCCCCTCCTTCTCATCCTCCCTCTCCTCCTCTCCTTCCTTTCTCGTTATCCTCTCTCTTCTTCTCCTTCTCCCCCTCTCGCTCCTCTCTTCCTTCTATCCATGTATGGATAACGAGAGAAGGAGAGGGTAAGAGGGAGATATACGAGGAGAAGATGGAAGAGGAGAGAGAGGGGAAAAGAGGGAAGAGAGACAAGAAGAAGAGAGAAGGAAGCGGGAGAGAGGAGAATAGGGAAGGAGAGAGGAAACGAGAGAAGAGGAGATAGAGAAGGGTAGATAGATAGAGAAGGGAGAGTAGAGAGAGAAGGAGAGAGGAGATAGAGAAGGGAGAGAGGAGTGGGGAAAAGGGGAAGCGAGCGAAAGAAGGAGAGGGAGAGAGTAGAAGAAGAGAGAAGGAGAGAGGATAAGGAGAGAGTTAGAAGGATAAGGAGAGAGGGAACGGGTGAGAAGGAGAAGAGAAAGTGGATAAGAGGGAGAACGAGAGAGAATGAGAAAAGGAGAAGCGAGAGAATGCGAGATGAGGAGAGAGAGAAAGAGGGACAAGAGGCAGAGGGCGGGGAGAAAAAGGATAGTGGGAGAAGAAGGAGACGAAGAGAAGGAGAAGAGGGAAGAGAGGAAGGGAGAGGTAGAGAAGAGGAGAGATGGAGAAGAAAAGAGAGAGGGGAAAGGGAGAGAGAAGAGAGACGGAGAGCGAGAATGAGAGATAGAGAAGTTAGAGATGAGAGTGGAGAAAAGAGGACAAGATGAGTAGAGAGAGGAGGAGGAGGAGGGAGAGAGGAGGAGAAAAGAGTAGAGGAGAGAGGGAGAGAAGGAAGAGAGGATAAAGAAGGGAAAAGGAGACAAAAGGAGAAGCGAGAGAAGTAGAGGGAGAAGGAGTGAGGAGAGAGGACGGAGAAGAAGGAAGAGAGAGCGAGAGATGGAGGGGAAGAAGGAGGGAGTGGAGAAGAGGATAAGAGGGAGATAGAGAATGAAGGAGAATAAGAGGGAGGAGGTGGGAGAGATGGAGAGAGGGAACGAGAGAGGTAGAGAAGCGAGGGAAGGAGGAGAGAAGAGGGAGAGAGGGGAAGTAGAGGGGAGAAAGGAGAAGATATTGGGGGAGAAGGAGTGGGATAGAAGGAGAGAGAGCGAGAGACGGAGAGAGAGGAGGAGAAGGGAAAGAGGAGGATAGGGAAGGATAGGAAGAGGGAGAGAGAAGAAGAAGAGAGAAGGATAAGGAGAGAAGAAGGAGAGAGGGATAAGAAGGAAGGGAGAGGAGAAGGAGAGGGAATATGAGGGAGATAGAGATGAGGAGAGGGAGAAGAGAGAAGGAGAAGAAGAGGGAAGGGTGGGAGAGAAGGAGAGAGGTAAAGGAGAGAAGAGAGGGGTAGAGAGGTAGTGTGAGAGATACAGAGAGAAGGAAGAGACGGGGAGAGAGGGAAGGGAGAGGAGAGAGAAGGAGACGGAGAAAAGGGGAAGGGAGAGAAAGGAGAGGGGAAGCAGGAGAGAGAGATAAAGAGAGAGGGATAAAGGAGGGAGGGAGAGAAGAAAGAGAAAGACAAAGAAGGAGAGAGAAATGAGAAGGGAGAAGAGAGGAGGAGAAGGATAATGACAATGAGAGAGGAGGGAAGAGAGAGGAGAGGAGAGGGAGGTAGAGAAGACAAAGAGAAGAGAGAAGGGAGGGAGAGAGAGGGAAGGACAGAGACAGAGAAGGGAGAAGAGGGATATGGAGAGAAGAGAGAAGGAGAAGAGGGAAGAGGTGAGAGAGATGGGAAGAGAGAGGAGGGAGAAGAAGGGATAGAGAGCGAGAGGAGTAGAAGGAGTGAGTGGGGGAGAGGGATAAGAAGGAGAGGGATAAGAGGGAGATAGAGAAGGAGAAAGAAGAGAGGAAAGATAAGAGGAGGGAGAGATAAGAAGAGGGAGAAGGAGAGAGGAGAGAGAGGGGAACGAGAGGGAGATGACGAGATAAAGAAGGGACGGTGAGAGAAAAGAGGAGACTAGAGAGGGAACGAGAGGAGACGGAGGGATAAGAGGAGAAGGAGAGATAGAGCGGGAGAGAGAGAAGGAGAGGGGAGGAGAGAGAGGGAGGGGGAGAAGAGGGAGGGGACGAGAGGAGACAGTGGGATAAGAGGAGAGAGAAGAGAAGTAGAGATAGAGCGGAGGAGAGGAAGAGAGGGATAAGAGGTGAGAGAGAGAAGAAGAAGAAGGATAGAGGAGGAGAGTTTGAACGAGTGAATGAGAAGAGGATAGAGAAGTAAAGGAGGAGAAGAGGGAATACGGAAGGGAACGAGATAGAGAATGGGAGAGAGAAGGAGCGAGAGAGATAGAGGAGGAGAGACGAAACGAGAGAGGAGAGCGATAAGGAGAAAGAGAAGGGGAGAGGAGAGGAGAGAAAAGGGAGAAGAGAGTGGGTGATAAAAGAAAGATGAGAGAAGAGAAGAGGAGAGGAGAGAGAGAAGAGGGAGAAGAGGAGAGGAGAGGAGAAGGGAGAGAGGGAACGGGAAGAGGAGCAATGAAGGGAAGGAGGAGAAAGAGAGAGAGAGAAGGTGTTCCCCCTCCTTCTCATCCTCCCTCTCCTCCTCTCCTTCCCTTCTCGTTATCCTCTCTCTTCTTCTCCTACTCCTGAAGATCCAGCAGTCTTCTATGGTATGGCCCCACATTCGATGGTCAGGACAACAGTTTGGTTCGCTTGGTGGGAGAGAAGGAGAGAGGTAATGGAGAGAAGAGAGGGGTAGAGAGGTAGTGTGAGAGATACAGAGAGAAGGAAGAGACGGGGAGAGAGGGAAGGGAGAGGAGAGAGAAGGAGACGGAGAAAAGGTGATGGGAGAGAAAGGAGAGGGGAAGCAGGAGAGAGAGATAAAGAGAGAGGGATAAAGGAGGGAAGGAGAGAAGAAAGAGAAAGACAGAGAAGGAGAGAGAAAATGAGAAGGGAGAAGAGAGGAGGAGAAGGATAATGACAATGAGAGAGGAGGGAAGAGAGAGGAGAGGAGAGGGAGGTAGAGAAGACAAGGATAAGAGAGAAGGGAGGGAGAGAGAGGGAAGGACAGAGACAGAGAAGAGAGAAGAGGGATAGGGAGAGAAGAGAGAAGGAGAAGAGGGAAGAGGTGAGCTGGGCTTCGATCTATTGTTCTTCTGTTCCTTGGTGTGGAGAGATGCCACACCATAAAACAGAGAGCCCGTAGGGCTTATTCTGCAGATCAAAGAGCGACGTCATTCCCCTAAAGAGGAGGGTACTGAACAAAGGCATGATGGGCCAACTACTACGACTACATGCGCATGACGCGCAATGGCTTGGAAGCAATCCCCCTTCACCATCTTCCGAAAGTTATAAATAAATAATCGTATTATCAAAGGCGCGGACTGCTCTTCAACCACGCCACAGTGACCTCCGAAGCGCTACAGATGAGACGAAATCCGGCAGCCAATTGCTGACTCCGAATAAGCAGCCCAGCAATAAGCGGAGAGGGGTTGCGCGCGAGCCGAGGTAGGTGCACAAGAGTACTTCGCGCCACAACCATCTCTTTTTTATGGGTTCTACGGGCTGATGCCTGCTGTTTCATCTGGGGGAAAAGAATCATAGATATGCCGGTAATTAGAAGGAAAAACCACCATAAAAATCTTCCTCGTGTATCATCTGTAGCAGAACTATGAACGGGAGCTAGCAATCCGGACCGTATTGAAAAGGTTCCTAAGACACAGCATGGAAGAGTCACAATATTAAGAAGCGAGGTCCAAGAATGAAGAAGGGGTAGAATGACTGAATGAATACAAGCTGTGGCGGAGACCCGAGGCATAAAAGAAGCATTTTCTACGGGATCCCGAAACCACCAGCCACCCCGACCTAATTCATGATGAGCCCACCAACTTCCTGGCGAGATGCCTATGGTTAAAAACAACCGACATGTCAAGATCCAAATTCGAATTGGTTCCTGGTCCTGGTCAGAGACCACTGTGTTCGCGTCGGCGGTCCAACAAAGAGGCGAAGTGGACGTTCTATTCGTACCATGGAAAACGACACGCTCCGCCTGCTCCCTCCCCGTGTCCCCCCGCGCTCCTGTCCAGAGCGAAGAGAAGGCGAAAAAGCACCGCCGAAGCTGCATGAGCAGGCTTTGGTGGCAAGGCAACCACCGAGCAGGTGCGCATTTTTCGCCCACATCTTTGAATGATCGGGTAAAGAAGAGGGAGCTTATCCTCTGGGATCCGACGCAACCAGCAGAGCGAAGCAGCCTTCCATTTTTTTCGGCGGCATCCTTCCGCATTGGCGGCGAGTGGAGTGCCACAATCCCATTCATCATTTTGGATCTACATAAGCCAAAGCCCGTAGCACTGGCTACCTCTCCGGCATAAATGCAAGGAGGATGTAGGGATAATATGGGATCTTGTAGAACAGGATTTGATTCTGCAAGCGGTTCGGTACGAACGAAGAAATTTCGAACAAAAGGATCGGAACTCGCTGATAGGAAAAGAGAGAAAAACAAAGCAATGCCAAGAGCTCCGTCAATCCACTGTTCATCGATCGACGAAGTTCTTACGTCAGAGGGGCCAGGGAGGACGACTGGGGGCAATCGTTGTGGATGAGTCCTTTTTCCTTCTCGCGAACCACTGGAGCCCCCAGCGCCCAAAGGCATTTTCCTTCCCGGATCAAGCGGCCCATAAAAAAGGGTTGGTTCGTAAAAAGTCTGGTTCCTTCGCGAACGAAGTTCATAATAAACAAGAGTTCTACGAACGAATGGAGTGTACAACTGGGGCGTTGCCCCACTTTTTTGTTGGAGATACCGAATGGAGTTCTTCACGAAGTTCGAGACAAAGGAACAATCAATTCTTTCTCTATGGCCTCTTCGTTTTGAGACATTATGGCTTTGGGGTCGACCCCGGTAACAAAGAAGGAATCCATAAAAACTTGGGATCCGACACCATGATAAAATACTACCCTCATGATTAGACCATGTCCCTGAGATTTGATAAAAGAAAGGTCCCTCCGCGGTGGAGACGTTGGGAAAAGTAGAAACTGCTAGGTTTTTTATAAAGGCACACTGATATAATTGTTACGTTATACACTTGTATGCGATATTTTATGATAAATTATATAAATAGACTTAACATGACCAACAAGCAACAGAAGAGCGCGCTAGCGCGACTTTGCTGGCCGGCTCTGGCCTTCGTGACCTACACTCTGACCGTCACCGTAGCTCGTTCTTCGGCTAACACCTCCTCTCGTCCTCGTCCGTGAACAAGCAAGGGAATCGATCGGCTAATGCCTACACGCGCAACTCATTAACAGCTATGGAGTGGCGCTTGCTAGCCGGTGTACGCGCATCCTCTAGCTCCCCCAAGGCATTCTGACTTTCTGACCCTTTTGAATCTTCTTTAGGCCCCTGACTTGATTAACCGTTGCTTACTGGAAGTCGAAGCCGTTGGCCTGCATGTTGGTCGAAAGTAGAATAGACAGACTCTAATTGCACGTAAGGTCTCAGGCCGGGGAAGTATATCCATCAAGTTATATGTTGTAGTGGTGGTGGTTGTGGTGATTAGCATGAAGCTGTTGCGTTAATTTGCACAGGATAAGGGGAGCCGCTTTCTAGTTCGGTCCTTGTCCGAGTGCTTGCTGATGCAAGTCCCCCGCACCAGCTGTGGCGAATTTAGGGTGGCATCTTGACGGGATGAGATGTGGGGTTCTTTGACCTTGTGGGTGTGAAGTACCTGTTTGATGATGAGCTGGGAGTCTCCGTGGACTGTGATCTTTCTCATCTTCATTTCTATGGCTAGTTACAACCCTACTAAAAGGGCTTCGTATTCTGAAATATTGTTAGTACAAGCAAAAGCGAGCTTGAAGGAGAAACAGAAAGACGTATTTGGAGCTGCCGTTGAAGCCAATTCCGCCAAATCCTGCGGCTGCGGACCCGTCAAAGTAGCCATTTCGGGAGGTCTTCTAGAGTCTCGTCCGGTAGGGAGGTATCAATTGGACCTTTTGCTTTTACCGGGTTTTCCGCTAACGGATCCGCGGCCTTTGGATCACTTTTGTGATACACATTGTATATCATACTATGACAGCATGAGCAACCATCGTGCGGCCCTTCTTGAGAGTGCTGCAGGTTGACTGTTCCAGTATTTGACTGGGTCTTCCTTTGTTCGCAGATGAACTGTGTGGGCCGGTTTGACGTCATTTTTTGGCGGCGAAGACGAGTGTCTATCTGTTTTTTGGTCTCTTTGCTCCGTCGGAGTCATGATCCGGGACAGATAATACACATGCCGCTCAACTCCCGCCCAAGCTATTCTAAAAGAACGCCAACTTATATATTATCAGCAGCTAATAGGTACAGGATCAAAGGTTGACCTAAAATTGGTGCCATTAGCGTCAGCGATTTTGTCTTGCTTGAGGGCCTCGAAGACTTTATTTCTGTGCTTTGGTGCTCCATTTGAAATGAGCGTCTTTTTTCAGCATTTGGTTTTTAGATCTTTTTCGCGGATAAATGGATGTACGTAAATTTTCTGAGGAAGCTTTTGACCTGACGTCTTTAGTTGTGGCATTTCCTGTATGGCGGTAATTTTGTCTCAGTTGATTTTGATGCCCCGATTATTGACCGTAAATCCCAGGAACTTGCCTGTCCGGACCTCACTCAAAGGCAGATTGAATGGGGTACATCTTGAAGTTCAACTCCTGGCATCTTTCGAAGAAAAGAGTCAGTGCTGCTAAGCTAAGTGTTGTTCCACTGTTTTTGTTTTGATGACTATGTAATCTACATAGTCTTCCAGGATATCATGAAAGATGTCATTCCAAATTGTTGTCATAGCCCGGTAGCGAAGGCATTTTCGAGACCGAACCGGCATGCATATGTGCCGAATGGGGTATAGAATGCTGTTTTGTCTATGTCAGAGTGATGCATGAGGATCTGGTTATACCCGGAATAGCCATCCATAAATGAGAAAGATTCACAACTGGTCGATCCGGTACAAGAAAATCTCATCTTTGGGGCATGCCTTGTTGAGGTGGCGTAAGTCGACGCAGATCCGGATTTGGCCATTCTTCTTCTTGACTGGAACAATGTTGGCCAACCAAACCAAGATTCAAAAGGGTCAGAAAGTCAGAATGCCTTGGCGGAGCCTTGTTGTATCCGTTTTTCATCTTGCTCGTCTCGTTCTTCTTTCTCTCTCCTTCCTTTACTGGTATTCGACTTGGTACAACGCATCAAGGGATTTCAGGACAAGTTCTCCCCGGATCGTCGATTGCTATATTCTTCAATAACGAGGGTTTTCCCCACCTTTATCCCGTGAACCTGTATGATTTTGTCAGAGAGAAAGGGATCGAAATTGTTCATTCGACATCGTTGGAGAGAGATTGATCCTTATCGGAAGAGAGAGGAAAGAAAGAGTCCATTTTTTCACAACCTGGTTGGAGGGAGCAAGCGCCACTCCATAGCTGTTAATGAGTTGCACGTGTAGGCGTTAGCCGAAGCACTCACTCGATTCCCTTGCTTGTTGAATGAGAATCATCCCGCGGCGTTCAGAACCAGCCGTCGACCAAGCAAGTGGAAGGAACGAAGAAGTCAGGAAATGAGACGACTCTTTCTTTTTATATTTCATAAACGGATCTTCCCCTCCACACCAATCACGAGTTTTTTTCCATTCTTATCGTATATCGTCGTTACGCCCTCCCTGATAGGTTTTGAAAAAGACTTTTCATGTCATTCCCATTTAGGTCTGATTCGGATCCCTCTGTTGTTTCCCTTTCTCCCCGAACCTTTTCCTCGAAATGAAAAAGAAGATGGTACACTTGAATCGTATGATTTAAGTGCTTATTGCTTGCCAAAGATCCTACTTCTACAATTGGTGGGTCACCGGGTTATTCAAATAAGTCGTGTTTCCTGTGGTTTTCCCATGTTACAACTTCCGTACCAATTCGATCGATCCGGAATGGATCGGTTAAACATTCCATTAGGGAGCCCGGTCTTGACTCTTCTGTGTGGTATTCATTCTCGTTCGGCTCTTGGAATCACATCCAGCAGTGGTTGGAACAGCTCGCAAAATCCAACCACTTCACCTACTTCATTGCCCCTAACCCTTTGCCGTACCTCTATTGAAACAGATTGGTTTCATGTTCCTTCATCGATTGGTTATTCCTCTCCGTTCGTATCTCCTTCTCCCATTTTGGTCTTGATTAGTTCACAAGATTGATTGAATGGCTAAGTTGGTTCGATTGTTTTCCAAGAATGTTGAGTCGGGCCCGGTCCGGGGGAGGCACTTTCGAGGAAGTTCGGTTCTTTGCACCTGCTTTGGTCTTGCATCCATCTTTCGATTCATCCTCTTCTTGTTCTTGATTTTGGTATCGTACGCGGGTGTTATGGCAAGTGTGATGTAGTCCTTATCCTTCTAAAGGGGAAAAGGACGAGGCCCTCCCTTAGGGGAGGGGGGAGGGGAGTGGGCATGGGGGCTCCTTCCGCTTAACCTTTTTCCTGGTCTTTTTTTTAGATTGAGACACAACGTATTGTTTTCGATCTTCCACTAAGCTATAATTCATACCAACCCAATATCTCGATGAAAAAAAGAAAACAACTTTGAACCGATGACTAACGCACTCCACTCGTGACCACTGAACGACGAAGCCAGGAGCGGAAGGAGGGACTTGAACCCTCAACCTCAGCCTTGGCAAGGCTATGCTCTAACATTAAGCTATTTCCGCCAGCTCCGGTAGTGGCGAAGCACTACGGAGCAATTCACGTATCACTTGATACGGACGACTTCTGTTTTTCCGCCAGACCACACTCTTGACCTCCGATCGAGCTACGAGCACGAGTAGGTAGGCGTCTAGGGGAGTTTCGGGGGGCTTCCTTCCCGAGTCTTGGCACTTGAGTGATGCTTGAATCCAAAAATCTAGCAAGATGCCTTTCCCTTGGGTGGTGGAATTCACGATAAAAGAGGATAAGGAAAGCAGAGAAAATCCTTTCCAACGCGCCGGGCAATGACCCAAGAGGAGCACGGAAGCCGAGGAGGAGATTGCTGCTTTCTAGGTGCCACTGAGAATGAAAGCTTCGGGACAAGGGAAAGAATCTGTAGCCTCATTCCATGATAGGGGGCAACAGCAAGAGGAAGCTTCCTTCGAAGCTTGTCACGGGAAGCAGCGCCCTTGTTGAGGAACAGAGAAAAACCAGATCTGCCTCGGGTGTCGCTTCGGGAAGGGCTCTCGCCATATAGGACACTCTCTGATCCGTGTCTGATTCGGATCCGCAATCTCCAGTGTGAGAAGGACATTAGGCCTCGCAGGGCTCTTCCACGGACGGGAAATCCTCCCTGCGCCGAGAAGAAGGAAACCTCTTTGCCACTCCCTGGGACTTTCAGACAGACAAGAAGACACAGGCCTTGCTCCAGAATGAAGTGCGAGGAGTGGGAGTACGGTTTTAAGAAGTCAGGTAGTGCTGACCCTTGGCAGGAGATGGGCCAAGAGCATGGGCTCTTTTCGCTTCACTCTTGTGGCGCGGAAGGCTGAAATCCAGCTTTGACTCCGGGGTGGGCTGGCATGCATTCTCCTTTAGGGAAAGTGCTAGGTCAGGCGGTCCAGACGCTAGTGGTGCCTAGGAGTGAGGGCGTTGTTCTCTTTTCCTCATATGGAACTGGACCCCTTTCGTTTAGTCTCATCCGGTCGATGTTGGTGACCCCCAATGCGAGATCGCGAACGCCAAAAGAATCCCTTCCCTGAATAAATAGCGGAAGCACAGGGCTATAGGGTTTTATTGGCTCGTTCCCGTTTCCTCTGGTAAAGAATGATGAGAGACAATCCTCCGAGATAGATCACACTATGAGAATAAGGAAAAAGTTCGCTTTATGCAATTGCGATCCAGTGTGGAATCTCGCTCTGCTCCAACACAAAAGAAAGAGCCTTGAAGTACTCCTCCATGTCCCAAAGAAAGTTCTCGAGGGCCTTGGCGTCGCGCGCGCCCACAAAAACTTGTGGTTCTGGCACCTTCAGTTTGCGTGTTCCTCCCTCTCGGCTAGCCCTCTTCATGAGAGCCAAGTCATCCTTGACTTCTTCTAGCCGATCTAGCAAAGATTCCCTCAGCGTTGCCAACTCCTCCCTCCAGGTGGTGTCGTTGCCCGGGTTCACCTCCCGAGCCTCCTGCTCCGCCATCTTTGCCTCCATAGCCCTCATCCTCTCCTCGAGGCCGAGAATCCGCTCCGCTTGAAAACAAGCTTTCCGTAGTCTCATAGGTCTGTAAAATCGAACCACTATAGGTATAGGAATGATTTCACTTTGGCTTCGGTTTCTCGTACAGTGAAACTAAAACAATAAATAGGCGTGGGGAACTCCTCCCTCTTTCAACGAGGTAGTAGAGATTCTATTCTCCCTCGGGTCTAGTTCTAAGCCTATTGATTGGAAACCTTGGCCTTGGCTGTTTGCCCGGTGCACCGGCTTCTCCCGTATCACAATAAAATAAAAATCCTACAAGATTGGGTGCTGGGGTGGATACAGGTGGGTTACTCAGTTACTTACAATGCTCGTTTAGCACACGTTACTTCCAAGGCATCAATGCATGTTTTCCTTTTTCGTATTCATTACTAAGTGATGGAAAATGCCTATTTTTATTGTTATAGGAAATAAATAAATCCTAAGTGCTTGTTGCTGGCTAAGCTACGAAAATGCTATGGACAAAGTATCGAAAAATCCCGGGAAAAAAGAGACAGATTGAACGGAGCTCATCACTGGCTTCAAGGTTGTTGGTTACTTGCTCGCTTGCCCGGGCCCGGGTCCGGAGAGATATCTGGATGCGATGAAATGCTGCGACAGATGATGCTGTCAGACCCTTCTTGGATTGCACACACGATCAGTGTGATCGAGCTCCATTGCGGTGGAGACGGAGCTGGGGCGATGGGCATATCTCGGATCAGAGGTTCCTGTGGATGTGGAAGACGAAACCAAGACACTCTCAGAAAGCGGTAGTGGCCTAGCTGTACTGTACAAAATAGAGCTTTCCCTCGAGTAGCTTTCAGAACAAAGTGAAACAATTCCCCTCCCCAGCTTAGATATTATGAAGCGAATAAAACCGTCTACATGATAAGAAATGGAACAACAAACAACACCCTTAGTCGGGAATCCTCCCTTGTCTCAGGGCTTGAATGGAAAAGTTGACAAGGCAGAATCTTAATGCGAGTACGACCTATACCACAAGCCTATAAGCGTCGAGAGAAAACGAGCCCTTGATGAGCCTCTGGTTCACAAGCCTCTCCTTTTTTTTATGTGATATATGATTGAACAACCCTTTCCACGACTTTCCTCTTAAATTCCAAAGGAAATCAATCGATGCAGAGCCAGCGGTCATAAGACCAAAGGCCCCTCAATCAAAACTAGTGGATTACCCTTCTGAACCTGATTCGGATTTAGCCTATAGGGTTTCCTTTCTGCAAGGGGTGTGGTTTATAGATTTGCAGTTGGCACTTCTGTGCTCCCGCTTCCGCTGCAGTTGGTGGTGGTGGTGTCGGTGCGATATTGAGGTCCAGTCATGGTCATGGTATGGTGCAAGGGCTCGAAGCGACCAAACGGCAGATCCGAAGATCCACTCTGTGCCAGTTTTTGTTGTGGTGCGGGATTGGCACCTTATTTACTACTCGTCCTGGAAATACTCATCTACTGAGGGAATCTCCCACAGTTGGTTCCTGTCGATACAGTCATTGAAATCAGCCATCGCCCCCACGTCTGGTCCCACCATGCTGGACTTCTCACCTGCATGCCTTATGGTATTAAAATCCCCCAAAATGATCCATGGAGTATCATTTGGTAGACGGTTTCTATCAATCTCCTCCCATAATTCCTGCCGCCCAAGTCTATCATTTGCTGCATACACTACTGTGCTCTGACCTGCAAGCGTCACTCCTATATGCATCATTTGAAATGCCTCATCAAGTTTTGTGATGGTTACCCCAGCGGGATCCCAAAGAATAAGTATGCGTCCCCAATCTGCTGACTCGCCATTATCCATGAAAGAGGCATCCTTCCAGATATTATGAAAAAATCACCTCATCCGCCGAATCTTGTGTTCTAATAAGCATACTATGGCGTGTTTCTCCCTACGTATCCTCTCCTTCAAAGTGTGGACGCGAGTAGGGAGGTTCGCGCCCCTCACATTCCAGCAAAGGATACTCATATCGGGGGAGGCCGGGAGGGACTGCCTCGACCAGCCTTACTCTTCTTCTTCGACTCGATACCTGCCAGAACCTTCCTCAGAAGACCCTCATTCTCTTCCCCTTCAAGGACATCGAAAGCACCTCCTGTAGCAGTGAAGGCACTCTCCGGTGGTGGGGGTGATCTTCTGGATACTCTATTGGGTCTTTCCCACTCCAGAGTGGAAGTTTGTAGAGTATCATCCACTGACTCCTCCTCTGTAGACTGCTTTATTAGATTTGCTGTATTTTCCTCTGGACTCGACATATCCATGATGTGGGTGTTCCCATTCTTTTCACACCTTTCTTCAACTGGGAGATCCACAGTGGTGTTGGCTATGTTCCCCGCGACCTTCGGTCTTTCCCTGGGAGACAGGGGCAGATATCCCTCAATTCGACGAACCCATGTTTTGAGATTCGGACAAGAAGTGGAGACATGGCAGGCTTCCTGGTTCAACCAAGAAATAATTTAACCCGTATTCTTATTCTTGCCCAGTCTTTGGCCGAGAAAGGGGCGTACTAAGCTGTCGTCGTTGACTTCTGTCCGCCTCCTTTCTTCTTATCGCGGAACTTGGGTAAACCTCCCCTCTCGTAAAGAACAAGGAAACTTGGACTGTACCTGGTTACGTGTGCGCGGCCCGCTCTTAGGCCCCAGGGCTGGGGGAACTCCCGGTGTTGTGTTCCTGGCGGGAAAACGAGAAGAGAGGATCTGATCCAAGTCTCCCTAAGGGAATCCAGAGGAAAGGGAAATCTGGCATGTAGCGCTGACCCTGGAAAGACTTTCTATATGTCAGTGAAGTGGTTGGGATAGATATATGGATGCATCTCCGAACCTGTACGGGGTACCGGAAAACCTTTATTCTCCACATCAATAGTTGTGGACTACATTTCTCAATTCCGGAAAGAGAAGAAAGGAAGGGTACAGCTCCAGGCACCCCCTTCTCATGTATGTTCAGACGGCTTCGGAACTCCCATTTTATCCCTGGGGGAAGCTACTCAAAGGGTGGCCGTAAAGCTGCATCGATTGGGCAATGGTACGCTTGTAGGACCCAGGGCCCTCTGCCTTTTCGTAGACAAGAAGACCCGTGTAGGATGCTCTCTTCCGTTAAGTCGAAGACTCCCTTTGGTCTATACACGACAAGACATAATGTGTAAGGAAGTCTAGATGGGTCTGGGTGCAACATGCTTGCCAAATCCTTGACACTTCAGTGAAGATAGCCTCTTGTCAAAACTTGGAGAACAACCCTTTTCGACCAAGAGGATCACCTACACGTCAACCCGTCGTGACCCTTAGCTGCCCTCGTTGTCATTGCAAGCTGCAGAAGAAGATCCCTGGTCTCGGTCTTAGTCTCAGTCTTCCGTCTGGAAAAGAGATCGAAAGTCCTTATGCTCGTCGATAGAAAAGATAGTAACCTCCCGTTTCCCGGGGAGAATGAAGTCGTTCACCTGGATATGGAATCCTCATACATCCCTCCTCTTTTAGCTTAGCTGTGGATGATGCTCGTAACGACTGCCTCCCCCTTCTTGCGGTCCCAGGGAACCATTATGGCTTTCTTCCTTGAGTCAAAGCATCGGAAGTCGACCGAATCGTCCCTGAAAGAGTAAGAGCAAGAAAGCCCTGTCCTCCTCATGTTTTGAGTCTTCTACCGCTTACGCTTAAGCCCACGTTTGCGAATCTGAGTCCTCCTGCCTACTAGTGTCGTCGAACAAAGCCAAGGGCGGATCTAGAGCCTAGTCTCCTCCTCTGCCGGATGCTGTTGGTGATGAGCTCAGATTTCTCTCGCCTATCTGGAACGTTGGAATGTTTTTGACCAAGACAAGGCAATGGTGAAACACTCCCTCTCACTCTTGGCTTTCATCTTTCTCTGACTCTGAGGGATAAGATTGGCCCATGCCTGAAATCATGACTTCTGGTCTTCATGACATGCAGGAACCCGTTCTCATACGTGAACTCTTGCGCATAGTGAGTTTGCTCAGGCCCACGAGGGGGCTTCGTTGAGTGGAAAGAGAAGGGGGCCCCTTTTTCTCGCGCGAAGAGTCTCCTTTACTTTTTGTAGTGTGGCTTGAGAAAAGTTTCGAATGCCTTCTTTTGTCCAAGAAGCATAATGGGGAAGCATCACTACGACAAGAAAAGGGAAGGCTTCATCGGGGGCAAGTGCATGACGAAATGAGACAGGTTTTGGAAAACAGATGGGTTAAATTCCGAATGGGTTCAACGGCTCGCTCAACGGGCCCCCTCTTGAAAGAGGATTCGCGGCCTATTCCAAACAGAGTAGCCTTTCCGAATCCGAACAGTAACCTTCCCGAAACCAAACAGGTGAGAGGGAATCAATCTAAGCAAGGAGTACTTCTTATACGGGGCGCGGGGAGGAAGCAGGCTCACTTACTTACTTGCCTTCCTCTCATCCTTTTCGAGTTGGGATGCATGAACCCTCTGTCTGGGGAATAAGCAAGGCAAGCAACGAGCGGAGCACTTCTTTCGGGAACAGGTTTCGGGAACGGGGCACTTATACAGAGGCGCGAAGGCAACAGGGAATCGAGTGCTTCCCCTCCTTGTATTGATAGCGGGAAGCTAAACCGTGCCTGAAACGCCCTCAAATTGGGCCAAATGGCGAGAATCTTAAATATCTATATCGACGAGATTACCTTCGCATCAGCTTTGATGCCCCTCTTCTGGTCGAGCCAAGCTTCTCTTTCTCCTTCCTCAACCTTTTATGGGGTCGAGAAGCGGGGAATTTAGGTTTCCAGTTGCGCCGGTAGAAAGAAAGGAGATTATTGGATTGACTGGTTGATTTTGGATTGCCCGGTTGATTGACTGTGACTGGTTGATTGGATTGTGACTCTGGTTACAAGGGCTTGGGAAGCAACGAGTGGAACAAGCATCTGCGCGGGGCTGAATAATCATATGTGTAGGTTCTATCGTATACAGAGAAACCGGTAAAGATGCTAGGGGGGTCGGACCGAGAAAGCAGCGGAGGCCCAATGCGCTTAGCCTCGAGCAGACCCAAGGGTCTCGCGAGGTAACCTTCAGCCTAAGAGCCTTCCTTCCCAGCGTGTCCGTCATATTTCCCATGTCTGTCTGCGAAAACAAGTCAGGACTATGGACTCAATGCGGGGCAAGCATCCGTTGCTTGTATGCGAAGTGGGTCCATGATCGAGACCTCGCCCCCTGCAAGCAGTCAATCCTATATCCCTGCTTCCTGGGCCTACAACTTTTCCTTCCATTCGACTCGCTCGTATCTTTCCCAACAGGAGCGCTTCCCCGGCAAAGCAAGACAGACAATTCCGATAAAGTTAAGAGGAAGAAGATCCGGAGAAGACGTCGTTCACAATACCTTGGGGGACGTACTGCTACGTAGTAGTAGTTCTTTTTGGTCTCAAACTAGGGCAACAACTCATAATGTAAGGGCTATGACTGCAATCTCTCACGATATGATGCATGACTGTATGGAGGTGGGTGTACGCCGACGATATACTCGACATACAAGACACGAGAAGGACATCCGGAAGCTCTACAAGGGGTGGGTTCTGGAAAGATCACCAATCCATGGAAGATTCACCCGTTTGTCGGGGTTTCATCGTCAGTAAGAGAGGGATTGAAATAGATCCAGTCAAAGTAAGGGCCATATTGGCCAATAAAAGAATGAACAGAATTGTTTCATCAGACGGTTGCTATTCATACGGCGGTTCATATCTCAACATTCCAACCGGTGTGAACCTGTCTACAAAGTCTTTCAAGGAGGGGCACAGGGAATGAGTACCCCTTGGGTCCGATTGAGGCGAAAATCTCACTTGCTGCGATCCCTACGACTCCATAGGGGTCGCATCGCTTTACTAATATAAAGTGTATTACATATGAAAAGCAAGATGTCACGATGTGACTCTCTCTTGCCTGGCTTTAGTTGAATCATTTCCTACATTCGTCATCGGTGAATACTAGGCCAGACCTTTACCGGCGGCGTGGTCGCTAGCAGGTGAGGTAGGATGGGTCCTTGGCTTTTCTAAATACTTCTTCCACTTGGTGAACACAGCTACCGATCCCGATCCAACTAGAATAGTATGTGAAAAGAAAAAAACGTCGATAAACCGGCCCTTTACGTTCTTTTTTAGTGATCCTTCAATTGGTGTGAACGCTCGGCTACATACTGATGAAAGACATGTCGTCCGGACCCGCCTCGCAGCTACGCTCAGTTCCTACCCCGAGTCTTTTACTCTCCCAACAAGCAACTCCGGAGTGCGCTAGCGCGACGTTGCTGGCCGGGCGTTCGTGACCTACACTCTGACCGTCACTGTAGTTCGTTCTTCGGCTAACGCCTATACGGCAACACTCTTATCGTTACCTTCGCTTTTTGTATGAAAAGTGTCAGGAACTCTCCTTGAAATGACTGTCTTCCCTCTGGAGCGATATCCATAGCTCTTGTTTTTCTTCTGTCGTGGATTGCCTTCTTCCCTGCGTGTCTCGGATTCTCTGGTCGTAGATCGACTTCACCCGAGTAATCCATTTTAGGCAATCTGTCGTAGATCGACTTCGTAACCCAACAGCAATAGTTTTCTCATTCTCTCGTGGTAGAGCTTCGATCCATTTTCTACTTCTGAAATCAAAATGATTTTGACTTCGTAATCAAACAGCAATAA
This sequence comes from Triglochin maritima, assembly GCA_963682175.1. Taxonomy (NCBI): domain Eukaryota; kingdom Viridiplantae; phylum Streptophyta; class Magnoliopsida; order Alismatales; family Juncaginaceae; genus Triglochin; species Triglochin maritima. The sequence goes on along the minus strand of OY821772.1, from coordinate 22,506,642 downwards.
TGTATCAAGCCTAATCTTTACTTTTCCATTGTCGCTTTGGACTTAATTGACTCCAGAGTTGTTCCCGGCCCTTTAGGGTAGACCCAACCCCATCCCTAGGAAAGAAAAAGGTAGCACCGAAGAAAGGAAAGAGCGAGATGGTGGTTTTTGTTGTTACCACAAAGGCTCGTCGAAGGTTTTGATATGCCAATCCAGAACATTTCTCGTCCATAATATGAGCTGCAATGAAAGGAAAGGCTTGGTCCAAACACTTTTTATCGCGGGTCGAGCTTTCTACAAAAAAAGCGATGCGAGAGCGTATTCGGTGCTTTACCCCCCTTTTCGCTCCTCTCATCGTAGATGGTGAAGACACGCCCAGTGCCACGAAATGATTGAGAGTTACGACGGGGTCGAAATGCATTTTGTTCTTTGTATTCCTCCAGTATTGGATGACCGAATAATGAAAGGAGAGGCACGCAGCGGGGAGGGTCCTTTTTAGTAGATGACTCCTCCGGCCGTCAGAGCGGGACTGATTTGGTAAAAAGAATTGGAATAACTTGGTTTTTCTGAGGGCTATCAGGAAGTCCCTGTAATTTACAAGACAAACATATTTCGGATGCGCAGATGCCCCGCTGACCTGAAGTTCTAAAGAAGGATTCTTCTTTCTCAATGGTGGTCCGTCATGGTATCTGTTTAGCTTCTCCCTTCGTAACCCCCCCCCCCCATTCTGCCCCCCTCTGTACCCCCCTTGCTTGAATGAAGACACCCGATCGGCCCGACTTTCCCAAATGCCCACCACCGGCCCTTCTCATTTCCGGGTCTTGATTCGTCGCGTCGTTTCAGTTGTAGTGGTCGACGGGGAAGAAAGAAATGAATGAATGTCCCTTTGGGAAAATGTAGAAGGAGACATCTACCAAGACGAAAGCCAAAGGTGGAGATCGTGGGTGGGCGTATCGAACCGAAATAAGATCTCCGATTGATATCTTGATACACTGATTTACCATAATAATATATAGAGTCAATGGTGACCGGAAGAGCCGCTTCTTTCTTGCGGGGGCTTCCATTCACCAGTGCACTCCCCATATAAGTGCTCTTCGAACCGTGCTGGATAGTCACCCATCACACGGCTCTAAAACCCAACCCGTGGTGGATCCCGGGGGACAAAGTAAAAGAGTTTGATCCTTTGACAAAAACCCCTAGATCAAGCAGCGACGCTGCTCCTGATAGGCTGGGAGGGAGCCGCGGACGTTCGGTTCGTACCTGTTCCCTTCGGTCGGTTCGCTCAGGTAGTCTTCCCTTATCTTCCCTCACGTTCAGAGTTGTTATGGTTTGAGAAAGGAGCACCGCCAAGTCCCCCCGGGGCACCCTTCATGAATAAGAAATGGACAGCTGAGGGAAGGCATCGCATTCCACTTCGACCGAGGAGAAGCTTCCTCTCTCTCCCGGTTGGTCAGAACTGATGAGGGGCAATGCTCCCCTAACCTGACGTGGGCCTACCAGCGAAAAAGGGGGTTGAAGGGGGTCGATTTAGGTTCCTTCCCTGCTACTGCAGGGATGCTTACGCAGGTACTACGAGCCTTCTGCCCCACCCATCGGAACTGCTCGCGTGGTTCCCCGGTTCCACCGAAAACTCTCATTTGTGGAAGCGGAGCATAGTGCGGTGCCGAGCGAGAAAGGTCTCTTCTTTCGGTTTTTTCACTGATCTGAACTTAGCACTTGTTTTCTTATGGATTCCTGGGGCTAGGCGTTCCAGAATAAGTAAGTCTATCTGAACCGAAGACGCACTTCTCAGATCAGTAACAGCCTCTCCAGCTCCGCTGGGCTAGGGGCCCTGGATGCGCTAGCGATCGGCACCTCCGGGGAGTGGTTGCCCGGCTTGATCGGCCGGCCTGGTATCCTGCACCTCGCGTTCATGATATCTACATTCAACTGTGCCCCGGCGACAGGGTCGAAGCACGCCTACCCAGTGTGCTTCTTTCACGACATGCTATGGTCCCGGGTTTCTTCCTGTGGTCTTCGGGATTCCGAAGAAGTCGTGTCCGGAACGGACATCTGCAATGTCCTCCCACGGGGGGAAATATGGGCAAAACGGAAAAGCCTACCCGCTTCTTTTCGGGGTCCAAGTAAGCGCCACGGATGCGCGTACACCAAGAGGCTGTGCACCAAGCGCCATTCCTGGGCAACGAGTGTAGGCATTAGCCGAAGCACTCACTCGATTCCTTTGCTTGTTCACGAACGCGTGTAGGCATTAGCCTAAGCAAGCCAGGTTTTCGCTAACTCACTCGCTTCGGCCACTTGCTTCGTTACAGTCCACTCAATCCGTTGCTTGTTGCACAACGTCCAGCTCACTCGCTGCGTACACTATGCTCGTCTGGTAGGAGCAAGCCGTTGCTTGTTGCGCAACTTCGCTAACTCACTCCCAGAGGTCCCTTACTTGTTCACGGACTAGGACGAGAGGAGGTCACGAAGGGCAGAAGCGAAGTTGGCTCGCTAGCTCCGCTCGTCCCTTTCGTTCGCCAGCAACGTCGCGCTAGCGCGCTCTGGAGTTGCTTGTTCGTGCTAACGGACGAGCGAAGAAGTAACGTTAAGAGTGGACGAGATGAGTCCGGACGAGCAAAGAAGATAACGTAGCGAGTTGAGCCAGAGTTGCTGCCGCCAGCAACGCAACGGCTTGCTTGTTGTACTAACGGCTTTCGCGCTAGCGCGCTCTCCTGTTGCTTGTTGGGGGCCAACCCCATTCGGTGACTTTCCCGGTCGTCCTCACTGAACCGACTTGGATCTGAACTACGATTCAGATCAAGTCTTATTGAAATGGGATTTCCTTTGCGTGCCATAAAAGCTTAAATTTTATTTTTTCCCAAAAAGGATTCCCCCAGACAGAAAGCGTTCTCGTACGAGTAGTGAAGAACTCTATTTTGGTTTTTGACCGACGGAAAGCATGGGAGAAAGTTCACCGAGTGACTGAGAATCGTTTCCAGTTCCAAATGGTGTTAAGCATATAGTTTCAGTTGCATCATTTGAACTTCATAGCGATTGGAACCGATACGCGACTTCTCTGAATATAGTGAGAATGACCACCATAATATGATGTAGAAACATATAGAAACACAGGACAAATAAAAGACGTAAGGTCTCGATTTTTATTGGATATAGATGGAAAAGATCATTTTTATCGAACCGGAGAAAGATGGTTTTTGATGCCAAAAAGACGGAATTATTGGAAGCGGCTTGCGAGTGAGGTCAATCGTCATAGTCAGCCAGCGAGCAATCCCAAGAAAGCCAGCTACCTAGCCTTTCTTATTCCCATCGCTAACTTATGAGGAATAAGAATAGGAAAAATCTCCAAGCCCCATCTATGTCATCATTTTCTTCTGTCTCTTTCCTCTGTCTGGTACCAAAGCCACTCGAACTCGAATGCCTCACCCGCACCTACTTCGAATGCCACACCAACTCCCTTTCGTTATCATCCCCCCTTCCACGTCAAGCTCCATTTTTATTAGTTGCTTTAGAGGGTAAAGTTGTTTTAATGAAATCACACCGGAAGGAAATCAAATTGGCGAAGAAAGATGATAATACATAAATCATCAAGATCATGTGGGCATTCATAGGAGGTTGCACGTCCTTACGCGTATCAATGCGTTTAAGAGGAGCGGGCTGCTATAGGAGGTATTGTATTCTTCTTCTCCAGGCCATTTTCATGCTAATTATAATATACACTGGCTTAGACATGTATTTTTAGCGTTTTCACCTGGAGGTATTATGGCATTGCCTTTTCCATTCTGGCTTGGTTTTCCAGAAGGTCAAGTCATAACATGTTACCAACTTGGGATGGTAAGGCAGTATCTTATCGAGGCATGCGCTCCCGATACTGGATTCATTGACCGTTTGGCTGATGATATTCAGGATAAGATGTCCGAGGATGCAGGCTTTCTCATAGAGAAGTTAATGCGAAAATCTTGGGTGTTATGTTGTCTAGAGTATAGTTTTAGGTATTCTAAAGCATTAGTTGACTATTCGATTACCATTGATCAATTGTTAGAACCTCCAGCCGTTTGCTTTCGGCCGGATCAATTATCAAAATTGTTTAAATACGGTCTGATGTTCTGGTGTTACGACCTCATTCGAAGCAAACCTGCTCTGCTTCCAATAATGGAGAGGTTAGGTCTACAATTGACGTCGTAAGTAGTCGTCTTTTGTCTAGGGCATATCAGTGGTTAGATGATGCCTGAATACGATTGAGGAGTGCCTAGCTAAGAGAGTGAAAAGATTGAGCTTTCTTAGTGAGGTCTATTAGACTGTAAGCGCACCTGAGCGCCTTGTCCCGGGATAAAACGAGGGAGAATACAAAGACTGACGCCACATTTATACTATACAACACAAAATCGTCACTAATGGAGCTTCCGGAGAAAGAGCGGAAAGGCCAGTGTGGATTGACTAGCTCGACCTCCTTAATCTTTCCTCACTTGCTGTCCTCTCCAAACTGGACTCGCATTCAAAAGTGTGACATTCAATGAAGACAGAGAATTCGGATAGTTCGACTAATGGTTGGTTGGCCGACGAATGTGTGGAGCCTGATAGCTCACTCAAGTGTGGGTGCACCACCTTACAGGGTGAGAAGTCCGGAATTTTAAAACCTACACTGAAATAAGTCGACTCTCGTTCGGGCTACTGAAATTAACCAAACGCTGTTGACTCCAAAGACCGAGGAGCTACCAAGTTTAAGATGGAGAAACAGAGACAACCTTAACAGTTACGGGAGGTTTTTAATCGTAGATATAATATAACTATTAGTCTTTTTTATTGGTCGTTCACAAATATCCTAATTGATAACGAGACCGAGACAGGGGTAGAAACTCTGAAGCTCTTTCCCGATCGAATCCCTATTTCTTTCGAGCTCTCCCCAACAGCTCGGATGTTCTGTTCAAAGCAAACCATCCCCGCTTTTCCTGTGACTTACAAGTAAGAAGGGTTCTCTTTAGTCAGCACCGAGTGAGTGGATCTTCTTCATCAACAAGCGATTCCGAGGGATCCCAGGGCGAAGGGAAGGGACAGAAGCCGAGCCCCATCGGCGCCGCTGACAGCCTATTCTAAGGATCAAGTGGAGCTTTGGTATAAAGGCAGAGGGATTGCACCAGGGCGGGTGATCGAGAGGAATGGTGATTCCTCCCTACGCTGGGATTGGTCGTTCACAAATCTCCAAAAGAAACTTTTCCACAAAGAGGGTAGGCGAGGCGGGTTGAAGGAGATTCAAAAACGATGCTTCCTTGGCCGTGTGGCTGGAACAAAGGAAAGGAAGCTGTGGCTGAATTTCATCCTCTGTCTCATCACGAGTAAGAAGCCCTTGGAGATGGGGGTATAAGGCAGCAAGCAAGGAGCAAAACATGATCAAAGGCCGATGATGTACGTCAGAAAAGACCTTTCTCCCCAGCGGGTCGACATCGTCTTCTCGGGATCGAGGAGTCAGCCCTTCATTCAAAGCTGTCTTTTTTGTTTGTCAGTAGATTTCCGCGGGAGGCACCACTCTTGATCGATCAGACCTTTTCCGGTCAGAGTTTGAATTTTACTGACCCTCTTTGCTTGCCGGGGAGGTCCCCAAAAAAAGTATGGGTAGTATTTGCGACGTTCATAAGGTGCGGAATCCTGATTGAAGTGGGGAAGGAAAAAGGATGCAAAATGGTAATAAGGGTTGCTTGGCTCGAAACCTACCTCCTCTCGCTGGACTTCAAGTAATAAATGATCAAGCTCTAAAAGTCAGAAAGCCTCCTCTCGCTGGTCTCGACTCTACTTATTTATGCTTATGACTTTGATTTTATTCGGCTCTTGAGGCTTACTTTTGTTTTTTTACGTTCTTGCAGTGGCCTCTAAACCCCCCACCTGCTAATGTTAAGTCCGTCAACAAGCCTGACATCCTAAAGCCTCCTAGCCGCCTCTTCGATCTCGGAGTTCTTTCAAAACTGATGAAACTCGGTTCCCTCGTTCTAGTCTGGAGCGGAGCCGACTTTTAAATCAACCTTTAGGTTGAAAAAGGATGGGCGGAATTTTGGACTGATGAGATGATTCCATTTCCCCACCGTCCTAGCTTCAGTTTCATACTTTGGAATTGGAAAAGCCTTCCGTTCTGGATCAAGGGTCACTTTTCATTCAATGCAATTCAAGGTCCAGTTAGAGACCCTGATAGCCAACACTCTGGGCGGGTTTGGGGATGAAAAATCGGGATTAACAAATGATGAGATAGCAGGAACCCAGAAAGATGGAATTTTTAAATATCTGATCAAAAGTCCAGCAGGCAACGAACTCTATTCTGAAAGAAGGTTTGAGTTGAGAGAGTAGCTGGTGCTGGGGAAAGGCCACACCAACCCTTCGGGGGGGGGGGGGGGGGGGGGTCTGGGTGTGCCGTCGACTTTGTGTTGTTGAGTAGGATGGGCGTCTGGGTGCTTGAGTGTCCCGGGAGAGTCTCCGGTGCCCACCTGGAAGTCCCCTTCCTACTCTTTTATCAAGTAGGACGTCGGAGGAAGGGGCCAGAACCAAGCGTCAGTAAGCTGCGGATTCCGTTCCTTGAAGCAGCGGTTCAAAAATCGTATAAGTAGTCACCCGAGAAAACTAAATTCGAACGAGGTACTTCTATCATCAGGTACTGAAAAAGAAGAAAGGGAATCTCTGTTCTATCCTGATGATGGCCCCCCTCCAGAAACAAGAAACTCACTCTTACTTTAATCAAATCAAAGCTTGTTGATTCAAATTGAAAGCCCTTCCATTGACTGAACCGAGTATAGAGGAGAAAGAGATTCATCATACCTTCCCTCATCGATGGCTTTCTCCTGTTGAAGAATCTCCTTCAATCCAGCCACTTTTTCTTCTTCGGGGGATGATTCTGATCCTTGATCCCATTGCTGCAATGAGATCTCTCAGGCTTTCCACTCCAACGAAAGGGAAAGCCCTTAATCCTAGGGAGGGGGTCTTTCGTAAGCCGTGCACTTTAGGCCAGGCCGTCACTATAACTACCTCTCTGATCCCACTCAATCTTTTACACCGATGTTTCGTACTCTCTCGACCAGGTCATAAGGCGCTTGCGACTGCAAAATCTTTCCAAAGTGAGAGAAGGAGGGAAGGCCCTCCCGCGCGCTACAACTAAAAGCCTGCTGAAAAATGCTCCGCGTGCACCCCCCACCCTTTTTTTCCCCCGCCCCCACACCTCCTCTCCCCCGCTTGCTGCTCACCTCAGACACGGGGTTCGACTGGGGGGCATTCCTACGTGCTCCTCCTTCCCCCACGGCAGACCCCAAAGGGTAACCTTTGGAAGAAGGCTTTGTTCCCGAAGGAGCAAGCACCACTCCTGCGCAACGAGTGTAGGCATTAGCCGAAGCAAGCCAGGCTTGAGCTAACTCACTCGCTTCGTAACCGGAGCAGCAAAGCAACACTCACTTCGTTACCGTCCGTTGCTTGTTCACGAAGGCGTGTAGGCGTTAGCCAAAGCAAGCCAGCAACTGATAGCAGATCGCTCAATCCGTTGCTTGTTGTACTAACGAACGTGGACGAGAGGAGGTGTTAGCCCATGAACGAGCTACGGTGACGGTCAGAGTGTAGGTCACGAAGGCCAGAGCCGGTCAGCAACGTCACGCTAGCGCTCTCTGGAGTTGCTTGTTGGGTGATGGTTGTTGGATGATTCGGCTGCTTTTCCAAAGTTCGGCGGCCCGGTGGGGGGTTCGACGGGGGGGCCTTTTAGACGCATATTCTGTTTGGCATGGCCCCACTGATTTGTTTTCGATCGGAGCATCAAGCAGCGCAACCCGGTTCTACTTTACTAAGCCCTGTGCTCGTCCAAGGAGGGAGTTTGCTTTACCCAACTCCTCCCTCCCTCCGACCCGACATGAATGACTTTTGAATGAAGGATGAAGAGTGCCCCTATTTTTTCTTCTCTGGAGTCTTGGATTTGGAAGTTGGTAAAGACCCACCCCTTGTTTAAGTCAGAATGAGTTCCCGGGACCCCGGGACATTGGCTTCCGCCAACAGTGAACTCCCCAGGATCGCATCCCGCGCATATTGTACATTATAGCCTACACTTCAGCTTCCACTTCTGGGAGATCAGACGGAGCTCGATTAGTTTCTGCTAGACAAGGAATAAGGAACATAACCAATACGGGGAACAAGGGAATACCGAACCATATCTGCTTTTGCGCCATGACAATCTCACTCGAATTACAGGGACCTACACATATTAGTACAGTATACCGGGGTTTCCGGCCAGAACCACACGTGCGAGTTTCCCTGCATGTAGCTCGTCCGTGCTTTTTTCCGGGGCGCTACCGGGGGAAAAGAGGGGTGTGGTGCGGGGAAAAAAAGGGTAATAAAGTAATAATAGCGCGCTATTAGCAACGACTTTCATCGAACGACAGGAGGCTCCGTTGAGAGAAAAAAGGGCGAGATCCGGCCTTTGATTAGACTCTTCGAGCCAAGAACGCCGGCCTGGGGGCTAAACTGAAAACTTTTTCGTATGAAGAGCATTGCATTGCTCGTGCGGATAAGGGTGAGTAGGCAGCGCCTACCAAACAGACGCTTGAGTCGAAAAGGCGGCTGGACTGGAGTGCTTTCATCAAATGATGCATGTAGGCTGAGCCATTCCCATCCCGACGTAGTGGCCCGATTCGGCCTGGCCTGGTTGGGAAGATATTTGGAAAATGGAATGCACTCAGGGGCGGGCTTCCTCTAGGGGGCCCACTGCGACCTCGACAGTACGTCCCCTCTCATCTTTCTTTGTCTATACTTGGGAACAGCCATTTTCGCTCCACATGAGACCCTTTTTCCATTGATGACTAAAAAGTCATCAGTCAGCTCGGTCCCTTTCCTATTCAGCTTTGCTTGCCTCCCCGGAAGAGAAGGAAGGGTCCCGTTCAAGCGCCCCCCCTTTCATCATCTATACCAGCTGCTGCCTCTTTTTTTATCTTTCTGCCCCCCCCCCCCCCCCCGAAGCAGAACATGGCAGCACCTACAGCCCTTTCCTCTGCCGGGGACTTCCACTAAATGAAAACGGGCGGCACTGTCGTATGCTCGACAAGTTTTGCCCTGGTGTAGGTACCGGAGTACTTCTATGGCCGATCTGTCACCCATACATTCTGAGCTTGGCCCCGTCCCCCCCCCCCCCCCTCCCCGCTTCGTTCCCCCCGGACCGCGACTTCTCCAACCTCTCTCCTCCCTCTTTAGAGCTCGTCCATTCATTGGATGATCCCTTGCTCTCACGTTCGAGTGTTTGCTCGTCGTTTAGGCCCTGGTGCCCCGGACTGCACTGCCCGCCCTATGACCCAAAACTCTACATGAGCCTTGCGACGAGACGCGGACATTCCTCATGCTGTGGTTCCCTCCGGTCCGTTCCCGGGTTGGGTTAGGGGAACATCCGAGCGATTGCCTTCGCGGATCCAAACGTGCTCACAAGGCGCACAATAAGAATAAGACCAATAGAGACTTCATAAAGGACCACTTGAGCTGCAGATCGTAATGCTCCTAGAAAGGCATATTTCGAATAGAGGGGAGTGAAAGTTCCCAACAATCGGCATTCTCATACCCCACCCCTGAACCGTACGAGCACGTCCTCGGTCACTCCCCACCGCGCTTACGGCTCTATACCCCAACCAAACTTGCTCCGGCCCCGGGTCCTCCCGCATGCTCCCCAACAGAAAGAAACATGAACCAGTTATGGATTCCTTTGCAAGGGGCCCACCTGTCCCCACTCCCCCTTGCGCCTGTGTTCCATTGCGGAAATGGGGCCTCCCCTTCCCACGATGAAATTTCTTCGACCGAGAAGAGGACCCCGGGATTTGCTTTATTTAGAAAACGAATGAGATGAAAACAGGTGGTCCGGTTTTCATAAAAAAAAGAAAATGATTTTCTTGACTCAATATCTTTTAAGAACTCAGCAAAGAACTAAGTAGCTTTTCCCGACACATTTCTATATGATTGAACAAAAGCTCTCAAAAAGGGAGGTGCTATCGGCTGTGAGGATCATGTTGCTCTGTTCGTCCCTTGGCGAGGCTGGAGGGAAAGCAAATGAGTATGTGCAGGCGAAGAGGATACAACAATTGTACTGTACTAGCGGTATGAATTTTGAAACTAGATTTCCCGATGGGCAAGGCCAAGGTGAGTCTGAGGGTTTAGACCAAATATTGGGCATGTGTTATTCTGATCATTTTGCAAAAATCGGGTGAGCTTGTTTTATTTTGTTGGCGAGGTCGAGGTTATTCGTTACTCACAAGACCATGAAAAAAAGTCACTCATTTTTGACTTTACGGTAGGGCCCGCGAATTATGACCTTCGCCTGGAATGTGAGCAAATATATCATTTTGATTGCTTAAGCGTACTTTAGCAATCTTCCGTAGAGTGGAATTTGGTTTTTTTGGTGTCCTCGTCGAAACACGCGGGCGTACTCTTTGCTTCTGGGGGCATTGATTCGAAGCTCGAGTACGGTCCGTTCGCCGTTTTTATCCTCTACCATGACGAATCAATTGATTGGAGGTGGGCATCCATCGCTCTTTCCTTTGTCCTTCTCCCCTTTGAAACCCCCTCGTGCTTAATCCCTATCCGAAGCACCCCTTTTCCATTCATAGAGAGATCCTATTGTCAAAATCAATAAAAAGGCCATCATGGACCAAGATCCAAAAAGATCAATCTTGTTGGGAGGTACTGCCCAAGGAAAAGAAAAGGTGACTTCCGGATCAGGGATAATAAATAAAATGGAAACCAGATAACATCGTATATCGAAACGACTTCTGGCATCACCCGACCGAATCTTTCTTCTTCTTTTTTGTGTGGAAAATCTTATTTTACTGGGGAAGACTTGATGAACAGCTGATTTTAGGACGGACGAAGCCCACCCACGACTTCCATAAGCGGATGGTCCCTTCTTCGTTGATTGAATCGTCTTGATGCAAGCGACGGTCGACCCATCCCTCGGCCCATCGGTGCTTCCCTATGATGCCAGCCAAACATTTCTTTTGAATGAATGTTGCTTTGTTTTGCATGATCGTGGGGTTTGGTTTTGTTGATGCAATATTCGAACCTGCCTAGGCCTATTGACAGTAAAGGCATTGAAGGGATAAAAAGAAAAAACTCGGGAACGAGGGACAGGAAAACCCGAGGAGAGCTAACTAACTCCATACAAGGGAGATGAGAGTTGAACATGGAAAGGGGCAATCATCGATACCAGGAAAGAGAGAGGCGAAAGAACAACCAAAAAGACAATCGCACCAACGAAAAATAGCCGCAGCTTCCTTGCCCTAAAAAAAAGAAAGAGACCGAGCCGGAAAAAAGACAGACTAAGAAGTCAGGATACAGAAAGACAGAACAAAGACTAAACTCGCACACCTGCGAATACACACATAGACCTGATCTTCTCTTGATGACGCGCGCACGCACTTCGTTCGCTTCGCTCAGTTAGTTACTCCTCGTACGGAGAGGGCCTGATCCTTCGCCAGGAAGGAAGCCGTTTTTTCCACACACACACAGATCGGGGTGGTATGTCTCCTTTTCCCCCGCCCCCGGAAGAAGCTTTAAATGGGTACAAAGGTCTTTCATCCTTGATCAAGATATAGATGGGTGCTCAGTCAGCAACAACTTTTCCCACCCCCAACCCCCCTTCCTGGGGAGGGGCTTCCGACGGGGTGGGGCCGGAATGGGGATTTTCGCTCGAATTGAAAAATGTCAGGGAAGTAGGTTCCCGTCTGTTGGTGTCCAAGTCAGTTGTGGAGACTTGTGTATATAGTGTGGAGACTTGTGTATATAGATGGATCTCGAAAGAACCCGGCACATTGAAGAGTGACCCCCTTTCGCAGATAGAGGGCCTGCGGCTTGCTCACTCATAATGCAACAAGCAAGTCTTCCTAATCACTCCAATCCCGCCAACAACTCTTCTTCCTTTTTTCCATGTGAAAAGAGGCCAACGGGGTTGGAGTATATATTAGAGTGCCCCACTAATGGGATATTCCCGGGGATATATAACCACATCCATAGGGGAAGGGTAGGGTATGGGCTTCGGCCCCGCCCCGGGCTCCGAAGACTTTACTGAACGAGAGAGCTGACGATTCGGGTCTAGGGTTAGGGGATGTCATCGGTTCAGGGCTGGGCTTCCTACCGTCGTCTTCTCCTGTCTCTTCTGCCGGTCTTTCACCCTTTCCTGAAAGAGGGAAAGGTACCCATTTATATACATACTTGACCGCAGGAGGCGGAGATTCATTCTTCTTTCTCTGTACTCTTTTTATTGAAAAAGGCTCTTTCGTCCCGATAAAGGATGAGGTATGAAAGGAGTCGAGTATCGGTCGGCACAGATCATTGGTATTGGATGTATCTTTCGGTTGTGCCGAGTCAAATCTGCTCTGCTTTTTTTTTCGTAGCAGAAAAGAATCCCTTACCCCCGCTTTCCAAAATGATGAATATGAAGTCCAGGAGGCCGCTGGTACTATGGATCCTCTGACTCCCGATCAGGTTGCCTTCCCGGGTCTCGCCGGTCTTGCCTGTAGGTCGTGATGTGCCTCGAGATGGCCGTATCCTGTCCCCCTGCCGGTGGGGAATCCGCTCCCGGGTCGTTGCCCTGCTGCGTCTGGCCCGTCCTCTAGGCACCTTTAGAAGGCTTCCGGGAATGTGACAACGTACACCGCTTCCCCGGTCCTTCTCATCAGTTGCAGGCTTTGGTTACCCGAAATTGACTTGGCTTCGTCAAAAGGCCTCATCTCTCGAAAAGCCCGGCTCGCGAGGCGTCCCTCTCGCAGTGGGGAATCCCCCCTCGCCTCGTTCTTGTTACATGCTATTTTTCCCTTTTCCATTCGGGTGAGTCCAATGAAGAACAAAAATCTAACGCACTGAGACCCACAGGTGCCCATAGTAGGCCGACCGTCCTACCTAAACCAATCATCATATCGGTCCCTAGGCCCCATTGCTGGAAAGGTGATTGATCTCGTTTTATATTTAACCGCAAGTGCACGGCCGCGTTGAAGCGGTGGCAAATACGGGTCGTCCACTGGGAGGTGTGTCGACACTTGGTTTATTCGAAGGCGAGAGGTAAAAAGAAGGGAGAAAGATGTATTACACTAATCTAAACTACAAAGCTGAAATGAAATGCAAAGGAAATGAATATAAGCAATAAAACTAAACCCCAAAGGGGGTAGAGACTGATGTGAACATAAAGATGTGTGTGTGTGTGTGTTCAATTAAGCTCCTCACAACATGTGGTGTATGAAATCATAAAACTACATCCAATCTTGCCTCTACATGAATTAAGATAAGACTACATCATTAAAACATACAAGACAATGATTGGAATGAAGCTACATGAACTCAAGTATAAAGACTAGACCCTACTATGCCTCTACATGAATTAAGATGACTACATCATTAAAACATACAAGACATTAGCTAAGGAAAAGGCAACAAGAGTACATACACTACAAATTGTGTTTCCAACATTAACTTCATCCATATCCTAACTTCATCATTCCCCATAAAATAGGTCCACTAATCAAAGCATAAGCTAAGCTTCATTCAAGAGCATTAGCATATCAAAGATAAGAGTGGAGACCCATTAGATGGTTATGGAAATCATATAAAGCTCAAGGGATAAAAATAACACACACTTAATACACTACATTATTATATCACATATTTCTCCACCCCCCAAATGGGGATGAAACTACTCACTACTCATTACACTAACTAATTTAGCAAAGGAAAACATAATACTGAAATGAAATTTATACTACTTAAGCAAGAAATATTAAAGAAGCATAAACTAAACAAACAAACAAGCATGCAAAGGAAAGGAATTTAAACTAAGAGAGAAACAACATCATTAAAAGAAAACTTATATTATTAACTCACTCAATTACAAGTAGCTCTTCCTCCACTAGAGTTTTGCTTCAAGGCTTCACTCTTAGTAGGGAAGATGGCCACCAAGAGGGAGAGATGGATACAAAGGGAGGTGAAGAGTTCTATTTATAAGCATGGAAAAAGCTAATCAGGGACAATCCCCCGATGTGGGACTAAACCAATACCAAAAATACACTAAGAATACACTAATACACGTGCTACAGAAAATTGGACGGATCCTGGGCTAAATGGACCGCCAATTAGCGGTTCCAGACCGCCAATTGGCGGTCTATAAAGTTTAGATCCGCCTGGTTTTCTTTGTGGGCTTTTCTTGAAGTGTTTCTTGGTCTTAGATGCATCTGGTTGGTTTAGTGGAGCTCCGACCCGAATCGAATTGACAAAATACTCCTCATGATGGTGTGGAGTTTCCTGTTTTGCTCTTAGGTCCTTCTGTCTTACGATCAGGTCCTTCCCCCTTGCATCTTGGTCCCCAGGTCTCACAATTAGGTCCTTTTTTTCCTGCTTTTGGGTCCTTTCATGGCTCTTCTCTTCAAACCTCTTTATTTCTGAAAACTAAACATAAAACTCGTCACATAGCATTGCTTAGGTGTAAGATAATGGATATAAGGTACAAATATAAGCATGAAATGATGTCAATCAAATACCCCCACACCTAAGTTTTTGCTAGTCTCGAGCAAAACAAAGAAAGGAAAAAGCATACGAAAAACAAGAAATCCTAACTCACTTTCGTAGGAATCACGGTTGCACTTAGCACGTGCAACAAGCCGTTAAACCTCCTTGTTGCCAAGGAGGAGGAGTGGTGTCTCCTGAGGGTTTTCAGCGGATATACCCACAAAATCCGAACAAGATGCATTATTCAATCTAGACCTCGACTCGTTGGAAATATTTTGTCGATCAATGGACGCGGTAATGCTACGGGCCGACTCTATATAGGTGATCAGTCCACACCTCTACCCTAATGAACCATTCGTGTTAGTTAAATAAGGAATTAAGTGAAAGACATGGACAACCTCAAGATCCTCAAGTGATACAAAGTGTAAGGTCCATTAAGGTTCTTATTTGCATTACCATTTTTTTTTTCTTTTTGTTTCTTTTCACACATTTTTTTTTCTCTTTTTTTTTTCTTTTTATTAGTTGGAGCTTCATTCTCCCAGGGTCAGGTTTCGTGCATCATTGCCCATGAGGACTTACACTATCACGTACACCTTTCCCCAAATCTCCACATAGGGCAATCCCTACCACCCGTGTAACGGGAGTTCGGTCGGCGCATCCCAAGTCAGATGACTCGAAAGCACCAGGCACAAAGTCCCCTCAGACCTACTTTCCCGAGTGATAGGAGCCGTGCGAGAAGAGAGAACATCTACTCACTTATTTCTTATCTACACATGAACCAAAACCCCTACACTAATGTCTCACAACAAGATTAAGAGGGTCCTTGACTACAACAAACTTCCTAAATTAACAAACACGAATTATTGACTCACTAGGTTCAGGGTGGACTTCTTTGAATGTTTGAGCACTGAAACCCTATGATTACTCACCCCCAAAGGAAAACTGGGGTGCATCCTAACGACTCGATAAATCCTAAAGCCACGTACTAGATATCCTAATGCATCAAGTTCAAGACAATTTTGGGAGCTTTCTTTTTACTTTGCCTCTCAACGGTTTTGCACATGCTAAACACACGCAAAACCCACAAAACATTTTCTTTCGAAAACACATGAAGATTTGAAAGAAATGTGAAAATTTTGAAGCACTAGGCAAGCAAAAGAAGACAAGTCACCCAAGGATCATGGCAAGCAGATATGTCGATATTAAATGCAGCACACTATCATGACCCTAACAATGCAAACAAAAGAAAACAAAATCAAAGGAAAAGACTCGACTATGTACACACGTAAAACACCCCCCCACACCTACTTCATGCATTGTCCTCAATGAATGCAAGCAAGATACTACATGGATTGATGCATGAAAAAGGAACGATCTCACCAACATGAAGTACAAAGGGACGTTCGGGGTCATGTTGATGGACACAAACCCAAATTCCCTCAAAACCTGTGAGATGCTAAAGAAAGGGATACAAATACGTGAAAGAAATGGGGCCCAAATACTCAAGGGTTGGGGCCCACAACAATCGATGCTCACTGAAGGAGTCTTTATTCTTTTTTTTTTTTTTTTTTTTTTTTTTTTACATAACTATGTACAAACATGAAAGCTCAACCACTCATGTAGGAGCATGAATGGTTGAGTGCGAGGGAGGTTCATGAAGGAACATGACCTCCTCGACTTCGGCTGGTGCCCCCTCCAAGTAGGGTTTGAGGCGTTGTCCATTAACTTTGAACACGTCCCCATTCCCTGGGTTCAAGATTTCAACCGCTCCATGAGGATAAACGGTTTGGACAATAAACGGGCCAGACCAGCGACTGCGGAGCTTACCCGCAAACAGATGAAGCCGGGAATTGTAGAGCAACACCTTCTGCCCGGCCGTAAACACCTTTCGCATAATCATGCGATCGTGAAACATCTTGGCTCGGGACTTATGAATTTTGGCATTCTCGTACGCATCATTGCGTAACTCTTCTAATTCCACAATGTCGAACTTACGTTGTACTCCTGCTTGATCAAGATCCATATTCAGGTTCTTGATCGCCCAGAAAGCACGATGCTCAAGCTCGACGGGTAGGTGGCAAGCCTTGCCGTACACTACCCGATAAGGGGACATGCCCAAATTGGTCTTGTACGCGGTGCGGAAAGCCCACAACGCGTCATTCAACTTGGTAGACCAATCCTTCCTCGAGGAACTAACCGTCTTCTCAAGAATTTGCTTTAATTGACGGTTAGAGATTTCGACCTGCCCACTAGTTTGCGGATGGTATGGGGTCGCAAGCTTGTGGGTGATCGAATACTTCCTCAGAAGCGCTTCAAAGGAGCGATTACAGAAGTGGGTACCCCTATCGCTGATTATGGTACGAGGAGTACCAAATCGCGCAAAAATGTCCCTCAAGAATTTGGTGACCACCTTGTTGTCATTGGTCTTTGTGGGTATAGCCTCAACCCACTTAGACACATAGTCAACGGCCACCAGAATGTAAACATTCCCGAAAGAGTTCGGGAAGGGACCCATGAAATCGATGCCCCACACATCGAAGATGTCGACAACAAGGACATTTTGCAAAGGCATCAGGTCACGTCGACCAATCCTGCCAAGGCGCTGGCACCTATCACATTGCTTACAAAAGTCGTAAGCATCCTTGAAAAGAGAGGGCCAGTAGAATCCAGATTGGAGAACCTTGGCAGCAGTTTTCTTTGCTCCAAAGTGTCCTCCACATGCCTTGGAATGGCAGAAATGGAGCACACTTTGGAACTCGGTATCTGGGACGCACCGCCTGAAAATTTGGTCAGAGCGGTATTTGAATAGGTAGGGGTCGTCCCAGTGAAAGAATCTGACATACGATCTAAATTTGGATTGGTCAGATTTTGACCAACCCACAGGAAATTGCTCGGTCACGAGGTAGTTCACGATGTCGGCAAACCAAGGGTTATCTTCGATCATGAACAACTGCTCGTCAGGAAATTTGTCGTCAATGATTTGGTCCTGTGGGTTGGTCGTCTCTAGACGAGACAAGTGGTCAGCTACAACGTTTTCACACCCTTTTTTGTCCCGAATCTCGAGATCGAATTCTTGTAACAACAAGATCCATCTCAAGAGTCGGGATTTTGCATCTTTCTTCGCCATGAGGTGCTTGATGGCTGTGTGATCAGAATAGATAATCACGTGGGAGCCAATCAAGTACGACCGGAATTTCTCCAAAGCAAATATGATCGCTAAGAATTCCTTCTCGGTCACAGTGTAGTTCAATTGGGCATCATTGAGTGTTCTACTGGCATAGTAGATCACATGAGGCAATTTGTCCAATCGTTGCCCAAGCACTGCTCCCACAGCGAAGTCAGATGCATCACACATTAACTCAAAGGGTTCAGTCCACACCGGTGCCTTAATAATGGGAGCTGAAGTCAACTCTTTCTTCAAGGTCAAAAAGGCATGGTGGCAATCCGGTGTGAACTCAAAAATGGCATCCTTAGCCAACAAGGCGGTGAGAGGTCGAGCGATTTTGCTAAAATCTCGAATGAACCGCCGATAGAATCCAGCATGCCCCAAAAAGGCGCGGATATCCTTCACATTACGTGGCGGTGGGAGATTAGCAATGATACCCACTTTGGCGGGATCGACCTCAATTCCCCTACTTGAGACCACATGTCCAAGTACAATCCCTCGCTTCACCATGAAGTGACATTTCTCCCAATTGAGAGCCAGGTTCTTCTCACGGCATCGCTTGAGGACAAGGCTCAAGTGATGAAGGCACTCATCAAAGGAAGCGCCAAATATGGAAAAGTCGTCCATGAAGATCTCAAGGAAACGCTCAACCATATCGGAGAAGATGCTGATCATACACCTCTGAAACGTTGCCGGCGCATTGCATAACCCAAAGGGCATGCGACGGTAGGCAAACGTGCCAAAGGGACAAGTGAATGTGGTTTTCTCTTGGTCCTCGGGGGCGATGGGAATTTGGTTGTAACCGGAGTATCCATCAAGAAAACAATAGTACTCATGTCCGGCCAACCTTTCCAACATCTGATCAATGAATGGCAACGGGAAATGATCTTTCCGCGTTGCCGCATTGAGCTTGCGATAATCAACGCAAACTCGCCAGCCAGTTTGCAGGCGTGTCGGGATAAGCTCATTATGCTCATTCTCCACAACCGTCACGCCTGACTTCTTGGGAACCACATGGACAGGACTCACCCACGAACTATCAGAGATAGGATAGATTATGCCATGATCCAAGCACTTAAGAACCTCCTTTCGGACGGCTTCTTTCAGTACAGGATTCAATCTCCGTTGTGGGTCCCTGCGGGGCCTAGAATCCTCTTCCATGTGGATCCGATGCTGAACAATACCAGGGCTAATTCCCTTGATATCCTTCAAGGACCACCCGATCGCCTCTTTGTTTTCAAAGAGTACTCTTTTGAGGGCAACCTCTTGATCTTTTTCAAGATCAGAAGCAATAATGAGTGGCAAGGTCTCATTATCCCCTAAAAAGATGTACTTTAGGTTATCGGGGAGCGGTTTAAGCTCGACCAGAGGTGGGTCCTTGTCGGATTCAGAGTAAATCTCAAGTGGCTCAAGGGCCACGGGGTAAGAGGAGCAAGCACCCAGATGTGCCTCCTCGTCCAGAGATGTGCTGGCGGATTCCTCAAGATCCTCTTCACTCGCAACCTGATCATTAGGCACCTCAATAATATGTCGATGTGAGTCGAACATGCCTAATGAATCGGGCTCATCCGTGTCCTGGATGAAATTGGCTCCGACTGAGTCGTCGAAGAGCCCAGGTTGCTTACCAAGAGTGAAGATGTTGAAATCCGCCGTGAGGTTTCCAAAAGACAACCTCATCAAGCCATTGCGACAATTGATGAAGGCATTAGATGTCGCAAGAAATGGCCTCCCAAGGATTACAGGAATTTGTCCTTGTGGGTTGGACACGGGTTCGGTATCCAAGATGATGAAATCAACTGGAAATACGAACTCACCCACCTTGATAAGGACATCCTCCACACTCCCTCGTGGGATTTTGACGGATCTATCAGCCAACTGGAGGGTTGTCCTCGTTGGTTTAAGATCGCCTATCCCAAGGTTGACATAGACTGAGTAAGGCAGGAGATTCACAGATGCCCCCAAATCCAATAGAGCTTGAGAGATGGTCACATTCCCAATCGTGCAAGAGACAGTTGGACAACCAGGGTCCTTGTACTTGACAGTCATGGGTTGTGTCAATATGGAGCTCACATTGGCGGCCAAGAAGGCCTTCTTGGGCACATTTGTTTTTCTCTTGGTGGTGCAAAGGTCTTTGAGGAACTTGGCATACGGTGGCATTTGTTGAACAACGTCCAACAACGGGATGTTCACCTTTACTTGCCTAAGTACCTCAACGATCTTATCCCAATGCTCATCACGTTTTTTAGTCAACCGATGAGGGAATGGTGCCTTGGGGACATAGGAATCACGAGGAGGAGTCTCAGAATTAGGTTCCTTGACAGGCTCAAGACTCTCCTCGGAAGACTTGCCAACAGGGTTGGCTTCCGGCATGTTCACATTGTTGTCAACGACCCTTCCCGATCTCAAGGTATGAATAACATTAGCATGTTGGGAAGGGTCACTTTCAACATTGTGTACATTCTGCCTGGTATTAGCAGGCTAACCCCTGGGATTTACCACAGGTTGACTCGGGAATTGACCCTTCTCGCGTTCATGGAGCTGATGAGCCAACTGGCTTACTTGCATTTCCAATGCTTTGACCGTATTATTGTTGGCCGCAAGCATGGATTGAGTGCTCTGCATGAATGCTTGAAGGGTTTGTTCAATGGTAGAGTCCTTAGGGTCAACCCGCTGGGGTTGTGGAGTCTGGTTAGAATAACCCGACGAAGAGGCCTGACCAGGTTGGTAATTTTGGTGCTGAGACCTTTGATGTGGGGGTTGGTAGGTCGCCGATGGGCGTGGAGGTTGATAAGGTGGAGGTTGAGGTTGAGCGTGCGAGCTCTGACCGTGTCCTCCACTAGACCCCCAAGAGAAGTTAGGATGGTTACGCCATCCCGGGTTATAGGACTGACTGTACGGGTCGTTTCGGGGCCTTTGTTGATACATCGCATTTGCATGCTCAGTATCTCTTGGAGCGTAAGCGCACTCCAAGTCATCATGTCCCGACAGTCCACACCTAGTACACCCGGGAGTAGCGACCTGAGCTACAGGAGCTCGGTCCATCTCCAAACTCTCTATCCTACGCATGAGAGCAGCCATTTTCGCCTCAGACGCGATAGTCGACTCAACATGATATGATCCAGCTCGACCAGAAGACCTGGCGGCTGGTGGCTCTCTCATGGTGTCCCACTCGAAGGTGCGCTCAGCCATGGATTCAAAAGTGTCCCATGCCTCCTCGATGGGTTTCATTTGGAAGTCACCCTGACACATCGACTCCAACAATGTGCGGGTGTTGTAGTTGATGCCCTCATAAACAATCTGGCACAGCTGCCATAGCTCAAGTCCATGATGAGGGCATTGCTGGAGAAGGTCCTTGAACCTCTCAAAGAAACCATGAAAAGATTCGGTCTCGGTCTGATACATTTGATGTATCTGGTGCCGTATCTGTTGAGTTTTCCTTTGAGGGAAAAATCTCTTTAGAAAGACGGTCACAAAGTCATCCCAAGACCGAATCGAGCTCGCCGGGAGGCTATACATCCATTTCTTCGCATTATCCTTCAATGCGAACGAAATCATCCTCAACCGGACAGAATCCTCGTCAAGCTGTTGAAGCTTGAACATGGAGCATACTTCCTCGAATTCGCGTATAAAAATATACGGATCCTCCTTATTGGCAGTAAAGGTTGGAAGCATGCTCACATACTGAGGTTTCAGCTCATTGTTGTTCCCGCGAGCAGGGGGAACAACTATGCAAGAAGGTTGCGCGGCCCGAACAGGATGGGTCCGCTCCCACAAGGTCATCGGCCTATCATGTCGAGCTAAAGGTGGTGGTGCACCTAGAACTCGATCCTGACCGAATCTCCCTTCCTCTCGAGTCAGAGGAGGAGGAGAAGGAGGTCTACGTGGTGGTGGAAACGGACCGAGGTAGTCCATGTATGGAACCCGGTTCCCTTCGCCACCACGAGACGACTCGGCCTCTTGCTCCAAAGGAGCACGAGGCGGAGATGGTCGATCACCAAGATCTTCCATCTCAGAAATAAGCACTCTCTCGAGTCGAGCGCTCTCACCAGAACGAGCCCAACCTCGCATAAAAATGCTCGACTCGACTCTAACAAACACACAACAGAAGGTGTACTAGAGGAGGAGACTAAACGTAGAGAATAGATGAGGAGATGACTCAGGTGAGGAGAGAAGAATTCCTAGAGCTAGCGTGGGTAGTGGGATCAGGAAGAAGCCTAACTAGCAAGCACGGCTCAAACAATGTAAGGCAATGGGTCCTTAAGCTAGACGACGCCTAACTTCGAGGTCACTAGCCTCGACACGCCTCACCTCCCTACAACGAGGACCACAATGCCCAGCAAGTGATACCAGATCCGGAGATCCAGTACCTCCTACTATCGACAAGGTAGGCAACGCCGATCAGGTCATGACGGTCTCGACTAGATTACTCTCCTAGTGCGTCCGAATTTCTTAGGGCCAATGTCTACTTGCTTTTAGTTAAGGCTTTATTAAGAGTGGTTTTTGGGGCCAAGGAAAGGGTGATGAAATCCCTCACCTTATCTTTTATGGGACAACCCCTCCTTAGTAGCGATTTGATCCTAGATCTAGCAATCAATCGCTCCAATCAAACGCTCTCTCACTCTTGTCCCGATGCACCTTACTAACTAATGCATGAAAGAAACATGCATGAATGAGGGATGTGGGTGCACGTACCTCACGCCAGCAATCAACGACAAAATGTAAAGCAAAGAAAAGACAAATGCATGCAAGGTCTACCAATGGTGCATGACCTAGATGGCAAGAAGTCTAATCTTTTGCTTTGAGTTTTATGGTCCAAGTTGATTAATGGGGGAGTGATTAATGATCTGGGAGCAAACCAGAGGTCAAAGCATGCAAAATTGGGCTCCCAGATAACAGAAATTTCAATTCTAACTACCAAAAAAAATTTCAAGGAAAGAAACGCTCACCAGGCCGCCAATGGGCGGTCTTCCACCGCTGATTGGCGGTCTGTTTAGGTCGGCGCTTCCTCAAACTTCTCCAGTAGCCTCCCCTTGACCTTGTAATTCCCTGAAACTAAGAAAAACTAAAAACAAAAACTTAAAAACCCCTCGAATCGTCCAAACCAAGGTCTGGACTGGCACCTCCCCGGCAACGGCGCCAAAAACTTGATTGATCTCGTTTTATATTTAACCGCAAGTGCACGGCCGCGTTGAAGCGGTGGCAAATACGGGTCGTCCACTGGGAGGTGTGTCGACACTTGGTTTATTCGAAGGCGAGAGGTAAAAAGAAGGGAGAAAGATGTATTACACTAATCTAAACTACAAAGCTGAAATGAAATGCAAAGGAAATGAATATAAGCAATAAAACTAAACCCCAAAGGGGGTAGAGACTGATGTGGACATAAAGATGTGTGTGTGTGTGTGTTCAATTAAGCTCCTCACAACATGTGGTGTATGAAATCATAAAACTACATCCAATCTTGCCTCTACATGAATTAAGATAAGACTACATCATTAAAACATACAAGACAATGATTGGAATGAAGCTACATGAACTCAAGTATAAAGACTAGACCCTACTATGCCTCTACATGAATTAAGATGACTACATCATTAAAACATACAAGACATTAGCTAAGGAAAAGGCAACAAGAGTACATACACTACAAATTGTGTTTCCAACATTAACTTCATCCATATCCTAACTTCATCATTCCCCATAAAATAGGTCCACTAATCAAAGCATAAGCTAAGCTTCATTCAAGAGCATTAGCATATCAAAGATAAGAGTGGAGACCCATTAGATGGTTATGGAAATCATATAAAGCTCAAGGGATAAAAATAACACACACTTAATACACTACATTATTATATCACATATTTCTCCACCCCCCCCAAATGGGGATGAAACTACTCACTACTCATTACACTAACTAATTTAGCAAAGGAAAACATAATACTGAAATGAAATTTATACTACTTAAGCAAGAAATATTAAAGAAGCATAAACTAAACAAACAAACAAGCATGCAAAGGAAAGGAATTTAAACTAAGAGAGAAACAACATCATTAAAAGAAAACTTATATTATTAACTCACTCAATTACAAGTAGCTCTTCCTCCACTAGAGTTTTGCTTCAAGGCTTCACTCTTAGTAGGGAAGATGGCCACCAAGAGGGAGAGATGGATACAAAGGGAGGTGAAGAGTTCTATTTATAAGCATGGAAAAAGCTAATCAGGGACAATCCCCCGATGTGGGACTAAACCAATACCAAAAATACACTAAGAATACACTAATACACGTGCTACAGAAAATTGGACGGATCCTGGGCTAAATGGACCGCCAATTAGCGGTTCCAGACCGCCAATTGGCGGTCTATAAAGTTTAGATCCGCCTGGTTTTCTTTGTGGGCTTTTCTTGAAGTGTTTCTTGGTCTTAGATGCATCTGGTTGGTTTAGTGGAGCTCCGACCCGAATCGAATTGACAAAATACTCCTCATGATGGTGTGGAGTTTCCTGTTTTGCTCTTAGGTCCTTCTGTCTTACGATCAGGTCCTTCCCCCTTGCATCTTGGTCCCCAGGTCTCACAATTAGGTCCTTTTTTTCCTGCTTTTGGGTCCTTTCATGGCTCTTCTCTTCAAACCTCTTTATTTCTGAAAACTAAACATAAAACTCGTCACATAGCATTGCTTAGGTGTAAGATAATGGATATAAGGTACAAATATAAGCATGAAATGATGTCAATCAAAAGGCTCGGCTTCAAAACCGTACGTGGAGCTTCCGCCTCATACGGCTCCTCTAGGGATGGAGGGGGAACCAGACCAGGCTTGTGCGGTTAAGGTTGTTGTACACGACATCAGTTGAGCATCAACAGGAAGGAGGGCCTTCGAATTCTGTATGTGATGCACCCCTACCAGTCGTCCGTCTGGAAAATCTTATTTTTAATAGACTGGTTAATGGATCCGGAAATCGCGTCTTTTATGCGATTCCTAGTTAAGTTGTGGCCCCCATCATCTTCCCCTTTAAGGAAGGTTAAAAGGGAGGAGAGAGAGCGGATCTCGTCCTTGGCCTCTCTTTTTTTCCCCTTGCCGAACATATTTCGGACTTGGCTCACGTGCCTATCCAAATCCAGGATTTGGATGTCAGCGGGGACCTCTTTTCCCGTTTGTCGGGAAATTTATTCCCGGATCAGCCAATCCACAATGCGCTGGAGTTCCCCCATTTTTCCTCCAGCTTCTCCTTGTGGATCTTGGCCCACTCCGCCTCTAAAGCGGTCTGATTCAGATCCGGAATCGTCGGATTGTCCCCTGAAGGACTACTATGGCAATTTTATTGCTCTGGTTCTGGCTCAGAAGCCGGAGGTTCGTTGAGATCAATATGGGGTCTCGACGAACTTGCAGCCCCCCCCCCCCCCCAACATAAAGAGGAGAGCCCTCCATACAAGAGGTAAGCCAGTCCAGAGCTTCCTCAAGGAGAAAGATGAGTGGAGCAATTCCCCAAGGGAGTTCCCAGTCACATTCCAAAACCCGAGTAAGACCAAGTACGATCATAGCGATAAGAAGTTTCTTCAAAAGAGACGTGAGAAAAGATCGAACTATAAAAAGAGAAGACGTTCTAAAAGATCAGACATCGTAAACACCCCTCCAATAGGACAAGAATTCTGCCCTATGCTCCTCTTTCTTCCCAGCAAGGTGCTTGGAGATCATTTTCACCGATGCATCGCTGCAGTACTTCCGTGCAAAGGGAGACGGAGACAAGAAACCTCTATTAGACCTCGGAAACCCTACGAAGGAACCTGGAACCATAATTCCACGATCAATTTGAGTCATACCACCATGTGGGATCCTAATCCTTCTCCCCTGGGCACCATAGAAAATCCTATCATAGAAACCACCGATCCAATAAGAAAGAATAAGACCATTATAAACATAAAATACGAATGATGCCGGAATAACAAATATGAAGGAATAAGATGGAACGAAAACCTCATAGGGGAGGGAGGGGGAACATGCCTCATTTTTTTGATGCTTTTGTAAGCAACCATTTGTTGATTATATATATTGGTTGGGGAATGAAGAGAACTCCTTGCCTGAAGTTCGGAAGTCTCACGGTGTTGGACTTGACTGGTTGCTGCAAGCCGCCATGAAACGAACCGAATGAAGCCCAGGGAGGGACGAGCCCCTCCCTATTTGTACGAGTTATGATCGAATGGGGGGACTTGAACCCCCGTTGGTCCTAGCATTCGAGTTGAGGTAGAGGAGAAAGGGCAGGAGAGATGGGTGGGAGTAGACAAGGTCAGGGATGGGATCACGGTACTTGTTCCGACCTGAAGAACGTGTGTTAAGCAAGCTGCTGCGCTTCAGTTTTGCAATCATTTCGACGCCCAACGGTAGTTGACGAAAAGCCGTCTTTTTGGGATGTTTTTTCACAAAAAGAGGGGACCTAAATGCATCCGATGCGCACAAATATCGTATGTAAGATAAATATCGTATGTAAGATAGCGGCTAAAGCAAATCCTAGTACAGGGTGGAATGCAGAGTAGACGGAGAAATGGACCGGCTTGTCGAATGATCCTGTATGGGAGGCTCGGTTTCTTTATTCAGCTTGGTTTCTTTATTCTTTATATACGATGCTTTCTAAACACATAGCACTAGGAGCCGGAACGGGTAGACGAACCCTCCTTTTCGGCTTGGGAATCGCGTACCGATCTGCGATAGACCCGCGTGTATCTGTAATGTCGGGTAGTTTTCCCCAGATTCTCCTTTCTACGATCGGCGGACGGGTATGATTCCCTAACCGGTGGGTTTTCGGGCCCTAGCTCATAGCGTTTGTGATTGAGCCTTATTCGCCCAAACCAGTAGCCCGGCTCAAACTCAGCATGTGACTGTCCGAGCGAAGGAAGTCAAGTAAGGTGATGGTATAGCTGTCTTCGTCACGTGTCTGAACCCTGAGCGTTTCCTTCACTGGGGCCTTTTGCTCGAAACCATTTCTAAATTAATAACAAGCTCGGCTACTTTGTGCTGTAAGAAAAATGATTCCCCTTCCGTTGTTCCTTTGGGTGGCGGATACAGGAGCTGCACTGCATGGGACACCGGATCTGCAATTCCCACAAGAGTAAGGCGCGTAGGAGCGAGCAACTGGACCAGAGAGAAGCAACACTGAAAGCTCAGCATCAAAAGAGGCTGGAAAAGGAGCTACTAGCTAAACAGAGGGTGAAGAAGGCGCGGGCGCAAGCTCATCTGCAGCAACTGGAAAGGTTACTCAAAGAAGTAGCTACTCTGAAAACGGCACTAGAGCTAAACAGAGGAGGCAGAGGAGGTCGAGCGATCATAAGAAGGCGGATAAAATCGTTGACGATAGATGGATCGTTTGAGCAGCGAAGGCTCGGCACCGAGCATTGTGCGAGAGGAAAGAGAAAGCTCAACCGACAGGATAGAGTATTTTTACCTACCATATGATAGTGTTTTTCGTCATGTATTACTTGACCGAAGCGTTGATGTTTTCATTCGTGAACTGATGAAGATCGCTTCCCAGGGGGTTGCATCCGAGGGGTCTGTTGTTCCAATCAATGAGTTTTCAAGAGCTTGGGATTCAAAAGCCGGAAGGGGACATGAGCTCTCCGCCTGGGAAAAGCATGTGTGTACTGTCCGGTGGGGAGAGAAGAGGCTAATAAGACGGTCGAAAACATGCCCTTTTCTAGTCCAAACGATCCATCCTCGGTCTGATCAAGAAGGAACAGGAGGAAGTATAGCCAATCTGAAACGGGAGCTGACTAATCTGAGAAAAGAACTGGCAAAACGAAAGAAAAGGTGAGGAGAAAGCAAGCAGAAGAGAGCGGAGCTGTTAATGTTAAGGAAAATCACTATGGAAAGAATACATCAGACCTATGCCAACAGAGCAAAGGGGTGGGATCAAGACAGAGATAGCAAGTCTCCTCCGTTAGCAAGCTTGAGAAAGAGGGGAAACCTATTGATAAACCGACTTAGCAGGGGACCCCCTTCTTCTTATAGCCACCCTTTGGAAGGCCCTTAGTTTGAGGGCTAGGAGCTAATTAGGGATACGCCCAAGTTCCCGACGATGGTAAGCGTCAGTCAAGAGACAGAAGAGAGGCTTGGTGGGAACGAAGCTTGTTTGCTCGACCGTTTACCTGATTACAAGATTGGGGAGAGGGACAGGAACAGGTAAGTATCCCGCATCCCTTTTTCACGGGGTTGATTAAAACCCGGTACTTCCTTGACCCATTCTTGCTTCGGGGGATGCACTTGTCGCAATGCTCGAGCCAAGCTTCTTCTCTCTTCTCTTCCCTACGCATCCGAAAGAACAAGCTTCAGAAACACAGTACTCCAACCGAAGGAGAGGGATGCCGGCAAACCAAGCATACCCTAGGGCAAACAATTGATGCATGCTGGGGTGTGGCATTGGCTATCGAAAATCACATGTTCTATATGTTTCGAAAGTCTCGTAATAGTAAATGATGACGACATTCGCTGGAAAGTTGGATCGATAACGTGTTGCGCCCAATAGTGCTTAGCCAAGAGCGGACACATAGTGGTCCCGCGAAGCCGGTCACCGTATGCGAACCTTTGATCCAACCCGAAAGCGCATCTATCGTCTGAACTGTCGTTTGCAAGGGAGAAATCCTTTGCAGCTGAGAATTCAAATCATATACTTTCCCCATGTACTGATTGGTTGACTGGGGATTATGTACATATGGATGCAACAAACCCACTGATTGATGAGTGGTTGACTAACTCGTTCGTCTTCTGGCTCATTCGTCTCCGCTCTGCTCCAACTCATTCTCTGCTACGACTCACTGGGGATGAATTTGTGAGGACTGTACCATAATATGACTGATGGGGAGCTATCATTTATAAACAACTGATTGGTTAAGCGTAAGCAAGACCTTTCCCCGCGCTGGTGGTACAAGCTTTCCCTTATCGTTTACAGGACAGCGTGCCGCGCAGTAGGGTTCCAACACAGTTATGGAAATGCGGGTGGGAGATGCGAGGTTGTGATGGGAAGTGGGAACTGTTGGGAGGGGCTGGTGTGTATGGTACGGACAACCCTTTATATCACGATCAGATCTCTCTTTCCCCTCCCTTTCGTATGTATGAAAGTCGTTGTTTACGTCCAATTGGCGAAGATCCCATTGATTAGTGACGGCAAGCGTGAGTACCAGTTTTCTTGCGCTTCCGTTTTCTTACGCCGGGAAGGAAAGAGTTAACATTTCTATTGTACCGGTCGAGCAAGCAATAATGGATTGATGAGTGCCCGGACAGAAGGAAAACAATACCCTTTTCGCGGGCTTCTGGGATGCATCCGTTGACTCCGAAACAGGTGAAGAAGTTTCATCCAGACATAGCCGCAAAACCTAGCATTGGGATTTTCACTAGGTAAGCGGGAAAGGCGGTGCTAGTTTTCCATCTGATATAGCAACAAAAGTTCATAATCCTCTAGAGATGTGATTCGACGATCAACTTTTTCTCGAACACACACACCTAGATATGGCCACGCCAAGTCCCCCTTCGCGCTCTACCCGTGATCGCGACACCCGACTTGGTGCTAAGCGACGCAAGGCCGACCCCTCTTCTCTCCTTCTCCTCCAAAGACGTACGTCTCCAACACTTAGCCAAACACGCACAAGCACACAAGTTCGAGCAAAGCTCCACACTTCTTTATTTCTCACGAAGAACGGCTCTAGGGTTTCTCCCTCACACACAAGAGACAACTCGGGGCCGCACACTCTGCCACAAACCGGCAGCTTTGGGTCCCCTTTATAGACCCCTAGCTAGGTCTACACATGTTCGTGTAGGATTTCATTTTTAATTATACATATATATTTTTCGAATTTTCATGTATAATAAGGATCAATTTTCAATTTTCTAGAATTTATTGCATGCATCGGTTTGTTTTAACAAACTAGTTTCAAAAACTCTATTAAAACAAACATGAAGGAGCTCCGAAATTCATACCTAGAAGTTCTCTAAAACTTCTCGAAGATTCGGAGACGGTTGGGATGCTCCTCGCTGCGCCGGATGCCTCCGAGTATTCACCAAACTCTAAACAAGATCGGAGAGAGGGAAGCTAGTCTCTCAATCTCCGATTGGGTTTAGAATCTAATTACTAACCCCTCTTTAGTTCCCTTTAGAAGATGACCTCTGAAGAACTAAAACTAAACTTAAGAATTAAGGAATTTTCGTGGAGAATTATGGAGAGAGATTTTGCATAAGAAAAATAATGAATTAATTAATGAGGTAATGAGATAACCTTGTATTTATAGGTTCTCTCTAAATTACCTATTCATGTGCAATCTCTTGCCCATGATTCCATGCAAAATTCCATCTAACCATCCATTATTTATTAATAAATAATCTTAGCCACGAATTAAATCAATTATGGACCAATTCCATGCATGATCTAATTAATTCTTAAATTAATTCTGCATAAAACCGTCTGACCGGTCGACCGTCTGCGAGGTCCGGTCAACCGTTTAGACCTAGTTTTGGTCGACCGTTTAGACACTCGGTCGACCGTTCGCAACATTAAAATATTTCATCACAATGTTCGGTCGACCGACCGATAAATTCGGTCGACCGAAAACGAACAGACCAAATCCCTGTTACGATGTACACACATCCGGTCGACCGTGCAATATTGCGGTCGACCGTCCCACATCCGGTCGACCGTTTACTGTTTCGCGGTCGACCGTTTATGCAATGTGCTGCAGACTTGTCAAATTTCGGTTTAACCCCTACAAAATTTGACATTTCGGGATTAGTAATAAATTCACAACTTATGTAACATATTATCCTATGTAATGATCAATCATTACACCCCATAATATTTACATCACATATGAATTTAATTTAGATTCTAATTATGTTATAAAGCACAACATAATTTTGATTTTGCTTGTTCACCCCATGTGTCATATTTTCTACATGAAACCCGACACATCCTATGAACTCAAAATCCCCATTTCTTGTTTCCCAGTTTTGTGGTGTGACCTATGGGAGGATCTAAACTAAGTTGGCAGTGATATTAAGAGCTTAATATCACAAGCTATAAGCGGTATCTAGCTACACATTATAGCTCCCAATTAGTTAGATGTCTTAATTCCACTCGAACCAAAACCCGATCCACTTAGTGATGGAGTGCACCACTTGTGTCCGTCCCTTGCCTCATGATATTGAGAATACACACAAAGTAGTATTGTGTCATCTTTGTATTAGTATTCATTTCTTGATCTCTTTAAGCTAGTTATAAATATGTGACTTAACTCAAATCACATTGTGCACATTATAACTTTGCTTTATCAAGGGGCCCACTAATATCATCACTCAATTAAGAGGGGCAATGATAGTCTTTTGACTAACTATCTTCTCCAACAAAAGTTGTACTTAACCAACCAATGCCTTTACACTACACTGATCGATAGTTCAAGACACTGATCTAATTAAGTATTCCTTAAGTGATTAGATATAAGTCTCATATCAAAGGACCAAAGACACAGTAAAATATTAATGACACAGAAACACATTTCTATAATATTTTACTTATTAGGTCTATTCAGTATACAAAAGTAATATTTTCCTCTTTTGCATACCCGTGTTGTCACTCATTTGTAGAGCTACAATGATCTATGACCAACACGACAATCTTAACTCGGTAATTAATGTTCCATGTTAATTACCATGATTGCGAATATCTTTTGTTTTATGTAAACCAATATCTTTTAGAGCTCTACGGTTAAGGACCAAGAGCCTCTTCCTTAACACTTCTAAAGGACGAATAACATAAACAAGGAACAAAATGATTTCTCATTCAATTCATAATAATTGACATTTAAAAGTAAAACTTGTAGAACACATTCCCTTCAATCTCCCACTTGTTATCAAAGTTTTCTTTCACATACATTCTCAATGTATAAAACATTAATAACTAGGGTAACCTTCTCAAATCACCTATCAAGCCAATCCACATGGATCCTCGGATCCATGGACTCGAAATATATTTCGTCTCTTAGCTTGGTATGAAGGTTTGTTGAATGGATCAGTTGTGTCACTGTTGTGTCCACCTATTTATTTATTTTGTCTTTCGTTGGTGGTTGAGTTAGCTATAGTGATATTACTCCTAACTACACTAGCTCATACCTCCACCTTCGATAATGATGACGCATCATCACTCCAACCTCTTATTGTCTAGAATTCCTATAAGAATTGCATCAAAACAGCCCTCGGCTATTTTCTCATTTGTCTTCCATAAACACGAACCTTATCTTTAGTCCGGTTAAGGTACTTCAGAATATTCTTGACCGCAATCCTATGATTAGGATTCGCGTTGGATTGGTGACCTCTTGTCACATTTAAAGCATACGAGATATTGAGTCTTGTGCAAGCCATCGTGTACATGGTCCTTCCTTTTGCCGAAGCATAAGGGATACCTTCATGTACCCCAAGTCTTTGTGTGATTGAGCACATTGAGACTTCTTGAGTTGCACACCTATACTCATACTTATTGGCATATTGTCCATATCGGAATTGTTCACCCTGAACATTTCCAAAGACCTTGTCAATGTATGCACGTTGACTGAAGCCAATGAGTCTACGGGATGTATCTCAATGTATCTTGATTCTCAAGATGTGTTGAGCCTCATCCTTTTCTTTTCATTGAATACACTGATTTCAACGAAATTTCTCGTTTGCTAATGCAAAGGTATATGATTGCTCATGAGCAATATGTCATCGACATATAAGATCAGAAGTACTACATGGCTCCCACTAATCTCCTTGTATATACAAGGTACTCCTTTACTTTGAATGAAGTGAATCTTCTTCACCTCTTCGTCAAAGCGTTTGTTCCAACTCCCCGATGCTTGCTTCAATCCATAAATGGATTCTCGAAACTTGCATTTCTTCTCGCTACTATTTGGATCATCAAAACCTTGAGGTTGTACCATGTACATATCCTCCTCCAAGTTCTTGTTTAAAGAACGCCATTTTGATATCCATTTTCCATATCCCACAATTGTGAAATGCGGTAATAGTGAGCATAATCCGAATAGATTTTAATATGGCAACTTCTCAAAAATTTCATCAAAGTCAATTTCTTGAATTTGAGTATAACTTTTGCTACAAGCCTTGGTTTGTAGGTTGTCAAGTTACTATCCATGTCTATCTTCCTCCAAAAAGCTCATTTATACCAAATGATATTTTCTCTTGAGGAAGGCTAATCAAGTTTCATACTTGATTATCATACATGGATTCTACTTCGGATTCCATGGCTTTTAACCATAGTTTGGAGTCTTTTCTATTGCTTCTCGGAAGGTCGAGGGATCTTTGGTATCTAGTACCATGATCTCATGAAGTCCCACATACTTATTGGGTTTCTTCCTTTCCCTCATTGACCTTCTTAGTTCTTTTGGTTCTTCTTGTGTCTCTCGAACTTCTTCCACAATTTCTTGAGGAATAGGTTCATGTTCGACTCTCGAACGCACACTAGGTGAGGATGATTGAGATTCTCTCACAATTTCTTGTAAGGATCTCTCGCTCATGCTCCCACTAACCAAATGAATCTCGGTTGGGTCTTCATGATTTTGAATGCAACATTCACATCATGATCTTGTAGAGTATCTTGAGTTTCCTCAAGCACAACTCTACTCCCACAACTTTTCTCTCTTTTCCAGAAATTCCAGAAAAACCATATCTCTCTCTACAATCTTTCGATTGGAGGTGATATACCAAAAGTAGTATCCTCTTGTCACACGAGGACAACCTTTAAAGAAGCACTTATCCGCTTTTGGTTGAAGCTTGGTCGACATCAATTTCTTGATGTATACCTCACAACCCCAAATCTTGAGAAAGTCGAGCTTAGGTGTCTTTCAACTCCATAGCTCACAAGACATTTTCTCCACGGATTTGGATGGAACATTATTTAGTGAGTTTGTCATTATTTGTAGTGCATAATTCCAAAAGTAAATCGGCAATTTAAATTGACTCATTATTGATCGAACCATGTCGAGCAATATCTTATTCCTACTTTAGGAATGAGTCAAATTAGGTATCCTAAGCACTCACCCCTACGAACCGTTCATAGAGACTCGATATTCTTGTTGAGTCGGTTCATTACTTCATCCTCAAATTCCTTGAACTTGTCAAAGAATTCACTTTTGCTTCCCATTAGACAAATATAGTCATAATGACTATAGTTGTCCGTGAACAAAATGAAGTACCTTAAACCGTCTCTTGCACTTGTACTTATCGGACCAGATACATTAGAATGTATCATATCCAATTAGTTATTCGTTTTCGTTCCTTTCTTCTTGAAAGGTCTCTTGGTCATTTATTTGACCAATCCGATAGTGCTACAAGATTGTATCATTCACGTGAGTTATCTTAGTTTCTCTTTTGTTATTGTTTGTTTGAGTTTGTTTATTATTTATTTCAAGCAAATAGAAATCATTCTATATGAATGTATTTGCATAGAAAATTCCATTCTTCGATATAGACAAGCAAGAATTAAAATATTTATTAAAATTTATCCATATCTAAAACTTGATACAGAAATGTTCTTGCTAATCGAAGGCATATAACAAACATTCTTCAAAGCATAAATTTAAATCACTAGACTATTGAAGCTCCATAGAATCTTGTACAATCGCAGCGATGCTTGTACTATTTCCAATCTTCAATATCATCTCGTTCTCCACGAGTTCCTTCTTATCCTTTAATAGCTGCACATCAAATTTATGTGAGCACAAGATCCGGTAACCGTTACCAAATCAAGGATAGAGGTGATTAAATTTATCTTAATAACAAACATACCTATGGCGTTTCTCGGGCGCCTACGTTCAATCATCTCATTTTCAAGGTCTTCCTTGTACTTGGGGCAATTAGGTCGGATGTGTCCCTTTTCACCGCAGTGAAAGCACTCCGTGTTGGGAGTTGGAGATTTGTAAGATTTCTCCCTTGAGGTACTCTCATGAGCACCTCCTACTCCATTGCTCTTGATTGACGTATCTTTGGTAAATTTGCCTTTACCTTTGTTGATCTTTTTGCTCCTCTCATGGACGGCTAGGACTTGCTTGTCCCTACCCTTGCCAATGTCAACTTCAGCAGTTTTGAGAGCGTTGTGAAGCTCCTCAAGACTCACCCCTTTTTCACGCACGTGATAGTGCATCACAAAGTCCTTAAAGGACGGGGCTAGAGAGCCAAGAATCATATCTTCAGCAATGTCCTCGGGTATTGGTGAAGAGAGCTTTGCCAACTTCTCAAGGTATCCTTGCATCGTGAGAAAATGCATAGATACCGATGTTCCCTCCGCCATATGGCACCTTGTGAGTGCGATGGTGGTCTTATAGCGCTCCTTTCGGTCACTATCCATGAACATCTTGGTTAGAGCCTCCATGGTCTTCTTGGGTTTTGAATCCAAGTATTTCGCTTGAAGCGAGTCACCCATGGATGCTAGTATAAGACCATGAACTTGGTTCTCTTGCTCTTCCCACTTGGCTATCACCTCTTTCTCTTTATCGGTTGCCTTCTCATTTAATTTTGGGATTTCACCATCCAAAATATGAGATAGTTTTTCAAACCTCAACACGATACTAAGATTGAGTTGCCATTTCATGAAGTTTGAGCCATCATTTTGCAAAGGGTTCTTTTCGATCATAGATCGCATAATTGGTTGGATATTTGACATTTCTACAAAATAAATTATATAGGTTTTAATGCCAATTTTATGTTTTAATACATACATATATATATCGAATATGATGTAAATACTGCAAATAAAATCTTGCCCGTAAATGCAGTAATCCAAGATCCCATCAATTGTAATATAGACTAGCTAAGGGCTATCGAATACATTACAACATCAAGGTAAGAAAAACATTTTCTAATCACAACCTTTTTGAATTTTAGCAACATTTAGCATCTTCAAACTCTTGTGACTCTTGTCGTTTTAATTATGAGGGAATACGACATATCCTCGTAAGAAAAACTTTTTCCCAAAACCGAGCGAGGGCTCTAGGTAATGTTAAGAAAACTTATTTTCATTTGATACGAGATACGTTTATCTATTGGATTCACAACTAAACATACTTGGGGTTCACTAGGGTGAAACACACCTCATATATTTAATTGTGGCACAACAACAGACAACCTTTATATCTCCCACTATTCCCAAAGATAGAGGGAGCTATCTCCCGCTAAGGGCGAGCAGAGTATCCCTCGATCAATGGCTGCTAGTGGATGAAATAAGAAGGAAAAATTAATCTTAATTTTTGTTGGACAATTTCATTTATCAACATGTGATTTTGAATTTTAGTTTATCATGCATATTAAAATTTATACACATCCTAACATTCACCATTCATCACATGCATAGCAGAAATTATAAAAACAGAAATTAAACATTCACACAATTCATATCGCGTGAGTTTATATGTTCCCTTTGATCCTTGATCTTCGATCCCTGATCCTCGATCCTCGATCAATGCTCTAATCGGCGACTTCCTCTTGCACCGGAGATGTAGATTTTACAGAAAATAAACATGCTCCTCACATTCGATAAAAACAAACTAGTGCAAGTCCTATGTAAAAACCTCTCACATGCAAATGCAATTCTAAAGATAGAAAATAGAGAATATGTCTTTTACATACATAAGCCCCTGTATAATAATAATGACATACATTCATAGCTTCTGATTTTGGAACATATAAACTCACAATCCTGCAAAGCAACTCAAGCATCCATGCACGCAATTGCTATAAACTACAGAATCTAATTTATCAATCATCCAGAATTCTCAACAATTCTTTGAAAAATATTTTTAAATCAATTAAAAACATTTTTCATTCATCCATAGTTCAAAACTATTTTTTGAACCGCTGTCCATCCAATTTCCAATGGAAAGATGAACTGCAGTTTTTCGGTTTTGTTGATTCTCTTACAAAATAATTGTTTTTAAATAAAACAAAATTATTGTAAGTTGGACTAATGTCTTAATCTTAATTCCAATAATCACATGTCATGTTTTAAAACTCTTAAAACATTCATACGAATTATTATGGAGAATTATATCAACAAAACATCCATACACCGAAAAACCGGTAAAACCGAATTGTTTAAATGCTAGATGGCAAACTAAATTCGTTTATAGCCATAAATCATAAGAAAATTGAACCCTATGCTCTGATACCACTGTAGGATTTCATGTTTAATTATACATATATATTTTTCGAATTTTCATGTATAATAAGGATCAATTTTCAATTTTCTAGAATTTATTGCATGCATCGGTTTGTTTTAACAAACTAGTTTCAAAAACTCTATTAAAACAAACATGAAGGAGCTCCGAAATTCATACCTAGAAGTTCTCTAAAACTTCTCGAAGATTTGGAGACGGTTGGGATGCTCCTCGCTGCGCCGGATGCCTCCGAGTATTCACCAAACTCTAAACAAGATCGGAGAGAGGGAAGCTAGTCTCTCAATCAACGATTGGGTTTAGAATCTAATTACTAACCCCTCTTTAGTTCCCTTTAGAAGATGACCTCTGAAGAAATAAAACTAAACTTAAGAATTAAGGAATTTTCGTGGAGAATTTGCCGTCGGATCACTTCCAAACCTCCGGTGAGCTTCCACACCCTTTGCAAGTACTTCTCTAACGTGGGAAGACGTGGTTTGAAATCAACAAAGTAACCAAGCAATACCTTGTCCCATTTCTTCAATGCCTCCACCACCTCTTCTTTCGAGAACCTTGCCATGCGCACCCCCTCCTTCACTTCCGGCTCCACAAACTCAAGGGTCGTGGATGCCCTTGGACAAGAGGAGAACAAATCCGTCCATTTCTTTGGAGTAGAACCCCCTTCTTTTCCAATGTGGCTCGGCCTCCCCTCCTCCGACACGTCTTGACGGTCCAAATGAGCATTTTGGAGGTCCAAATGCTTGCCACAACCTCCATCATGCATCAAATCATGAGCATGACTAAATCGCTCCATTTGAGCCACAAATGACTAAATCTCTCTCCACCTCCTTTCCCTCTCTCCATCTCTCCCACCTCCTCCCTCTTATTCTCCTTCATTCTCTATCTCCCTCTTATCCTCTTCTCCACTCCCTCCTTCTTGCCCTCCATCTCTCGCTCTGCTCTCTCTTCCTTCTTCTCCGTCCTCTCTCCTCACTCCTTCTCCCTCTACTTCTCTCGATTCTCCTTTTCTCTCCCTTTCCCTTCTTTATCCTCTCTTCCTTCTCTCCCTCTCTCCTCTACTCTTTTCTCCTCCTCTCTCCCTCCTCCTCCTCTCCATCTTGTCCTCTTTTCTCCACTCTCATCTCTCCCTTCTCTATCTCTCATTCTCGCTCTCCGTCTCTCTTCTCTCTCCCTTTCCCCTCTCTCTTTTCTTCTCCCTCTCTCCTCTTCTCAACCTCTCCCCTCATCTCTTCCCTCTTCTCCTTCTCTTCGTCTCCTTCTTCTCCCACTATCCTTTTTCTCTCCGCCCTCTCCCTCTTGTCCCTCTTTCTCTTTCTCCTTCTCTCTCTCCTCATCTCGCATTCTCTCGCTTCTCCTTTTCTCATTCTCTCTCGTTCTCCCTCTTATCCACTTTCTCTTCTCCTTCTCACCCGTTCCCTCACTCCTTATCCTTCTAACTCTCTCCTTATCCTCTCTCCTTCTCTCTTCTTCTACTCTCTCCCTCTCCTTCTCTCGCTCGCTTCCCCTTTTCCCCACTCCTCTCTCCCTTCTCTATCTCCTCTCTCATTCTCTCTCTACTCTCCCTTCTCTATCTCTCTACCCTTCTCTATCTCCTCTTCTCTCGTTTCCTCTCTCCTTCCCTATTCTCCTCTCTCCCACTTCCTTCTCTCTTCTTCTTGTCTCTCTTCCCTCTTTTCCCCTCTCTCTCCTCTTCCATCTTCTCCTCGTATATCTCCCTCTTACCCTCTCCTTCTCTCGTTATCCTTACATGGGTAGAAGGAAAAGAGGAGCGAGAGGGGGAGAAGGAGAAGAAGAGAGAGGATAACGAGAAGGGAAGGAGAGTAGGAGAGGGAGGATTAGAAGGCGGGGGAACACCATCTCTCTCTTTCTCCTCCTTCCCTTCATTGCTCCTCTTGCCGTTCCCTCCCTCCCTTCTCCTCTCCCCTTCTCCCTCTTCTCCTCTCTCCTCTCCTCTTCTCTTCTCTCATCTTTCTTTTATCACCCACTCTCTTCTCCCATTTCTCTCCTCTCCTCTCCCTTCTATCGCTCTCCTCTCTCGTTTCGTCTCTCCTCCTCTATCTCTCTCGCTCCTTCTCTCTCCCATTCTCTATCTCGTTCCCTTCCGTATTCCCTCTTCTCCTCCTTTACTTCTCTATCCTCTTCTCATTCCCTTGTTCAACCTCTTCTCCTCTATCCTTCTTCTTCTTCTCTCTCCCCTCTTATCCCTCTCTTCCTCTCCTCTGCTCTCTCTCTACTTCTCTTCTCTCTCCTCTTATCCCACTGTCTCCTCTCGTCCCCTCCCTCTTCTCCCCCTCCCTCTCTCTCCTCCCCACTCCTTCTCTCTCTCTCGCTCTCTCTCTCCTTCTCCTCTTATCCCTCCGTCTCCTTTCGTTCCCTCTCTAGTTTCCTCTTTTCTCTCGCCGTCCCTTCTTTATCTCATCATCTCCCTCTCGTTCCCCTCCCTCCCTCCTCTCTCCTTCTCCCACTTCTTATCTCTCCCTCCTCTTATCTTTCCTCTCTTCTTTCTCCTTCTCAATCTCCCTCTTATCCCTCTCCTCCACTCACTCCTTCTACTCCTTCTACTCCTCTCGCTCTCTCTCCCTTCTTCTCCCTCCTCCTCTCTCTTCCCATCTCTCCCATCTCTCTCACCTCTTCCCTCTTCTCCTTCTCTCTTCTCTCCCAATCCCTCTTCTCTCTTCTCTGTCTCTGTCCTTCCCTCTCTCCCCCTCCCTTCTCTCTTCTCCTTGTCTTCTCTACCTCCCTCTCCTCTCCTTCTCTCCTCTCCTCTCTCTTCCCTCCTCTCTCCTCTCTCGTTGTCATTGTCCTTCTCCTCCTCTCTTCTCCCTTCTCATTTTCTCTCTCCTTCTCTGTCTTTCTCTTTCTTCTCTCCCTCCCTCCTTTATCCCTCTCTCTTTATCTCTCTCTCCTACTTCCTCTCTCCTTTCTCTCCCTTCCCCTTTTCTCCTTCTCCTTCTCTCTCCTCTCCCTTCCCTCTCTCTCCATCTTCTTCTTCTCTCTGTACCTCTCACACTACCTCTCTACCCCTCTCTTCTCTCCTTTACCTCTCTCCTTCTCTTCCACCCTTCCCTCTTCTTCTCCTTCCCTCTTCTCCCTCTCCTCATCTCTATCTTTCCCTCATATTCTCTCTCCTTCTCCTCTCCCTTCCTTCTTATCCCTCTCTCCTTTTTCTCTCCTTATCCTTCTCTCTTCTCCTTCTCCCCCAATATCTTCTCGTTTCTCCCCTCTACTTCCCCTCTCTTCCTCTTCTCTCCTCCTTCCCTCGCTTCTCTACCTCTCTCGTTCCCTCTCTCCATCTCTCCCACCTCCTCCCTCTTATTCTCCTTCATTCTCTATCTCCCTCTTATCCTCTTCTCCACTCCCTCCTTCTTCCCGTCCATCTCTCGCTCTCTCTTCCTTCTTCTCCGTCCTTTCTCCTCACTACTTCTCCCTCTACTTCTCTCGCTTCTCCTTTTGTCTCCCTTTCCCTTCTTTATCCTCTCTTCCTTCTCTCCCTCTCTCCTCTACTCTTTTCTCCTCCTCTCTCCAATGGTCCCCTCCCATTGTCTCATATGCAAGCTCCAATGGTCTCATATGCAACGAGAAGGTCTCATATGCAAGCTCCAATGGTCCCCTCCCATTGTCCACCCACTTTCCATGTGGCACCATCTCATTTGCTCTCATGCTTTTGGAAGCACATGCTCCCTCGTGGCTTGTCTCATGTGCCCATTCTTGCTTTCCACATGGCACTAGGAGAAAACCACCTTCCTCCTCCCTTGTCTCATCTAGCCAACCCTCCTTTCCACGTGTCATGGTCTCATTTGGGTCATGGCTAGTCTGTCCACGTGGCAGAGGGGAGTGGTGGACAAAACTTCCATGCTTTTTGGTACCTCTCCCATGATTGGCTCTCCCTCTTCCCTTGCTTTAACCCTTTCCACGTGGCATTGACCCATGTCCCCCTCCATTAACGCCCCTGCCGGAGCCTCCCCGCCAGTGGCTGGCCGGCGACCACCTCCGGCCATCTCCAAACCCAACTTTTCCTCTCGAATGTGGGTCTCCTCTTGCACTACCTTTTGCGTCTTGCCTCTACCAACCTTCACCCATGCCTTTGCTGGCCTTGTGGCTTCTTTCCCGGTCTCCTTCGGCTTCGGCTTGCTTGGGCACCTCGCCGGACTATGGCCGAACCTCTTGCATGTCTCACAATACCCTGGCTTCCACTCGTAGACAATGGTCACCTCCTCCATTTCCCCACCCTCGATTTGCACTTGAATAGAAGAGGGATAATCGAAAGTACAACACACCTCGACACAAACTCTTGCGAAGGCCAACCGTGTCCCTTGCGCCGTGTGGTCGTCCATGTAGAGAGGTCGGCCAAGCACGCTTGCAATGGAGCTCAAGTTCTTCGGTGACCAAAACCTCAAGTCGAGGTCGGGTAACCGGATCCATATGGGCACCGTGGAGAATTGCGCCCTCGTCATCGCCATCTCCGGCGACCACCGTTGCACCACAAGTGGAGTTCCCCGCACGAACCATGGGCCGTGCTCAAGCACATGTTGGCGATCTTCATCCATGGTGAACTGAAAAAGAAGGAACCCATTTCCTCTACGTATGACTTCAAGCTCGCCAGAGAGCCCCCACAACTTGTGGAGATGTCGCTCCAAGGTGGGAAGATGAGGCTTAAGATCCACCAAATAGCCAAGGAGCACCTTGTCCCACCTCCGAATGGCAGCCTCCACCTCCTCCTTCAAGCACACCGCAACCTTTACTCCCTCTTTTACCTCCGGTTGAATGAATTCCAACGTTGTTACCACCTTTGGGCCGGAGGAGAAGAGCTCGGACCACCTTTTTGGATTAATTTCCACACCCCCGTCCTCTTTCGACGAGGCTCGCCGGAGTTGGCCGGAGTTTACTGGATTCCGGCCAACACCCTCGTCGTCGAATGGCTGGCCGGCGTTCAAGGGTGGCCAGCCAGCTTCGAAGACCTCCCTTGTGTGCATGTCTTCACTTCCTCCTCCGGGCGAACCGGAGTTTCTTGGCTGATTTGGGGGAAGCTCGCCGTCCGGCGGCTCCAGACCGCCGGAGACGGTGGAGGTGGGTCGGCCGGCGACCTGGGGTGGCCGGCCAGTAACCGTGGAAGCCAAGGGGGGCCAAAGAGGAGGCTCCCCCATGCACTTCCCTCACTCCCCTCAACTTTCTCTCTCTAGGATTCCCTTTTCTCCAGAGCTTCCCTCTCTCCGTTTCGTCTCTCCTCCTCTATCTCTCTCGCTCCTTCTCTCTCCCATTCTCTATCTCTACCCTCCCTTCTCTATCTCGTTCCCTTCCCTATTCCCTCTTCTCCTCCTTTACTTCTCATTCCCTCGTTCAACCTCTCCTCCTCTATCCTTCTTCTTCTCTCTCTCCCCTCTTATCCCTCTCTTCCTCTCCTCCGCTCTCTCTCTACTTCTCTTCTCTCTCCTCTTACCCCACTGTCTCCTCTCGTCCCCTCCCTCTTCTCCCGCTCCCTCTCTCTCCACCCCTCTCCTTCTCTCTCTCTCCTTCTCCTCTTATCCCTCCGTCTCCTCTCGTTCCCTCTCTAGTCTCCTCTTTTCTCTCACCGTCCCTTCTTTACCTCGTCATCTCCCTCTCGTTCCCCTCCCTCTCTCCTCTCTCCTTATCCCTCTTCTTATCTCTCCCTCCTCTTATCTTTCCTCTCTTCTTTCTCCTTCTCTATCTCCCTCTTATCCCTCTCCTTCTTATCCCTCTCCCCCACTCACTCCTTCTACTCCTCTCGCTCTCTCTCCATTCTTCTCCCTCCTCTCTCTTCCCATCTCTCCCATCTCTCTCACCTCTTCTCCTTCTCTCTTCTCTCCCTATCCCTCTTCTCTCTTCTCTGTCTCTGTCCTTCCCTCTCTCTCCCTCCCTTCTCTCTTCTCCTTGTCTTCTCTACCTCCCTCTCCTCTCCTTCTCTCCTCTCCTCTATCTTCCCTCATCTCTCCTCTCTCGTTGTCATTATCCGTCTCCTCCTCTCTTCTCCCTTCTCATTTTCTCTCTCCTTCTCTCTTTCTCTTTCTTCCGTCCCTCCCCCCTTTATCCCTCTCTCTTTATCTCTCTCTCCTTCTTCCTCTCTCCTTTCTCTCCCTTCCCCTTTTCTCCGTCTCCTTCTCTCTCCTCTCCTTTCCCTCTCTCTCCGTCTCTTCCTTCTCTCTGTATCTCTCACACTACCTCTCTACCCCTCTCTTCTCTCCTCTACCTCTCTCGTTCTCTCCCACCCTTCCCTCTTCTTCTCCTTCTCTCTTCTCCCTCTCCTCATCTCTATCTCCCTCATATTCCCTCTCCTTCTCCTCTCCCTTCCTTCTTATCCCTCTCTCCTTCTTCTCTCCTTATCCTTTTCTCTTCTTCTTCTCTCTCCCTCTTCCTATACTTCCCTATCCTCCTCTCTCTCCGTCTCTCGCTCTCTCTCCTTCTATCCCACTCCTTCTCCCCAAATATCTTCTCCTTTCTCCCCTCTACATCCCCTCTCTTCCTCTTCTCTCCTCCTTCCCTCGCTTCTCTACCTCTCTCGTTCCCTCTCTCCATCTCTCCCACCTCCTCCCTATTATTCTCCTTCATTCTCTATCTCCCTCTTATCCTCTTCTCCCCTCCCTCCTTCTTCCCCTCCATCTCTCGCTCTCTCTTCCTTCTTCTCCGTCCTCTCTCCTCACTCCTTCTCCCTCTACTTTTCTCGCTTCTCCTTTTGTCTCCCTTTCCCTTCTTTATCCTCTCTTCCTTCTCTCCCACTCTCCTCTACTCTTTTCTCCTCCTCTCTCCCTCCTCCTTCTCTCTCTACTCATCTTGTCCTCTTTTCTCCACTCTCATCTCTCCCTTCTCTATCTCTCATTCTCACTCTCCGTCTCGCTTCTCTCTCCCTTTCCCCTCTCTCTTTTCTTCTCCCTCTCTCCTCTTCTCTACCTCTCCCCTCCTCTCTTCCCTCTTCTCCTTCTCTTCGTCTCCTTCTTCTCCTACTCTCATTTTTCTCTCCGCCCCTCTTGTCCCTCTTTCTCTTTCTCTCTCTCCTCATCTCGCATTCTCTCGCTTCTCCTTTTCTCATTCTCTCTCGTTCTCCCTCTTATCCACTTTCTATTCTCCTTCTCACTCGTTCCCTCTCTCCTTATCCTTCTAACTCTCTCCTTATCCTCTCCCCTTCTCTCTTCTTCTACTCTCTCCCTCTCCTTCTCTCGCTCGCTACCCCTTTTCCCCACTCCTCTCTCCCTTCTCTATCTCCACTCTCCTTCTCTCTCTACCCTCCCTTCTCTATCTCCTCTTCTCTCGTTTCCTCTCTCCTTCCCTATTCTCCTCTCTCCCACTTCCTTCTCTCTTCTTCTTGTCTCTCTTCCCTCTTTTCCCCTCTCTCTCCTTGTATATCTCCCTCTTACCCTCTCCTTCTCTCGTTATCCTTAGATGGATAAAAGGAAGAGAGGAGCGAGAGGGGGAGAAGGAGAAGAAGAGAGAGGGTAACGAGAAGGGAAGGAGAGGA
Source organism: Triglochin maritima (assembly GCA_963682175.1). Lineage (NCBI taxonomy): Eukaryota > Viridiplantae > Streptophyta > Magnoliopsida > Alismatales > Juncaginaceae > Triglochin > Triglochin maritima. Next base: position 22,462,370 of record OY821772.1, on the reverse strand, counting down.
GGAGAGGGAGGATGAGAAGGAGGGGGACACCTTCTCTCTCTTTCTCCTCCTTCCCTTCATTGCTCCTCTTCCCGTTCTCTCTCCCCCTTCTCCTCTCCCCTTCTCCCTCTTCTCCTCTCTCCTCTCCACTTCACTTCCCTCATCTTTCTTTTATCACCCACTCTCTTCTCCCTTTTCTCTCCTCTCCTCTCCCCTTCTCTTTCTCCTTATCGCTCTCCTCTCTCGTTTCGTCTCTCCTCCTCTATCTCTCTCGCTCCTTCTCCCTCCCATTCTCTATCTCTACCCTCCCTTCTCTATCTCGTTCCCTTCCCTATTCCCTCTTCTCCTCCTTTACTTCTAATTCCCTCGTTCAACCTCTCCTCCTCTATCCTTCTTCTTCTTCTCTCTCTCCCCTCTTATCCCTCTCTTCCTCTCCTCCGCTCTCTCTCTACATCTCTTCTCTCTCCTCTTACCCCACTGTCTCCTCTCGTCCCCTCCCTCTTCTCCCCCTCCCTCTCTCTGCTCCCCTCCCCTCTCCTTCTCTCTCTCCCGCTCTCTCTCTCCTTCTCCTCTTATTCCTCCGTCTCCTCTCGTTCCCTCTCTAGTCTCCTCTTTTCTCTCACCGTCCCTTCTTTATCTCGTCATCTCCCTCTCGTTCCCCTCCCTCTCTCCTCTCTCCTTCTCCCTCTTCTTATCTCTCCCTCCTCTTATCTTTCCTCTCTTCTTTCTCCTTCTCTATCTCCCTCTTATCCCTCTCCTTCTTATCCATCTCCCCCACTCACTCCTTCTACTCCTCTCGCTCTCTCTCCCTTCTTCTCCCTCCCCTCTCTTCCCATCTCTCCCATCTCTCTCACCTCTTACCTCTTCTCCTTCTCTCTTCTCTCCCTATCCCTCTTCTCTCTTCTCTGTCTCTGTCCTTCCCTCTCTCTCCCTCCCTTCTCTCTTCTCCTTGTCTTCTCTACCTCCCTCTCCTCTCCTTCTCTCCTCTCCTCTCTCTTCCCTCCTCTCTCCTCTCTCGTTGTCATTATCCTTCTCCTCCTCTCTTCTCCCTTCTCATTTTCTCTCTCCTTCTCTGTCTTTCTCTTTCTTCTCACCCTCCCTCCTTTATCCCTCTCTCTTTATCTCTCTCTCCTGCTTCCTCTCTCCTTTCTCTCCATTCCCCTTTTCTCCGTCTCCTTCTCTCTCCTCTCCCTTCCCTCTCTCTCCGTCTCTTCCTTCTCTCTGTATCTCTCACACTACCTCTCTACCCCTCTCTTCTCTGCTTTACCTCTCTCCTTCTCTCCCACCCTTCCCTCTTCTTCTCCTTCTCTCTTCTCCCTCTCGTCATCTCTATCTCCCTCATATTCCCTCTCCTTCTCCTCTCCCATCCTTCTTATCCCTCTCTCCTTTTTCTCTCCTTATCCTTCTCTCTTCTTCTTCTCTCTCCCTCTTCCTATCCTCCTCTTTCCCTTCTCCTCCTCTCTCTCCGTCTCTCGCTCTCTCTCCTTCTATCCCACTCCTTTTCCCCCAATATCTTCTCCTTTCTCCCCTCTACTTCCCCTCTCTTCCTCTTCTCTCCTCCTTCCCTCGCTTCTCTACCTCTCTCGTTCCCTCTCTCGATCTCTCCCACCTCCTCCCTCTTATTCTCCTTCATTCTCTATCTCCCTCTTATCCTCTTCTCCACTCCCTCCTTCTTCCCCTCCGTCTCTCGCTCTCTCTTCCTTCTTCTCCGTCCTCTCTCCTCACTCCTTCTCCCCCTACTTCTCTCGCTTCTCCTTTTCTCTCCATTTCCCTTCCTTATCCTCTCTTCCTTCTCTCCCACTCTCCTCTACTCTTTTCTCCTCCTCTATCCCTCCTCCTTCTCTCTCTACTCATCTTGTCCTCTTTTCTCCACTCTCATCTCTCCCTTCTCTATCTCTTATTCTCGCTCTCCGTCTCTCTTCTCTCTCCCTTTCCCATCTCTCTTTTCTTCTTCCTCTCCCCTCTTCTCTACCTCTCCCCTCCTCTCTTCCCTCTTCTCCTTCTCTTCGTCTCCTTCTTCTCCCACTCTCCTTTTTCTCTCCGCCCCTCTTGTCCCTCTTTCTCTTTCTCTCTCTCCTCATCTCGCATTCTCTCACTTCTCCTTTTGTCATTCTCTCTCGTTCTCCCTCTTATCCACTTTCTCTTCTCCTTCTCACTCGTTCCCTCTCTCCTTATCCTTCTAACTTTCTCCTTATCGTCTCTCCTTCTCTCTTCTTCTACTCTCTCCCTCTCCTTCTCTCGCTCGCTTCCCCTTTTCCCCACACCTCTCTCCCTTCTCTATCTCCACTCTCCTTCTCTCTCTACCCTCCCTTCTCTATCTCCGGAAAGCCCTAGGAACCCTCATGCGCCCTCCCCCTCTCCCTTCCTTCTCTCTCTTTCTCCTTCTCTTCGTCTCCTTCTTCTCCCACTCTCCTTTTTCCCTCCGCCCCTCTTGTCCCTCTTTCTCTTTCTCTCTCTCGCTTCCCCTTTTCCCCACTCCTCTCTCCCTTCTCTATCTCCACTCTCCTTCTCTCTCTACTCTCCCTTTTCTATCTCCTCTTCTCTCGTTTCCTCTCTCCTTCCCTATTCTCCTCTCTCCCACTTCCTTCTCTCTTCTTCTTGTCTCTCTTCCCTCTTTTCCCCTCTCTCCTCGTATATCTCCCTCTTACCCTCTCCTTCTCTCGTTATCCTTAGATGGATAGAAGGAAGAGAGGAGCGAGAGGGGGAGAAGGAGCTCTTTCTTGTGGCCGTGCCGTGAAGTTCAATTGTATCGTATGTGGAGAGAAAAAGGATCTCGAGGAGTATATGCTCACTCCGGATCATATACTTCATCAAAAAAAACACTCATAATTGTTCACCATCAAATTGAAAAATGCGGCGCATTTGATTTGTGACTAAGGATTCCCTCCAGACAGAAAGCCTTCCTGTACGAGTAGTGAAGAACTCTATTTTGGTTGTTGACCAACGGAAAGCATGGGAGAAAGTTCACCATACCATAATATGATGATGTAGAAACATATAGAAACACAGGACAAATAAAAGACGTAAGGTCTCGAATCCGATGCTCTGAACGAAACAAGGCAACGAAGGGGTGTTAGCGTTAGCCTATGCATGGCTCAGTTCGGATGGACGAAGACGGGAATTCAATGCAGACCAGCCATGATATTGATCATTTCCATATCATTTTCCCTCATGCTGAATATCAGGATCTTTGTCATATTATGAACTATATGCAAATGGTTCTGGATCCTCTACTATTCTATGTTCTTCCCGAAAGCGTGCCAATCCCTATGTTGTGCGGAGCTGAACATCTTCTATTCGCTGGTACCAAGCTTTTCCTCTGCAGGGGCCTTTGTGAAGAGTGTTCAAGTGACGCTTCCTTTTCCCAAAGATGCTGCAGCTCGGTGAAACTTTAGCCCTTATTCAAGACAGCTGTGTACCAGGAAGAAGGCACAAAGGAGCCCAACCAGATTCCCTAGTCCCGTAGAACCTAGATTCTTCCCTTCTCCAAGGCGAGGCAATAGAAAAGTTGTATCAAGGCAGGGCAGATTGGACTTCATAAGAGAAAGCATGATCAAACCAACGTCCGTGCCTGTTGTCCGCGTGACTTGTTGGAGCCCCTTCCCCCCGAATCAGCTTCCGTCGCCTTGCGGACAACACCCACCATAAGCTTCAATGACATTCTCGCAGTGAGAAAGCCGGTCTTGGAAGAGGGGAAGAATCCTCAAAGGGAGCATGGTTGATTTACTTCTCCCATTCAATATAGTATAAATATTTTATAAAGATAAAGACAGAGGGCTCTAAAGAACCCTAGGAACTACGACCTTGACTGAGAAAGTTCCACACGTACATTCATTCTTTATCTATGGTCAATGAGTGAGCTACGGCGAGGCGGGAATTGTTCTTGTCCCGAAGGATGATGCCTCTGATCTAACTGGAGGGTGAAGTCCCATCAAAAGGCAGATCGCAAGTAAAAGCTCAATCCGAACTCTCTTATCTGTTGCAGAACCTGCCCTAGAGCTATTGCCAGATTTCATCTCAAATCGAGCCGCAGTTCTTCTTTCCTTTCAAACCTAGCTAGGGAATTGGATTGGATTTCGCTCTATCAATTCCGTCACTCTTATCTACTACGATAGCAGCAAACTCCACTTCTGAAACAAGAGAAAAGATCATATCGGCAAGAACAAGTAAAGTCTGAAATGCCTCAGAAGCAAGTCTCGGCTTAGCTGCATTATCTTCCTACCGATGTCATACTATACTATATTATGACCTGAGGGTGACTGAACTACCTTAAGCCCCCAAGTAAATTCTCCTTTCTTCCCTCTCGACAGGGAACTTAGCTAGAGGAATTCATTTTCTCGTACTTGAACTGGTGTAGACAAGAAGTCAAAGCCCTAGGGAAAAGCGTAGCGCTTATCGTTTAACAAGTACGTAGCCTCTTTCGAGGGGCGAAGAATAGCTATGTTTCAGAAAGAAGAAGAGCAAGCAGCAAACCTTTTTTTTTAGTACTACCAGACTCGAGGCGAAGAGGGATTTACCAGAAAGAATCAATAGGAGGGTTGAAGCACTTGCTTCGTCCTTAGCCCTGAACTCCTTCAATATCACACCTACTACCAAAGACTGAACCAAAGAAAGGATGGGATAGACATAACCCTCTCTCCCTCACCCCGCAGCTCAAACTCCGCATCCTGATCCAGATCCAGCTACGGACTTACTAAAGCTATTACGCATCCTAGAATTGGGGGAACTAAAAGAGCGCATAAAAGACTGTCTGAATCTTCCTAAAGTAGCAGAAGACATGAAAGTCACTAAACAGCGCTTTAAAAAAATTAAATGTGGCATAGAAAGTTTTCGGGTACCACAGTGAGACAGTGATCCCTACCTACGCCCTGAAAAAACTGCCCGAGGACCCACCTATGCTACTACCAATCCCACTGCTGCCAAGCAAGGGATGGCAATAACTACAACTTCGATACCTAAATGGATTCACCCAAAGGCTGAAGACCAAACCAATCTCATTCTTTTCTGCATTACTGCAACGCGCCACCGAAGCAGAAAGCTACCGCTCCTACTGAATGCTTTATCTATGATTTACTTTAAATTCAAACTAAGTTATTTATTACATCGCTTGCTATGCGACCATACATAATTAGTTGATAGCGGAACCCAGCTGGGACAGCAGATATGAAAATGAAAGAAGCGACGTACTCCTACTGCTCCGTGGGCTTCTCTTGCTTTAGCGCAAAAGAACGACGGATATCGCACTTTAGCTAGAACTTTCATGGCTGACTGTCCTTTAGCGCCTATGGTCTAACTAAAAAAAAGTACTCGTCAAGGGCCCAAGCGTGAACCTTCACTTACGCATCTAGCCAGCAAAGGAAGACGCAAGGCAAGGTCTGGGCAGCTTTATTATAACATTAGAGAAGCGGAACCTCCAAGCTCAGACATCTCGAACTCTGAAACTACCCTTCTATCCTTCCTCCAGCACCGGAAGCAGAACTACCTGACCGAAGGAGATAGACAGGAAGGGAAGAGGAAGACGGTCATACAAAGGCCGAATAAAGCTCTCTTGGAGCAGCATCTGAATGGACCTACAGTAACTTCAGTACATACGAAGCCATGAACTGGAATTTATAAGTATTCAATGTGGGCATAGAAACAATAAAAGAAAAAGACCGAACCAGCAAGACTAATGTATACTTATACCTTTGAGCCTCTTAAGCTATCGTAGGTTATATAAGATGAAATGAAATCTAACAAGCGGACTATCTTCGGCTATTACAAGATCTTTAGAAAAGAAGCTGAGCCTACTTGACGCACTTCCGCACTCAGCAGGCAAGTCCAACTACACAAGCAAGAAGGCATCGCCTGCGGCTTCCAATCCAATGACAAGCACGAGAGTGAGGTACAACAAGACCATTTCTGTCTACCTTCTCACGGAGCCGTACGTGGACGTTACCGCTCATACATCTCCCAGCCAGCAAGCAGTGGGATTTCCTCTCCAAGGAATGGAAGTGTGGATGAATCGACATCAAATAGAGACAATCGGTCTTTCTTTGAAGGTCAGCGAAAACATGCATGATAAGAGCATCCCTCCTACCCTCAACCCCCAATCCCCCCTGCGATCCCCCCCATTGTGATCTTGGATAAGATCTTTATGAGTCAATGTTTTTGTAGATTTCGATCGGATCAGGACGAGAATGAATCCGGGAATCCAGGACATCTTTGTCCTTCCAACATACAAATATAGAGATAGGGGAATTCCGCTTCGCTTGACCGATTCCTCGGAGTCGGAGGAAGATCGACCCTGAACAAAAAAAGGAACTGCTCTAGAAAAAAAGATCACAAAGGCCCTTGGATGACCCAGAACAGCAAGCAGACCCCGTACTAGAGGAAAAAAAAGACACACAATGGACGGACTGGACACAAACAAAAGAAAGAAGAAGAGGGCAATGATGATGACCCTATGTTCTGTTCGTTTTCTCCCTGCCCCGATGATGCGCTCCGGGATCGCGGATCCCGGACGAAAGGAATCTCGAATCTTTCTTCTCCCCTAGGATTTCGGATAATTCCGCCCTTCTGTGGGGAGTAGATAGAGCATAAGGGTGTGCGGGGCGGTATCCGGCGAACCGCGGTATACATCCGGCAGACGTAGACGGAATTTTTTCTATATCAGATCCGTTGAACTGCGAAAGCGGGCCACAAAAGACGTGAAAACACCCGATCCCATTCCGAGCTCGATATGTGTAATCGTCTTGCGCCATATGTACTGAAACTGTTCGGGAGACATGGTACCAAGCCCGCTGAAGAAATCTGAAGTGGAATAGAAAACGGACAAGGAAATGCCACCAACCGGCACCTCCCCACCGAAAACTGCTAGGAGAGGAAAAACCTTTCATTTCCAGAGGTGGAATTCTCTTGTCGAGATCACTCCACTAGACCAAGAAGTCGTTGATCTCCAGCTATGGAAGATGTCTCAATTCACCCGAGAGTACACTCACACAGCAACGTGATAAGACGAAGACCTAACATACTCTTTTACTTCTTTCGGGTCTTCTTTTCATTTTATCATCCCGAGGAAGAACTCACTAAAGAGGGGCAGATATTTTTTTCTTTCCGACGAGGTGTGATCTTCACTGGCTGACCCCTGGTTTCCGTTCAGAGGCCGGGAGCAGGCACCTTGTGCGAGATGGGGAACTTCTGTTCTCCGTCCAAGGCTTCTTCCTCCTCGGGAAAGGTGCACACTAATGACCATTGATGTACCTCCTGTATACTTCTCTTTCGTGCTCTCGCGGCTAGTCAGTCTGATGGCCGACACGAAAAGTAAAGTTTATTTTAAAAGGAAACTTCCTTGATTGTCAGATCTCGACCTTTTTCTTGCATCAAAGCGCTCTCTGGGGGCTCCGCGACTTCGGATTAATGTAGGAGATGTGGAACTCTCCGTGTGCTTGATTCCGAGAAGAGAAGGACGTGTGTCAACGCAAAGGGAACTTACCGATTCCCTTGTGGAAGAAGAAAGTGGAGAGGGCGGAGAGAAAAAGGAGAGTGGGAGAAGAAGGAGACGAAGAGAAGAGGAAAGAGAGGAGGGGAGAGGTAGAGAAGAGGAGAGAGGGAGAAGAAAAGAGAGATTTGAAAGGTAGAGAGAAGAGAGACGGAGAGCGAGAATGAGAGATAGAGAAGGGAGAGATAAGAGTGGAGAAAAGAGGACAAGATGAGTAGAGAGAGAAGGAGGCGGGAGAGAGGAGGAGAAAAGAGTAGAGGAGAGAGGGAGAGAAGGAAGAGAGGATAAAGAAGGGAAAGGGAGAGAAAAGGAGAAGCGAGAGAAGTAGAGGGAGAAGGAGTGAGGAGAGAGGACGGAGAAGAAGGAAGAGAGAGCGAGAGATGGAGGGGAAGAAGGAGGGAGTGGAGAAGAGGATAAGAGGGAGATAGAGAATGAAGGAGAATAAGAGGGAGGAGGTGGGAGAGATGGAGAGAGGGAACGAGAGAGGTAGAGAAGCGAGGGAAGGAGGAGAGAAGAGGAAGAGAAGGGAAGTAGAGGGGAGAAAGGAGAAGATATTGGGGGAGAAGGAGTGGGATAGAAGGAGAGAGAGCGAGAGACGGAGAGAGAGGAGGAGAAGGGAAAGAGGAGGATAGGGAAGCATAGGAAGAGGGAGAGAGAAGAAGAAGTGAGAAGGATGAGGAGAGAAAAAGGAGAGAGGGATAAGAAGGAAGGGAGAGGAGAAGGAGAGGGAATATGAGGGAGATAGAGATGAGGAGAGGGAGAAGAGAGAAGGAGAAGAAGAGGGAAGGATGGGAGAGAAGGAGAGAGGTAAAGGAGAGAAGAGAGGGGTAGAGAGGTAGTGTGAGAGATACAGAGAGAAGGAAGAGACGAAGAGAGAGGGAACGGAGAGGAGAGGGAAGGAGACGGAGAAAAGGGGAAGGGAGAGAAAGGAGATTGGAAGCAGGAGAGAGAGATAAAGATAGAGGGATAAACGAGGGAGGGAGAGAAGAAAGAGAAAGCCAGAGAAGGAGAGAGAAAATGAGAAGGGAGAAGAGGGGAGGAGAAGGATAATGACAATGAGCAGGGAGGGAAGAGAGAGGAGAGGAGAGAAGGAGAGGAGAGGGAGGTAGAGAAGACAGGGAGAAGAGAGAAGGGAGGGAGAGAGAGGGAAGGACAGAGACAGAGAAGAGAGAAGAGAGAAGAGGGATAGGGAGAGAAGAGAGAAGGAGAAGAGGGAAGAGGTGGGAGAGATGGGAAGAGAGAGGAGGCAGAAGAAAAGAGAGAGAGCGAGTGGAGTAGAAGGAGTGAGTGGGGGAGAGGGCCAAGAAGGAGAGGGATAAGAGGGAGATAGAGAAGGAGAAAGAAGAGAGGAAATATAAGAGGAGAGAGAGATAAGAAGAGGGAGAATGAGAAAGGAGAGAGGGAGGGAAATGAGAGGGAGATCACGAGATAAAGAAGGGACGGTGAGAGAAAAGAGGAGACTAGTGAGGGAACGAGAGGAGACAGAGGAGATAGAAGGAGACAGAGAAAATGGGAAGGGAGAGAAAGGAGAGAGGGAAGGGAGAGAGATAAAGAGAGAGGGATAAAGGAGGGAGGGAGAGAAGAAAGAGAAAGGCAGAGAAGGAGAGAGAAAATGAGAAGGGAGAAGAGAGGAGGAGAAGGATAATGACAATGGGAAGGAGAGAGGAGGGAAGAGAGAGGAGAGGAGAGAAGGAGAGGAGAGGGAGGTAGAGAAGACAAGGAGAAGAGAGAAGGGAGGGAGAGAGAGGGAAGGACAGAGACAGAGAAGAGAGAAGAGAGAAGAGAGAAGAGGGATAGGGAGAGAAGAGAGAAGGAGAAGAGGGAAGAGGTGAGAGAGATGGGAGAGATGGGAAGAGAGAGGAGGGAGAAGAAGGGAGAGAGCGAGAGGAGTAGAAGGAGTGAGTGGGGGAGAGGGATAAGAAGGAGAGGGATAAGAGGGAGATAGAGAAGGAGAAAGAAGAGAGGAAAGATAAGAGGAGGGAGATATAAGAAGAGGGAGAAGGAGAGAGGAGAGAGGGAGGGGAACGAGAGGATGATGACGAGATAAAGAAAGGACGGTGAGAGAAAAGAGGAGACTAGAGAGGGAACGAGAGGAGACGGAGGGATAAGAGGAGAAGGAGAGAGAGAGAAGGAGAGGGGAGGAGAGAGAGGGAGGGGGAGGAGATGGTGGGGACGAGAGGAGACAGTGGGATAAGAGGAGAGAGAAGAGAAGCAGAGAGACAGCGGAGGAGAGGAAGAGAGGGATAAGAGGGGAGAGAGAGAAAAAGAAGGATAGAGGAGAAGAGCTTGAACGAGGGAATGAGAAGAGGATAGAGAAGTAAAGGAGGAGAAGAGGGAATAGGGAAGGGAACGAGATAGAGAAGGGTGGGTAGAGATAGAGAATGGGAGAGAGAAGGAGCGACAGAGATAGAGGAGGACAGACGAAACGAGAGAGGAGAGGGATAAGGAGAAAGAGTAGGGGAGAGGAGAGGAGAGAAAAGGGAGAAGAGAGAGGGTGATAAAAGAAAGATGAGGGAAGAGAAGAGGAGAGGAGAGAGGAGAAGAGCGAGAAGGGGAGAGGGGAAGGGAGAGAGAGAACTGGAAGAGGAGCAATGAAGGGAAGGAGGAGAAAGAGAGAGAAGGTTTTCCCCCTCCTTCTCACGCTCCCTCTCCTCCTCCCCTTCCCTTCTCGTTATCCCCTTTCTTCTTCTCCTTCTCCCCCTCTCGCTCCTCTCTTCCTTCTATCCATGTAAGGATAACTAGAGAAGGAGAGGGTAAGAGCGAGATATACGAGGAGAAGATGGAAGAGGAGAGAGAGGGGAGAAGAGGGAAGAGAGACAAGAAGAAGAGAGAAGGAAGTGGGTGAGAGGAGAATAGGCAAGGAGAGAGGAAACGAGAGAAGAGGAGAAAGAGAAGGGTAGAGAGATAGAAAGGGGAGAGTAGAGAGCAGGAGAGAGGAGATAGAGAAGGGAGAGAGGAGTGAGGAAAAGGGGAAGCGAGCTAGAGAAGAAGAGGGAGAGAGTAGATGAAGAGAGAAGGAGAGAGGATAAGGAGAGAAGGAACGAGTGAGAAGGAGAAGAGAAAGTGGATAAGAGGGAGAACGAGAGAGAATGAGAAAAGGAGAAGCGAGAGAATGCGAGATGAGGAGAGAGAGAAAGAGAAAGAGGGACAAGAGGGAGAGGGCGGAGAGAAAAATGAGAGTGGGAGAAGAAAGAGACGAAGAGAAGGAGAAGAGGGAAGAGAGGAGGGGAGAGGTAGAGAAGAGGAGAGAGGGAGAAGAAAAGAGAGAGGGGAAATGGAGAGAGAAGAGAGACGGAGATCGAGATTGAGAGATAGAGAAGGGAGAGATGAGAGTGGAGAAAAGAGGACAATATGAGTAGAGAGAGAAGGAGGAGAAAAGAGTAGAGGAGAGAGGGAGAGAAGGAAGAGAGGATAAAGAAGGGAAAGGGAGAGAAAAGGAGAAGCGAGAGAAGTAGGGGGAGAAGGAGCGAGGAGAGAGGACGGAGAAGAAGGAAGAGAGAGCGAGAGATGGAGGGGAAGAAGGAGGGAGTGGAGAAGAGGATAAGAGGGAGATAGACAATGAAGGAGAATAAGAGGGAGGAGATGGGAGAGATGGAGAGAGGGAACGAGAGAGGTAGAGAAGCGAGGGAAGGAGGAGAGAAGAGGAAGAGAGGGGAAGTAGAGGGGAGAAAGGAGAAGATATTGGGGGAGCAGGAGTGGGATATAAGGAGAGAGAGCGAGAGACGGAGACAAAGGAGGAGAAGGGAAAGAGGAGGATAGGGAAGGATAGGAAGAGGGAGAGAGAAGAAGAAGAGAGAAGGATAAGGAGAGAAAAAGGAGAAAGGGACAAGAAGGGAGGGAGAGGAGAAGGAGAGGGAATATAAGGGAGATAGAGATGAGGAGAGGGAGAAGAGAGAAGGAGAAGAAGAGGGAAGGGTGGGAGAGAAGGAGAGAGGTAAACGAGAGAAGAGAGTGGTAGAGAGGTAGTGTGAGAGATACAGAGAAAATGAAGAGACGAAGAGAGAGGGAAGGGAGAGGAGAGAGAAGGAGACGGAGAAAAGGGGAAGGGAGAGAAAGGAGAGAGGAAGCAGGAGAGAGATAAAGAGAGAGGGATAAAGGAAGGAGGGAGAGAAGAAAGAGAAAGACAGAGAAGGAGAGAGAAAATGAGAAGGGAGAAGAGAGGAGGAGAAGGATAATGACAATGAGAGAGGAGAGAGGAGGCAAGAGAGAGGAGAGGAGAGAAGGAGGGGAGAGGGAGGAAGGGAAGACAAGGAGAAGAGAGAAGGGAGGGAGAGAGAGGAAAGGACAGAGACACAGAAGAGAGAACAGAGAAGAGGGATAGGGAGAGAAGAGAGAAGAAGAAGAAGAGGGAAGAGGTGAGAGAGATAGGAGAGATGGGAGGAGAGAGGAGGGAGAAGAAGGGAGAGAGAGCGAGAGGAGTAGGAGTGAGTGGGGGTGAGGGATAAGAAGGAGAGGGATAAGAGGGAGATAGAGAAGGAGAAAGAAGAGAGGAAAGATAAGAGGAGGGAGAGATAAGAAGGGATAGAAGGAGAGAGGAGAGAGGGAGGGAAACGAGACGGAGATGACGAGATAAAGAAGGGATGGTGAGAGAAAAGAGGAGACTAGAGAGGGAACGAGAGGAGACGGAGGGATAAGAGGAGAAGGAGAGAGAGAGCGGGAGAGAGAGAAGGAGAGGGGAGGAGAGAGGGAGGGGGAGAAGAGGGAGGGGACGAGAGGAGACAGTGGGATCAGAGGAGAGAGAAGAGAAGTAGAGAGGGCGGAGGAGAGGAAGAGAGGGATAAGAGGGGAGAGAGAGAGAAGAAGAAGAAGGATAGAGGAGGAGAGGTTGAACGAGGGAATGAGAAGAGGTAGAGAAGTAAAGGAGGAGAAGAGGGAATAGGGAAGGGAACGAGATAGAGAATGGGAGAGAGAAGGAGCGAGAGAGATAGAGGAGGAGAGACGAAACGAGAGAGGAGAGCGATAAGGAGAAAGAGAAGGGGAGAGGAGAGGAGAGAAAAGGGAGATGAGAGTGGGTGATAAAAGAAAGATGAGGGAAGATAATAGGAGAGGAGAGAGGAGAAGAGGGAGAAGGGGAGAGGAGAAGGGAGAGGGAGAAGGGGAGAGGAGCAATGAAGGGCAGGAGGAGAAAGAGAGAGAAGGTGTTGTCCCTCCTTCTCATCCTCCCTCTCCTCCTCTCCTTCCCTTCTCGTTATCCTCTCTCTTCTTCTTCTTCTTGTCCTTCTCCCCCTCTCGCTCCTCTCTTCCTTCTATCCATGTAAGGATAACGAGAGAAGGAGAGGGTAAGAGGGAGATATACGAGGAGAATATGGAAGAGAGGAGGGGAGAGGTAGAGAACAGGAGAGAGGGAGAAGAAAAGAGAGAGGGGAAAGGGAGAGAGAAGAGAGACGGAGAGCGCGAATGAGAGATAGAGAAGGGAGAGATGAGAGTGGAGAAAAGAGGACAAGATGAGTAGAGAGAGAAGGAGGAGGGAGAGAGGAGGAGAAAAGAGAAGAGGAGAGAGGGAGAGAAGGAAGAGAGGATAAAGAAGGGAAATGGAGAGAAAAGGAGAAGCAAGAGAAGTAGAGGGAGAAGGATTGAGGAGAGAGGACGGAGAAGAAGGAAGAGAGAGCGAGAGATGGAGGGGAAGAAGGAGGGAGTTGAGAAGAGGACAAGAGGGGATAGAGAATGACGGAGAATAAGAGGGAGGAGGCGGGAGAGATGGAGAGAGGGAACGAGAGAGGTAGAGAAGCAAGGGAAGGAGGAGAGAAGAGGAAGAGAGGGGAAGTAGAGGGGAGGAAGGAGAAGATATTGGGGGAGAAGGTGTCGGATAGAAGGAGAGAGAGCGAGAGACGGAGAGAGAGGAGGAGAAGGGAAAGAGGAGGATAGGGAAGGATAGGAAGAGGGAGAGAGAAGAAGAAGAGAGAAGGATAAGGAGAGAAAAAGGAGAGAGGGATAAGAAGGAAGGGAGAGGAGAAGGAGAGGGAATATGAGGGAGATAGAGATGAGGAGAGGGAGAAGAGAGAAGGAGAAGAAGAGGGAAGGGTGGGAGAGATGGAGAGAGGTAAAGGAGAGAAGAAAGAGAAAGACAGAGAAGGAGAGAGAAAATGAGAAGGGAGAAGAGAGGAGGAGAAGGATAATGACAATGAGAGAGGAGAGAGGAGGGAAGAGAGAGGAGAGGAGAGAGGGAGGTAGAGAAGACAAGGAGAAGAGAGAAGGGAGGGAGAGAGAGGGAAGGACAGAGACAGAGAAGAGAGAAGATAGAAGAGGAGAGAAGAGAGAAGGAGAAGAGGGAAGAGGTGAGAGAGATGGGAGAGATGGGAAGAGAGGAGGGAGAAGAAGGGAGAGAAGCGAGAGGACTAGAAGGAGTGAGTGGGGGAGAGGGATATGAAGGAGAGGGATAAGAGGGAGATAGAGAACGAGGAAGAAGAGAGGAAAGATAAGAGGAGGCAAAGATAAGAGGAGGGAGAGATAAGAAGAGGGAGAAGGAGAGAGGAGAGAGAGAGGGGAACGAGAAAGAAGAGAGGAAAGATAAGAGGAGGGTGAGATAAGAAGAGGGAGATGGAGAGAGGAGAGAGAGAGGGGAACGAGAGGGAGATGACGAGATAAAGAAGGTACGGTGAGAGAAAAGAGGAGACTAGAGAGGGAACAAGAGGAGACGGAGGGATTAGAGGAGAAGGAGAGAGAGACCGGGAGAGAGAGAAGGAGAGGGGAGGAGAGAGAGGGAGGGGGAGAAGAGGGAGGGGACGAGAGGAGACAGTGGGATAAGAGGAGAGAGAAGAGAAGTAGAGAGAGAGCGGAGGAGAGGAAGAGAGGGATAAGAGCGGAGAGAGAGAGAAGAAGAAGAAGGATAGAGGAGGAGAGGTTGAACGAGGGATTGAGAAGAGGATAGAGAAGTAAAGGAGGAGAAGAGGGAATAGGGAAGGGAACGAGATAGAGAAGGGAGGGTAGAGATAGAGATTGGGAGAGAGAAGGAGCGAGAGAGATAGAGGAGGAGAGACGAAACGAGAGAGGAGAGCGATAAGGAGAAATAGAAGGGGAGAGGAGAGGAGAGGAGCGGAGAGAAAATGGAGAAGAGAGTGGGTGATAAAAGAAAGATGAGGGAAGAGAAGAGGAGAGGAGAGAGGAGAAGAGGGAGAAGGGGAGAGGAGAAGGGAGAGAGAGAACAGGAAGAGGAGCAATGAAGGGAAGGAGGAGAAAGAGAGAGAAGGTGTTCCCCCTCCTTCTCATCCTCCCTTTCCTCCTCTCCTTCCCTTCTCGTTATCCACTCTCTTCTTCTCCTTCTCCCCCTCTCGCTCCTCTCTTCCTTTTATCCATGTAAGGATAACGAGAGAAGGAGAGGGTAAGAGGGAGATATACGAGGAGAGAGGGGAAAAGAGGGAAGAGAGACAAGAAGAAGAGAGAAGGAACTGGGAGAGTGGAGAATAGGGAAGGAGAGAGGAAATGAGGGAAGAGGAGATAGAGAAGGGTAGAGAGATATAGAAGGGAGAGTAGAGAGAGAAGGAGAGAGGAGATAGAGAAGGGAGAGAGGAGTGGGGAAAAGGGAAGTGAGCGAGAGAAGGAGAGGGATAGAGTAGAAGAAGAGAGAAGGAGAGAGGATAAGGAGAGAGTTAGAAGGATAAGGAGAGAGGGAACGAGTGAGAAGGAGAAGAGAAAGTTGATAAGAGGGAGAACGAGAGAGAATGACAAAAGGAGAAGCGAGAGAATGCGAGATGAGGAGAGAGAGAAAGAGAAAGAGGGACAAGAGGGAGAGGGCGGAGAGAAAAAGGAGAGTGTGAGAAGAAGGAGACGAAGAGAAGGAGAAGAGGGAAGAGAGGAGGGAAGAGGTAGAGAAGAGGAGAGAGGGAGAAGAAAAGAGAGAGGGGAAAGGGAGAGAGAAGAGAGACGGAGAGAGAATGAGAGATAGAGAAAGGAGAGATGAGAGTGGACAAAAGAGGACAAGATGAGTAGAGAGAGAAGGAGGAGGGAGAGAGGAGGAGAAAATAGTACAGGAGAGAGGTAGAGAAGGAAGAGAGGATAAAGAAGGGAAAGGGAGAGAAAAGGAGAAGCGAGAGAAGTAGAGGGAGAAGGAGTGAGGAGAGAGGACGGAGAAGAAGGAAGAGAGAGCGAGAGATGGAGGGGAAGAAGGAGGGAGTGGAGAAGAGGATAAGAGGGAGATAGAGAATGAAGGAGAATAAGAGGGAGGAGGTGGGAGAGATGGAGAGTGGGAACGGGAGAGGTAGAGAAGCGATCGAAGGAGGAGAGAAGAGGAAGAGAGGGGAAGTATAGGGGAGAAAGGAGAAGATATTGGGGGAGAAGGAGTGGGATAGAAGGAGAGAGAGAGAGAGACGGAGAGAGAGGAGGAGAAGGGAAATAGGAGGATAGGGAAGGATAGGAAGAGGGAGAGAGAAGAACAAGAAGAGAGAAGGATAAGGAGAGAAAAAGGAGAGAGGGATAAGAAGGAAGGGAGAGGAGAAGGAGACGGAATATGAGGGAGATAGAGATGAGGAGAGGGAGAAGAGAGAAGGAGAAGAATAGGGAAGGGTGGGAGAAAAGGAGAGAGGTAAAGAAGAGAAGAGAGGGGTAGAGAGGTAGTGTGAGAGATACAGAGAGAAGGAAGAGACGAGAGAGAGGGAATGGAGAGGAGAGAGAAGGAGACGGAGAAAAGGGAATGGAGAGAAAGTAGAGAGGAAGCAGGAGAGAGAGATAAAGAGAAAGGGATAAAGGAGGGAGGGAGAGAAGAAAGAGAAAGACAGAGAAGGAGAGAGAAAATGAGAAGGGAGAAGAGAGGAGTAAAAGGATAATGACAATGAGAGAGGAGAGAGGAGAGAAGAGAGAGGAAAGGAGAGAAGGAGAGGAGGAGGAGGTAGAGAAGACAAGGAGAAGAGAGTAGGGAGGGAGAGAGAGGGAAGGACAGAGACGAAGAAGAGAGAAGAGAGAAGAGGGATTGGGAGAGAAGAGAGAAGGAGAAGAGGGAAGAGGTGAGAGAGATGGGAGAGAAGAGAGAAGGAGAAGAGGGAAGAGGTGAGAGAGATGGGAGAGATGGGAAGAGAGAGGAGGGAGAAGAAGGGAGAGAGGGCGAGAGGAGTAGAAGGAGTGAGTGGGGGAGAGGGGTAAGAAGGAGAGGGATAAGAGGGAGATAGAGAAGGAGAAAGAAGAGAGGAAAGATAAGAGGAGGGAGATATAAGAAGAGGGAGAAGGAGAGAGGAGAGAGGAAGGGGAACGAGAGGGAGATGACGAGATAAAGAAGGGACGGTGATAGAAAATAGGAGACTAGAGAGGGAACGAGAGGAGATGGAGGGATAAGAGGAGAAGGAGAAAGAGAGGGGGAGAGAGAGAAGGAGAGGGGAGGAGAGAGAGAAGGTGAGAAGAGGGAGGGGACGAGAGGAGACAGTGGAATAAGAGGAGAGAGAAGAGAAGTAGAGAGAGAGCGGAGGGGAGGAAGAGAGGGATAAGAGGGGGGAGAGAGAAGAAGAAGAAGAAGAAGAAGGATAGAGGAGGAGAGGTTGAACGAGAGAATGAGAAGAGGATAGAGAAGTAATGGAGGAGAAGAGGGAATAGGGAAGGGAACGAGAAAGAGAAGGGAGGGTAGAGATAGAGAACGGGAGAGAGAAGGAGCGAGAGAGATAGAGTAGGATAGACGAAACGAGAGAGGAGAGCGATATGGAGAAAGAGAAGGGGAGAGGAGAGGAGAGAAAAGGGAGAAGAGAGTGGGTGATAAAAGAAAGTTGAGGGAAGAGAAGAGGAGAGGAGAGAGGAGAAGAGGGGGAAGGGGAGAGGAGAAGGAAGAGAGAGAATGGGAAGAAGAGCAATGAAGTGAAGGAGGAGAAAAGAGTAGAGGAGAGAGGGAGAGAAGGAAGATAGGATGAAGAAGGGAAAGGGAGAGAAAAGGAGAAGCGAGAGAAGTAGAGGGAGAAGGAGTGAGGTGAGAGGACGGAGAAGAAGGAAGAGAGAGCGGGAGATGGAGGGGAAGAAGGAGGGAGTGGAAAAGAGGATAAGAGGGAGATTGAGAGATAAAGAGAGATGAAGCTGGAGAGAGAGATAAAGAGAGAGGGATAAGGAGAAGAGGGATAAAGGAGGGAGGGAGAGAAGAAAGAGAAAGACAGAGAAGGAGAGAGAAAATGAGAAGGGAGAAGAGAGGAGGAGAAGGATAATGACAATGAGAGAGGAGAGGGGAGGGAAGAGAGAGGATAGGAGAGAAGGAGAGGAGAGGGAGGTAGAGAATGTAGGATTTCGTGTGCTTATGTATGTATATATTTTAAAATTTTAATATAACATACAAGATCGATATTCATATTTTCAGTAATTTTATGTACATCTATTTGTGTTTTATTTTAATAACATGCAACCTACATTTATTAAAATAATCCACAAAGATAGAATCATACCTAAAGGTTCTCTAAAATCTTTTCGATGATCCGGAGTCACGTTACCCGCTGAATCGTCCACGGAATTTCCTCCGAGTGTTCACCAAACTCTAAACAACATTAGAGAGAAATGAGCTAGCCAATCAATCTCTAAAAAGGTTTAGAATCAAGCTAATTACCCCTCTTTAAGCTCCTGAGAATCTTATCTCCAAAACTTAAATTTACTAAGAAATTTTCGTGGTGATTAGGGAAAGATTAATGAGAGAAAGAATTTTTGCATTAGTATTAAAACAAGTAGGAATAGGTGCCCTTTTATAGGCTCCCAAAACATCCTTATCAAGAGCTATTATTTAGCCATGATCCCTTGTTTTTCTCTCCGAAAATTAATCTCTAAATTCCACATAATCACCCACAAAAAACGTTTTAATTAAATCTGGAATTATTCCACCCATGATTTAATTAATCTCTTAATAATTCAGGCGGAATCATTCTTGTTCGGTAGACCGAGTATTATTCGGTCAACCAAACCATTCGGTTATAATACGTGTTCGGTGCACCGTGAGCTAGACGGTCGACCGAATCGGTATGACAAAAATTCCCTAGAATAATTCAGACGAACCACGTCTTGTAATCGGTTTACCTTTGACCCACCAAAATCGCTCCTGGAACATAGTCATCGGATGACCGGGTCACCTTCGGTCTACCGAAAATACTACTTCTCGGTTGACCGTTTCTAATCGGTGAACCGAACCCGATTGTCCAGGCACTCTGGGCAATCTTGGTCAACCAATTGCGCTTACTCGTTCCCTATTTGGTTAACCGATCCGAAGATGCCCCGGTCGACCGAACCATGAACGGTTAACCGTGTTTGATCCCGATTTTACCTTTGTCAAATTTTGGATTTATTTCCAGCAAAATTTGATCTTTTGGGTTTTTTAGCAAATTCATATCTTATGTAATATTATCCTATGTAATATTTAATTATTACACCCCATAATATATACACCTCATATGAATTTATTATGATTCTAATTATGTTAATTCTCATAACATATTGATTTTGTTGAAGTAAAGAAGAGGCTTATCTAGTGGAGCACCTCTAAATTTGGGAATGTGAACCAAAAGGTGGTAGAGGCCCGGGCTGCTCTAGAGGAAGCTCGGAGAAGTAGGGCAGCAAACCCACTTGATGTTGTGCTTATCCTTGCTGAGGGAGAAGAAAACGATGGCCTTGCTCTGATTCTTGCTCGGGAGGAGTCCATTATTCGACAAAAATCAAGAGTCAAGTGGCTGAAGGAGGGGGACCGGAACACTAGATTTTTCCATGCGCACCTTAGAGTGAGGAGAGCCACCAACCAAGTGAGACGAGTGGGTGAGGGTTCCACTTTCGTGGAGGAGGAAGGAGAGATCCGGGACGCTTTCCGGCGTTTTTATGCTAACTTGTTTGCTCATGATTTGCAGGTGAAACCCCTCCCTCCTTCTGTCATCCTACCACAAATCGTACTGGTAGAGGGGACGGAGTTAACACAACCTCTTGAGATGAAGGAGCTCGAAATGGTAGTGCTAAACGCAAATATAGATAAAGCACCGGGACCGGATGGCTTTAATGCAAAGTTCTTCAAAGCCACTTGGGAAATAATCAAAAGGGACATGTTTAATGCCATGACTTCCTATCTAGAGAGTGGAAAGGTGCTAGCCAAATGGAATGCCACATCAATTACGATTATCCCTAAGAAGAAAGCACCGCTTTTGGTGGAGGACTACTGACCCATTGCTTTATGCAACATGACATATAGGTTCACATCAAAAGTGCTTGTGAATCGTTTGAAGGGCTGCTGCCACGCCTCATCGGGGAGAGTCAAAGTGCCTTCGTTCAAGGCCGGAGAATTGGGGACAACATCCTCCTTGCCCATGAATTATGCCATAACCTCCACCTAGACAAAGGAATGGGCCGAATGTGCATTAAACTAGACATCTGGAAAGCCTACGATTCCGTCTCTTGGGATTTCCTCCATGAAATGCTAATCAGATTTGGATTCCACGTTAAGTGGAGAAGGCTTATCATGAGTTGTGTCAAAGCCTCGTTCATGGTGACGGTCAATGGTGCAAATTCAGAATCCTTTATGGCCAGCAACGGCTTGAGACAAGGTGACCCCTTGGCCCCCTACTTGTTTGTGCTTTGCATGGAGGTTTTGAGTGAGATGGTGAAGAAGGAGGTCCTGGCTGGACGTATCCAGCCACTAGTGTGTGGAGATGTTCCTGTTTCACACCTTCTTTTTGTTGATGATGTCCTTCTATTCACAAAGGCAACAAAGGAAAATGCAAGAGCTATCCGAGGTGTACTTGAGGAGTTCACAGCTTGCTCGGGGCTGAGCTTTAGTGCCTCGAAGAGCCAAATTTTCATGGGCAGCGGAGTGCCACAAAGGTCCTGCATTGCGGCCCATCTTGGCATGGAGAGAAAGGAGTTCCAGGTAACATACCTTGGGCTGTCGTTGTTCTCCGGGAGGATGGGAAGGACCCACTGTGTTTCGTTGATGAACAAGGTGAAAGCAAGGCTTAGTACGTGGCAGCAAAACTTCTCGACGTTGGCTGGTCGAGTGGATCTTGTGAGAAGTGTACTCGTCTCCCTTAGCATTTATTGCACGTCCGCGTTCCTGATTCCTCGGAAAGTGTTCAAGGAGATCGAGAGCCTAATGTGTCACTTCATCTGGGGAGGCCCGAAGAAGTGGGTAGCAGTAGGCCCGAGGAAGGAGGCCTTGGTCTGAAGCGCTTGTCGGAGTGGAATGATGTAGGCCTCCTCCGCTTATTTTGGCTTGTGGTGGCGGTGGAAGGAAATGCACTTTGGGTGAAGTGTATACGCCGAAAGTACTTGAGGACTCGATCCATTTGGCTTGCACGACCCCCATCCACCTCCTCATGGGCATGGAAAGGGATACTCCGAGTCCGAGACATTGCTAGAAAGCACATCCAATTTGAGGTGGGAAATGGAGAAGACATCCGGTTTTTCCAATACTCTTGGTGTGGTGAACCGTTTCAAAACGAAAGGTGGGGCGAGCGGTTACACTATGAATTAGGAGTGCCGTGGGACACGAAAGTGTCGTACTTCATTAGAGAGGGAGTGTGGAACCTCCCCCCACCACGCTGCACATTTATGGAGGAAGTCCACCAACAAATATTGAGTACGAGAATTCATGGAGGCATGGACCAGCCTAAGCGAGTGAACGGAGTGGGAAAAACACTTGGCATCAAAGAAGTGTGGAGATGGGTAGAGACGCCAGGGAGGAAGGTAGCTTGGGCTGGAATGGTTTGGCACAAGTATGCCATCCCAAAGCATGCCATCACGACTTGGAGAGCATTACGAGGACGTCTACTCACAAAGAGCTTGATGAACAAACGGGGAGCAACACTACACTCAGGGTGTAGCCTTTGCGAGGGAGGCGAGGAAGACATTGAGCATTTGTTTTGGGGGTGTGAATACATAAAGAAGGTATGGGCAGAAATCTTTCACCTTTTAAAGCTTAACCACAAGATGGCACACTCCTTAGAGGCTGAAGCTATACGTATTTCACACATAGGAGGAAGCCAACTTGATATTGTGGTACGGAGATGGGTCTTCCTAGCCATGATACACGAGTGCTGGCTGGAACGAAACCGAAGGATCTTCGATGGAGAAAAGCAACACCCAACACATATTGTGGCTGATATCAAGGACATGGTTCGCAGCCTTTGGGACAAAATAAAAAAGCTTGCCAAAAGCGACGAGGAAGAAAACCGATCCCACCTCACGTGGACATAGCTTGCTGTTTGGTCCTCGTTTTGTTTGTATAGTCATTGCACCTACAAAGCTGACATGATATATTGTTTAGTGTAGGGTAGAGGCCGGGTATGCATGTGGCATACACCCGCATTCATCATGGCTCAGTTTTGTACTCAATTTTGTAGGTTTTAAACTTTACTTACATTTATAAAATTCGAGGTGAAGCCTCCCTTTTGCTTTGCCAAAAAAAAGGAGACGGCATATGAGGGAGATAGAGATGAGGATAGGGAGAAGAGAGAAGGAGAAGAAGAGGGAAGGGTGGGAGAGAAGGAGAGAGGTAAAGTAGAGAAGAGAGGGGTAGAGAGGTAGTGTGAGAGATACAGAGAGAAGGAAGAGACGGAGAGAGAGGGAAGGGAGAGGAGAGAGAAGGAGACGGGGAAAAGGGGAAGGGAGAGAAAGGAGAGAGGAAGCAGGAGAGAGAGATAAAGAGAGAGGGATAAGGAGAAGAGGGATAAAGGAGGGAGGGAGAGAAGAAAGAGAAAGACAGAGAAGGACAGAGAAAATGAGAAGGGAGAAGAGAGGAGGAGAAGGATAATATTGGATTAATCTAAGGATTAAGAGGATGTTTGCCCAAAGCACTGACACGTGGCGCACTCTCATTGGTTGCGCATTAGGGTTTAGGGAAGACTCTTCTATATAAGAAGAGGAGGCTCTCATTGGAGGGGGTTGCATTCCTTGTGTGCAAAACCCTAACCCTAGCCGCCACCTCTCCTCTCTCTCCCATCCGTCCCACCTTCTCCTCCACTCCTCCCGTAGACTCTTGGGTTATGGATTAGTCCTTCTTCTCCACGATAGTTGAAGGTCGGCCGGTGCTCGAGGCGACTCTGTGAGGTGATCTCCGGTTCCCTTCCGCTGCCACAGGTTCTCTCCTACAAAGGTAAATCCGAACCTGTAGATTCAATCGTAGATTGCTTACATTGGTACCAGAGCCATCTTGGTCACCTCCGAGTTTTGTTTTGAGCACCTTCTTCTTCATTTCATATGAGTTGACATTTCAGTGGTTCTTTGAAAGAAAATTTTCGGATTCATATGGTTTTGCATTTTTTTCTTTCTCTCCTTTCATGCGCCTACGGTTTGATGGCAAATCTCCTCACCCATGCGCATGCATGCCTCCTTCCCATATTTTTTCGAATTCTTTGTTGTTTTTTTTGCACCTACGGTTTGATGGTATACTTCCTCACCCTTGTGCATGTATCTTTTTTCGAATTTTTGGGGTTGATGTACCTAGGGCTTGATGGTTGTTCATCACCCTAGTACATGTTTTTTTGATTGCTTGTCTATACGCATGGGGTTTGATGGCATTCTTTTTCTTCACCCTAGCGCATGACTTTTTTTATTCATCTTTTACATGCGATTAGTTTTACTTGAATCATCTCTCTTTTCTTGCGCAATTTTTTTTTATTTTTAGCATGCATCTTGTGTTGAAAATGGATGATTCATTCTTGCGCATAGTTTATCTTTCCTGTTAAGCATGTGCGTAGGGTTACATGTTTTAACTTTGATTGTTGCGCATATTGTTATTCCATCTTTCAAGCATGCGGCTAGATCTTAATTTTACTGTTTTTATGCGCATATTAGCTTAAGAGAATGATGATAATTGATGTTACAAGAGTTGGATATTGCATCTGTTTCATGATGTGATCATGTATTTCGGATTATGCATCATATTTTCTTTTCAAAACTCTTGTTCATGCATCTAAGGATACAAGGTTGTTTCCTTATTCATGTATGTGCAATTTTTGATCATATATGCATGCATCTAGAATTTGATAATGATTGCCGAATTATGTGCATGATTATTGCTGTTTTTCGGCTATGTGTTTCTTTTGGAATGGTTGCATGCATTTCATTTGAAATATTTCCTTTTCATCAAATGTGCATATATATGATGCCCTCCACCAAAGAATTTCGGATTTTCTTTCCATTACAAGTAGCATAATTATTGTTGATTGCATGCTTATATTGATGAAGGAAAGATTAGCTAATTCTGAAATTTTTGGGAAGATAATATGGGCTGGAGTTTTATTGCCTTTAAAATATTTTTGAATGCTTTCCTTTGATGCACAAATATGTGTTGCTCTCCACCAAAGAATTTCTGATTTTTCTTTCCTAATCAAAGTAGAATAATTTTTGTGCTATCATGATTATATTGATTAGGGAAAGAAGAAAAATTCTGTTTTGAATATGATCATTGTGGAGATTGGTAGTCATTACCTAACACGTTTTTTTGCCTATATTCGTGCACCATACATGCATTGTTTCCTTATGCATTACTTCCTTCTTGTTTTAATGAGGTGCACACTTTATGGTATCTTTTTTCATACGTCGGATCGTGCTAACGTATGGAAAGATTGTGCTTGTATGGAAATGAATGGTTGCTGATTTTATTTACTACCTTATTGAGAGATGAGAGTAATTTCATTCATTCATTACCATTCGCAATAGATATCGCAATGGACTGTAATATTTATGGACTGTAATAATTATGGATTGTGGACTGTTTATTGCCCTAAGGAGACGAGGGGCTCCTTTATTTTTTATTATTGCGATATTATTGCTATAAGACTCATGCAGGTGTGAATCGATGAGGCTGAATCCCTAATGGGGATCATTAGCTCGATATGGATGTAATGTAGTAATCATATATTTGTGATGTTGATAGGAATATGTTTTTAAAGGAAATGGTTTTTTTGGAACCTACAAGCCTAGTGGGAGTTGCAAGGTAGAAGCGTTTTGTGTAAACCACCTTGCAACCGGCGGCAAATACCTTCTTTATTTGCTGATTTACCATGATTTAAACGTTTTTTTGGGTCATTAAATCATGATGGAGCTCAATATCTAGATTAGTAAAATGGCTTTATTAACTATTGCATGAGGATTTGATCGAATGCTTTATGTTTTCTTTTGGTCTGGATGCTATAGCTATTAAGTCAGTTTATTTTATTATGACTATTGTAGCTCGTTATATTTTATGCTAGAACCCATGTATCGCTATGTTTTTTGATTGTCCTAGATCTTTATGGCTGCTTCCAAAAGCATTGTCGCTGATCTTACTCGAGGAGATAAACTCAATGAAAGAAATTACGATCTATGGCATCGTAAAATTGAGTATCTCTTAGAGGATCAGGACATGTTAGAAAACGTAAACCAATCTATGTCTCCCCCCGAGGAGGGGAATACTGCGCAACATCGTAGAAACTTGGATGTTTATAATGCATGGAAAAAGAAACACCGAATTGCTCGAATCACAATTCTAAGTTCAATGACGGACGATCTGTTACTGCGGTTCAAAAAGTTTCGAAATGCAAAGGCCTTGTGGGAAGCTGTGAAGTTTCAGTACGGAGTGACCTCCGTCACAAGGGCCCGCCAGCTTGGGCTCATGATTGATGGGTATAAAATGCGCCAAGGTCACACGATTAGGCAGCATATTACCGCAACGTCAAACATGATTAGCGAGCTGAGCGCTGCCGGGCGTGCTAAGACCGATGAGGAGCAAGTGTCTGCTCTCATCAGATCGTTGCCTTCGAAGAATTGGGAGCACATGAAGGTCCATCTGACTCATGCTGACGACATCAGGACATTTGACCAGGCCGCAAAACACCTAGAGTTGGAGGAGGACCGCATGCTTGCGGAAGCCCCTCTAACTGAAGTATTTGCTGCTGAGGCTGGCGCTCCTCGGAGGAGTGCAGGTTTTAAGCCCAAAAGAGATAGAGCTCAGGGTTTTAAAGGCAAGATGGGTGCCAATGCAAACAAAACAAAAAACAAAGCTGGAAAGAAACGACCTCGAGGATCCACAGGTGGGAAAGATAAGTCTAATGTGACTTGTTTTAACTGCCGAAAGACTGGACATTTTGGTCGTGAGCACACTGAGCAAAAGGTAATTACTGTGTGTAATCCCTCGAATTGTAACGTGACTAGTTCTGTGATGCTCACTGATCATTCTCTTGTGTGGATTGTGGATTCAGGTGCCACGGACCACATAACAAAGGATCGTTCTTCCTTCGTGGAATATCACTATGTTCCAAGTGGGAGGTGAATAAACATGGCAAACAACACTAGCATTGAAGTTCTTGGAGTTGGCACATGCAAAGTAGCTTTGCGATGTGGCCGGATCCTATTACTTCACGATGTGTTGTATGCACCAGCTATACGGCGAAATATTATTTCTGTTGTTGTTTTGATGAGACATGGTTTTAAAGTTGTTTTTGAGAACAATGATATGGGTTTATACCTTGCTACCATTTATTATGGACGTGCCTTTCTTTCAGACGGTTTTATTGTGTTGGACGCAATTTATGATTTCAATGGTAATACTAGTGCCTTTGTGAGCCAAAGTTCCATGAATAATGATTCAGTTATGTGGCATGCTAGACTAGGTCACATTGGTGTTGACCGGATAAACAGGTTGGCAAAGGAGGGGGTATTAGGAGAATGCTCCAAATTTGAATTGCCGACCTGTGAATCTTGTCTAGCTGGAAAGGCAACTAGAAAACCGTTCGGAAAAGCCATTAGGGCTACTTCTCCTTTAGAACTAATTCACTGAGATATTTGTGGACCTTTGAATGTGCATACTAGACATGGACAGAGTTACTTCATCACATTCATTGATGACTTCACTAGATATGGTCATATTTATCTTATTTCTGACAAGTCAGAAGCTCTACAATGTTTTAAGAAATTCATGAGCTTAGTTGAGAATCAGTTGGATAATAAGATAAAAACTCTTAGAACGGATAGAGGTGGTGAGTATCTCCCCATAATGTTCAAAGAGTTATGTGATGAAAAGGGGATATCTAGAAAACTCACTATGCCTTATACTCCTCAGCAAAATGGTGTTGCCAAGAGAAGGTATAGAACGTTTCTAGACATGGTTAGATCAATGATGGCGCATGCGAGCTTGCCAATTTCGTTTTGGGGAGATGATCTAATGACTGCTGCCTATATCCTGAATAGAGTTCCAACAAAATCGGTTCCCTCAACTCCATATGAGTTATGGACAGGACGGAAGCCTGATTTGAGTCTGCTGCGTCCTTGGGGATGCGCGGCATACATTCATTCTACTAGTCACCGATATGGAAAACTAGGACCTAGAGGGAAAAATGTATCTTTGTAAAATACAGTGATCTCTCCAAAGGTTATGTTTTTATCGGGTTAGACGAGAATGAAAGAAGGACAGAACTGGAGTCTAGGGATGCCACATTCTTGGAAAATGATTTTCCGACTCTTGCTGGAGCTATCAAAGAGTCAGTGGACTTCTTTGAACAACAAGATGAGGACATTGCCACTCCACGGGATCAGGATCTGGAAGTTGAACATGAGGTTCCACCAGTCAATGCTAGTGGGAGCAGCAATGCTGAAGATCTGATAGCTCTCACGGAGGATGAGCCATCAGATACCCATCTGCGTCCAAGTAAATGCGGGCTCATTCCTCGCAGGCGATTTTGCTTAGAGGAAGAGGCCCTCATGATAGCTCAAGAAGAAATTGATTTTGAATCATCTGGGATGACAGTAATCGATGAGCAAGAACCGGAGACCTTGAAAGAGGCTTTGGAAGGTCCAAATGCTAAAGAGTGGTTAGAATCTATAAAGGAAGAGTTCGAGTCGATGAAAGTTAATCGAGTCTAGGACTTGGTCAACTTACCACCGAACTGAAAGGCCATTGGGGCCAAGTGGATCCTTAAGATTAAGAGGAAGGTGGATGGATCTATTGATAGATTCAAGGCTAGACTGGTAGCTAAAGGCTACACCCAAAGAGAAGGCGTGGATTTTGAGGAAACCTTTTCACCAGTGGTTAGGTTTGCCTCCATCCGCCTTCTACTTGCTATTGTAGCTCAGATGGACTTAGAGCTTTACCAAATGGATGTAAAGACTACTTTTCTCAATGGAGAACTTGAGGAGGAGATCTATATGGATCAACCTCATGGTTTTGAAGTCAAAGGACAAGAGCGCAAAGTGTGCAAGCTCAATAAGTCCTTATATGGCTTAAAACAAGCGTCTAGACAGTGGAACATTCGCTTCCATCAAGCTATATCAGAGAATGCGTTCTCTATGCTTGAGGAAGATCACTGTGTGTATGTTAAGAGATCCAATCGTAGATTTGTCATTCTGACCTTATATGTTGATGACATACTCATGGCTGGCAATAGCAAAGAGTTGCTGAAATCCACTAAAAAGTGGTTGTCCTCCACGTTTGATATGAAGGACATGGGTGAAGCTAGCTACGTCCTTGGTGTCAAGATTGTTAGAGATAGGTCCAAGAGACTTCTGGGATTGTCTCAAGAGACTTATATTAACAACGTCTTAAAGAAATACCATATGGACAAATGCAAACCAATCGACACTCCTGTTGAGAAGGGTTTGCACTTGAGCCTTGATAAGCATCCTGAGACTCCTGAAGAGAAGGCAAAAATGAGCAAGGCCAAAATGAGCAAGGGAGATGACGAGATAAAGAAGGGACGGTGAGAGAAAAGAGGAGTCTAGAGAGGGAACGAGAGGAGACGGAGGGATAAGAGGAGAAGGAGAGAGAGAGCGGGAGAGAGAGAAGGAGAGGGGAGGAGAGAGGGGGAGGGGAGAAGAGGGAGGGGACGAGAGGGGACAGTGGGATAAGAGGAGAGAGAAGAGAAGTAGAGAGAGAGCGGAGGAGAGGAAGAGAAGGATAAGAGGGGAGGGAGAGAAGAAGAAGGATAGAGAAGGAGAGGTTGAACGAGAGAATGAGAAGAGGATAGAGAAGTAAAGGAGGAGAAGAGGTAATAGGGAAGGGAACGAGAAAGAGAAGGGAGGGTAGAGATAGAGAACGGGAGAGAGAAGGAGCGAGAGAGATAGAGGAGGAGAGACGAAACGAGAGAGGAGAGCGATAAGGAGAAAGAGAAGGGGAGAGGAGAGGAGAGAAAAGGGAGAAGAGAGTCGGTGATAAAAGAAAGATGAGGGAAGAGAAGAGGAGAGGAGAGAGGAGAAGAGGGAGAAGGGGAGAGGAAAAGGGAGAGAGAGAACGGGAAGAGGAAACAAGAAGGGAAGGAGGAGAAAGAGAGAGAAGGTGTTCCCCCTCCTTCTGATCCTCCCTCTCCTCCTCTCCTTCCCTTCATGTTGGATATACGAGGGAAGGAGAGGGTAAGAGGGAGATATACGAGGAGAAGATGGAAGAGGAGAGAGATAGGAAAAATATTGGATTAATCTAAGGATTAAGATGATGTTTGCCCAAAGCACTGACACGTGGTGCACTCTCATTGGCTGCGCATTAGGGTTTAGGGTGGGGCCATCTATATAAGGAGGGGAGCCTCCCATTGGATGGATGATTCTTGTGTGCAAACCCTAGCCGCCACCTCTCCCTCTCTCTCCCATTCGTCCCTCCACATCCACCAAGCCAAATCAGTGGACTCTTGGGTTGTGGACTCGTGCTTCTTCCCCAAAAGAGTAGAAGATCGACCGGTGCTCCAAAGGATTCCGTGAGGTGATCGCCGATCCATTCCGCTGCCACAGGTTCTCTCCACCAAAGGTAATTCTGAACCTGTAGATTCAAGCGTAGATTGCTTACATTGGTACCAGAGCCATCTTGGTCACCTCCGAATTTTTGAGCACTTTCTTATTTCATATATGTTGAAATAATTTCGGTAGTTTTTGAGAAAAATCGCATACATGTGTAGTTTTTTCTCTTCTTCATGCGCATAGGGTTTGATGGCATTTTTCTCACCCTTGCGCATATGTTTTTTCTTGATTCATTTCATTACATGCGAATTGTATTACAAGTTTCATCATTATTTCATTCTTGCGCATAGCTTAGATTTCATTTGATGCATGTACCTAGGGTTACATGTTAATCTATGTTTGTTGCGCATATTTCATTCATCCTTGAAGCTTGTGGCTAGAGTTTGTTTGTTCTTGATAATATGTGCATATATGTTGTTTGAAATATGATGATAATTTTACAAGAGTTAATTATTGCATGTATCATATATTGTGATCATACATTTCAGATTGTATGATTTGATTGTGCATTTTTTTCTTTCTAAACTCTTGTACATACATCTAAGGTTAGATGCTTGTTGCCTTATTCATGTATATGTAATTTTTAATCACATGTGCATGCATCTAGGATTACATGTTGATTGCAAAAATCATGCACATATATGAATATTGAGTTACCATATTGTATATTTTCGGATTTCTTTTGGAATGATTTCATGTATTTCATTTGAAATATTTCCTTTTCATCAAATATGCATATATGTGATGCCATCCACCAAAGAATTTCGAATTTTTCTTTCCATTACAAGTAACATAATTATTGTTGATTGAATGCTTATATTGATTATGGAAAGATTGGCTAATTCTGAAATTTTTGGGAGATATTATGGGCTGGAATTTTATTGCCTTAAAAATATGTTTGGATGTTTTCCTTTGATGCAAAAATATGTGTTGCTCACCACCATATCATTTTGGATTTTTCTTTCCTAATCAAAGTAGGATAATTTTGTGCTATCATGATTATATTGATTAGGGAAGAAGAAAAAAATTCTATTTTGAGAATGATTATTGTGGAGATTGGTTGTCATTACCTAACAGGTTTTTTTGCCTATTTTCGTGCACCATTCATGCATTGTTTCCTTATGCATTACTTCCTTATTGTTTGAATGAGGTGCAAACTTTATGGTATTTTTTTTTCATACGTCGGATTGTGCTAACGTATGGAAAGATTGTGCTCGTATGGAATGAATGATTCCTGATTTTATTTACTACCTTATTGAGAGATGAGCGTAATTTCATTCATTTATTTCCATTTGTAATAGTCATCGCAATGAGCTGTAATATTTATGGACTGTAATATTTATGGACTGTAATAATTGTGGACTGTGGACTGTTTATTGCCCTAAGGAGACGAGGGGCTCCTTTATTTTTATTATTGTGATATTATTGCTATAAGACTCATGCAGGTTCCCGTCGACGAAGCTAAATCCCTAATGGGGACCATTAGCTCGATATGGAAGTAATGTAGTAATCATATCTGTGTGATGTTGATTGTTTTTTTGAAAACCGTTTTTGGGAACTCGCATGCCTAGTGGGAGATGCAAGGTAGAAGTGTTTTGTGTGAACCACCTTGCAACCAGCGGCAAATAATTTTTTTTTTGCAGATTTGCCATGATTGTCCTAGATTCTTTATGGCTGCTTCCAAAAGCATTGTCGCTGATCTGACTCGAGGAGATAAACTCAATGAAAGAAATTACGATATGTGGCATCGTAAAATTGAGTATCTCTTAGAGGATCAGGACATGTTAGAAAACATAAACCAATCTATGTCTCCCCCCGAGGAGGGGAATACTGCGCAACATCGCAGAAACTTGGATGTTTATAATGCATGGAAAAAGAAAGACCAAATTGCTCGAATCACAATTCTAAGTTCAATGAGGGACGATCTATTGTTGCGGTTCGAAAAGTTTCGAACTGCAAAGGCCTTGTGGGAAGCTGTGAAGTTTCAGTACCTCCGTCACAAGGGCCCACCAGCTTGGGCTAATGTTTTGAGGAGGACCGCATGCTTGCGGAAGCCCCTCTAACTGAAGTGTTTGCTGCTGAAGCTGGTGCTCCTCGGAGGAGTGCAGGTTTTAAGCGCAAAAGAGATAGAGCTCAGGGTTTTAAAGGCAAGAAGGGTGCAAATGCAAACAAAACAGAAAACAAAGCTGGCAAGAAATGACCTCGAGGATCCAGAGGTGGGAAAGATAAGTCTAATGTGACTTGTTTTAACTGCCGAAAGACTGCACATTTTGCTCGTGAGTGCACTGAGCAAAATGTAATTACTGTGTGTAATCCCTCGAATTGTAACGTGACTAGTTCTGTGATGCTCACTGATCATTCTCCTGTGTGGATTGTGGATTCAGGTGCCACGGACCACGTAACAAAGGATCGTTCTGCCTTCGTGGAATATCGCCGTATTCCAAGTGGGAGGCGAATAAACATGGCAAACAACACTAGAATTGAAGTTCTTGGAGTTGGCACATGGAAAGTGGGTTTGCGAAGTGGCCGGATCCTATTACTTCACGACGTGTTGTATGCACAAGCTATACGGCGAAATATTATTTCTGTTGTTTTGATGAGACATGGTTTTAAAGTTGTTGTTGAGAACAATGATATGGGTTTATACCTTTCTAACATTTATTATCGACATGCTTTCCTTTCAGACCGTTTTATTATGTTGGACGCAATTTATGATTTCAATCGTAATACTAGTGCCTTTATGAGCCAAAGTTCCATGAATAATGATTCACTTATGTGGCATGCTAGACTAGGTCACATTGGTGTTGACCGGATGAACAAGTTGGCAAAGGAGGGGGTATTAGGAGAATGCTCCAAATTTGAATTGCCGACCTGTGAATCTTCTCTAGCTGGATAGGCAACTAGAAAACCGTTCGGAAAAGCCATTAGGGCTACTTCTCCTTTAGAACTAATTCACTCAGATATTTGTGGACCCTTGAATGTGCGTACTAGACATGGACTGAGTTACTTCATCACATTCATTGATGACTTCACTAGATATGGTCATATTTATCTTATTTCTCACAAGTCAGAAGCTCTAGAATGTTTTAAGAAATTCGTGAGGTTAGTTGAGAGTCGGTTGGATAATAAGATAAAAACTCTTAGAACGGATAGAGGTGGTGAATATCTCTCCATAATGTTCAAAGAGTTATGTGAGAAAAAAGAGATATCTAGACAACTCACTATGCCTTATACTCCTCAGCAAAATGGTGTTGCCAAGAAAAGGAATAGAACGTTGCTAGACATGGTTAGATCCATGATGGCGCATGCGAGCTTACCAATTTTGTTTTGGGGAGATGCTCTAATGACTGCTGCCTATATCTTCAATAGAGTTCCAACAAAATTGGTTCCCTCAACTCCATATGAGTTATGGACAAGACGGAAGCCTGATTTTAGTCTGCTGCGTCCTTGGGGATGCACGGCATACATTGATTCTGCTAGTCACCGATATGGAAAACTAGGACCTAGAGGGAAAAAGTGTATCTTTGTAAACTACAGTGATCTCTCCAAAGGTTATGTTTTTATCGGGTTAGACGAGAATGAAACAAGGACGGAACTGGAGTCTAGGGATGCCACATTCTTGGAAAATGATTTTCCAACCCTTGGTGGAGCTATCAAAGAGTCAGTGGACTTCTTTGAACGACAAGATGAGGACATTACCACTCCACGGGAGCAGGATCTGGAAGTTGAACATGAGGTTCCACCAGTCAATCCTAGTGGGAGCAGCAATGCTTAGGATCCGATAGCTCTCACGGAGGA
This sequence comes from Triglochin maritima, assembly GCA_963682175.1. Classification (NCBI taxonomy): domain Eukaryota; kingdom Viridiplantae; phylum Streptophyta; class Magnoliopsida; order Alismatales; family Juncaginaceae; genus Triglochin; species Triglochin maritima. The sequence goes on along the minus strand of OY821772.1, from coordinate 22,429,495 downwards.
TGAGCCATCAGATACCCATCTGCGTCGAAGTAAACGCGGTCTCATTCCTCGCAGGCGATTTCGCTTAGAGGAAGAGGCCCTCATAATAGCTCAAGAAGAAATTGATTATGAATCATCTGGGATGACAGTAATCGATGAGCAAGAACCAGAGACCTTGAAAGAGGCTTTGGAAGGTCCAAAGGCTAAAGAGTGGTTAGAAGCTATAAAGGAAGAGATGGAGTCGATAAAAGTTAATCGAGTCTGGGACTTGGTCGACTTACCGCCGAACCGAAAGGCCATTGGGGCCAAGTGGATACTCAAGATTAAGAGGAAGGCGGATGGATCTATTGATAGATTCAAGGCTAGACTGGTAGCTAAAGGCTACACCCAAAGAGAATGCGTGGATTTTGTGGAAACCTTTTCACCCGTGGTTAGGTTTGCCTCCATCCGCCTTCTGCTAGCTATTGTAGCTCAGATGGACTTAGAGCTTTACCAAATGGATGTAAAGACTGCTTTTCTCAATGGAGAACTTGAGGAGGAGATGGATCAACCTCAAGGTTTTGATGTCAAAGGACAAGAGCGCAAAGTGTGACAGCTCAATAAGTCCTTGTATGGCTTAAAACAAGCGTCTAGACCGTGGAACATTCACTTCCATCAAGCTACATCAGAGAATGCGTTCTCTATACTAGAGGAAGATCACTGTGTGTACGTTAAGAGATCCAATGGTAAATTTGTCATTCTGACCTTCTATGTTGATGACATACTCATGGCTGGCAATAGCAAAGAGTTGCTGAAATCCACCAAAGAGTGGTTGTCCTCCACGTTTGATATGAAGGACATGGGTGAAGTGAGCTACGTCCTTGGTGTCAAGAATGTTAGAGATAGGTCTAAGAGACTTCTGGGATTGTCTCAAGAGACTTACATTAACAACATCTTAAAGAAATACCATATGGACAAATGCAAACCAATCGACACTCCTGTTGCGAAGGGTTTGCACTTGAGCCTTGATAAGCATCCTGAGACTCCTGAAGAGAATGCCAAAATGAGCAACGTTCCATACTCCAATGATGTGGGAAGCCTTATGTACGATATGATGTGTACTAGGCCAGACATTTGTTATGCTGTGGGCATGGTGAGTCGATACCAGTCCAACCCAAGCATGGAGCACTGGAAGGCGGTCAAAAGAATCATGAGATACCTCAGAGGAGCGAGTAACTACACGCTGTGTTACCAAGCATCAGATCTCCGCCTGATTGGCTATAGTGATGCCGATTGGGCTGGAGATATTGATGAAAGGAAGTCTACCTCTGGTTATGCTTTCTTGCTGGCTAATGGGGCCATCTCATGGTCCAGGAAGAAGCAAACCTGTATAGCCCTATCGTATATGGAAGCAGAGTATGTTGCATGCCCTACAGCACTACAGGAGGCAGTTTGGTTGAGGAGGTTCTTACAACATACTGGGCTAGTAGAGACATCAGATGAGCCTGTTGTTGTCTATTGTGACAGCATGGCTGCCCTTTGTTATGTGAAAGACCCCAAATATCATGGAAAGACCAAACATATACAGGTTAGGTATCATTTTGTGAAGGACATCATAGCGAGAAAGGAAGTTGTGTTAAGACATGTGTCTACTAGTCTTATGGTAGCTGACCCTCTTACCAAGGCTATAGCTAAGGACTCGTTTGTGTCTCATGTGAAGTACTTAGGCTTACGCAGACTTTGATGTATTGGCATGTCTAACTTCTTTTTATGAGTGATTGTTTTTTCTTTCGACTATATTTGTTTGCTTGATGTAGTTGTTCTAGCATAAAATATTATTCTGTCAATAGGCTGAAGAATGCTCACTCACACGAGCATTCGCCTCTGGCGCTTTTGATAGCGAGCAGAGACGAGACTGATCATGATGAGATCTTGTATGATAGATCCAGAGCAGTTCATGATAGGACAGTCGCCTTGATTGGGAATCAAGATGAGATCCTCTATGTTGGTGAGGATTGACATGAATGTTCCCACGATTCATGTGACCTATAGAAGCCAAGTGCGAGCACCACATGTGGCGCCAGGTGGCACCTGTTTGGTGTTAAGGCGACAATGATGAAGCTCGGGTCAGGCGCAAAGGGGGTGCGAGTGGACTAAGACTTGTATGGTGTTGAGAGACAGACATACTATTGTGTATAGTATGATCCACCATAACATGTTTGTCATACAACATGTGCTGAGAGACCATTTGGAAGTGAAAGGATGGATCCCTGCTCCTTCACTGTGTGAGTCCAAGACTTGATTGTCATTAGTTGCCCTCAGTGACCTTCGACGACACCATGAAGGAAAGAGTTGATGTGGCTACTTTGGGATGTTATCTATGACCATGAGAGATTCGGTCTAAAGAGACATCTTCGGGAAAGGAGTCAACTCTGAGTGTAATGGTGGTCTGGGGCGAAGGGAAAGGTTTGACTCGACTGCACTAAAAGTATTTGCTGGGCCCAACTGTATTGGATATAGTAGCAAGTACCTTGAGGACAAGAATGTATTCTCTCCGAGGGATCGAGATACCTTTCATGTCAAGTGAGTTTCTGAGTAAACCTGGGGAACTGTGATGTGCATTTGGCTGCTTATTTATTGTTTTTTTGAGGATGTTGTCATTCTGGCCTTCTAGTAAGGTTTCTAGTTTGAGACTCCTAATTGCAGGTGCATCACCGGTCGCACGACTCATTTGTCCGTATGATCGGAAGAGTACATGTGTCGGGGACACATATGGTCTTCTATCAGGGATACATGATCAGAGACTTGCGTATTGTGGATGCATTCTTGGAAGAGAGAAATAGTTGTATATATCAGGGATGTATACATATGTGTCGGGGACACATGAAGAGGTGACACATTGCCATCTTATGATTGTATGTATCGGGGATATATACGTATGTGTCAGGGACACAAAAGAAGATGACGTGTTGTTGACGTGTTGTTGTGCAAGTGGGAGATATTGGATTAATCTAAGGATTAAGATGATGTTTGCCCAAAGCACTGACACGTGGCGCACTCTCATTGGCTGCGTATTAGGGTTTAGGGGGGGGCATCTATGTAAGGAGGGAAGCCTCCCATTGGATGGATGATTCTTGTGTGCAAACCCTAGCGCCACCAAACCCTAGCCGCCACCTTTCCCATTCGTCCCTCCACATCCACCAAGCCAAAAACGTGGAATCTTGGGTTGTGGACTCGTGCTTCTTCTCCAAGAGAGTAGAAGACCGACTGGTGCTCCAGAGGATTCCGTGAGGTGATCGCCGATCTATTCTGCTGCCATAGGTTCTCTCCACCAAAGGTAATTCTGAACCTGTATATTCAATCGTAGATTGCTAACAAAAAGAGGGAAGAGAGACAAGAAGAAGAGAGAAGGAAGTGGGAGAGAGGAGAATAGGGAAGGAGAGAGGAAACGAGAGAAGAGGAGATAGAGAAGGGTAGAGAGATAGAGAAGCAGAGAGGAGATAGAGAAGGGAGAGAGGAGTGGGGAAAAGGGGAAGCGAGCGAGAGAAGGAGAGGGAGAGAGTTGAAGAAGAGAGAAGGAGAGAGGATAAGGAGAGAGGAAACGAGTGAGAAGGAGAAGAGAAAGTGGATAAGAGGGAGAACGAGAGAGAATGAGAAAAGGAGAAGCGAGAGAATGCGAGATGAGGAGAGAGAGAAAGAGAAAGAGGGACAAGAGGGAGAGGGCGGAGATAAAAAGGAGAGTGGGAGAAGAAGGAGACGAAGAGAAGGAGAAGAGGGAAGAGGAGGGGAGAGGTAGAGAAGAGAAGAGAGGGAGAAGAAAAGAGAGAGGGGAAAGGGAGAGAGAAGATACATGTGTAGTTTTTTCTCTTCATCATGCGCCTCCCTCCCAGAGGACGACCCGTACTTGCCACCGCTTCATCGTGGCCGTGCACTTGCGGTTTTAATTAAAACCTTCAACAAGTTTTTGGCGCCGTTGCCGGGGAGGTGACAGTCCAGACTCTTGTTTGGACGATTCAAGTGGATTTAATTTGTGGTTTGTAGTTTTTCTTTATTTCAGGAGACTTGGAGTCGTCAAGAGGAACGCGTGGAGAAGTTTTGAGTCAATCGGGGCACTTCAGACCGCCAATCAGCGGCCTGAGACCGCGAATTGGCGGTTTGAAAGCTCTGTTTGCTCTCGTATTTCTTTGGTTGGTTTTCATAATTGATGAAGTGATCTGGGATTTAATTTGGCATGTTTTGACTTATAGTTTGTTCCCAGATCCATAATTAACCTCCTTTAAGCAACTTGGACCCTAGAACTCAAAGCAAAAGATTAGGCATTCTTGTTGTTTAGGTCATGCATCATCTATGTGACTTAGGCATTTAGATTGTCTTTTATCTTAGCTTTATTTTCTGTTGCTGAGAGCTGGCGTGAGGTACGCACCTTCTACTCTCATTCATGCATTTCGTATGAACATGCATTAGTTAGTAGGAAGTGCATGGAAACAAGTGTGAGTTGAGTGTTTTGTTTGGAGAGTTGATTGTTAGATTAGGACTCCAAAACGCTACTAAGGAGGGGTTGTCCCATCAAAGATAAGGTGGGGGATTTCATCACCCTTTCCTTCGGGTGCATTAGGAGAGTGATCCGGTCCCGACCGTCATGACCTGATCGGCGTTGCCCACTTTGTCGATAGTAGGAGAGACGAGATTCCCAGATCTTGGCTCACTTGCTGGGCTTTGTGGTCCTCATTCTAGGGAGGTGACCCGTGTTGAGGCCGTTGAGGGATCGTGTGGGTTTATGGGTCCACAATTAATGCTAATCACCTAATTACCTACTTGTTTATTAGATCAAAGAAATGCAGCGGAATTTAAACTAAAACAAGCAAGTGTAGGAATATGCAAACCACAAATCGACTCGGTGTTTAAAAGAGGTTCGGCACCCCACCCGGGTCCTAGTCCTCTCTTGCAAGCTCCGCTCGGATCACCGAGCTCCGCTCACGACTTCACTAACCACTCCCCGTTCCGGGCCAGGAGAGAACGCCTTTACAACCGTCAAACTCGCGAACAACCCTCCCCGAGCTTGGAATCCTCTTCTCACAATCCGAGAAGGATGCTTCGGGCTTTCACCGGAGCCTTTACTCTTTTGACAACAAATGAGAACTTGAGTGGAGCAACACTCTCTAAATCTTGAGCACACTTGAGTAGGATTAAAGAATTGATCACTAAGTGTGGAAGGTTTGAAGCTTTGAGTGTTTGGGATTCTCTCTAATGTTTGGGACAAGTTTGTAGTGGGAGAGTTGTGTTAAAATGTGTTTTACAACTCCTTATATAGGCATTAGAGAGAATAGAGTCGTTCGGATTGATTGGGTATGAGTTGATGTGTTATTACACAAAACAGAAAGTTCAGAACCCAATTCTGGCTGAATTCGGTCGACCGGATCGGGACAATCGGTCGACCGTTAGGCAGTTTTACACTCAGTTCGGTCCACCGGTTAAGCAACGGTTGACCGCCCAACTCTACGACTTAGGTTCACTTAAGTCATCGGTCGAACACAAGATAGGGTTCGGTCGACCGATTTCGTCCAGGCACTTTGGGGGTGACAAAACAGATGTGTGAACGGTCGACCGAAACAGGTTTGGCGGTCGACCGATTATGGACAGGCACTTTGGGTTTGTCAAGAGATGAACCAACGGTCGACCGATCGTGGTCCTCGGTCGACCGATACATGAAATGTATTTGGGGTATTTTTGGTTTAATACGAATACGACCGTTAGGTATATACGACAAAAGTAACGGTCGGGAAAAAATGATTTGACGGTCGTCCGAAAGGTAAAACACGGTCGACCGAATAAGGGCAGTGAAAACACAAACAAGAGATTTGATCATTCGGTCGACCGAACGGCATGTTGCGGTCGACCGATTGGGTAGACTTTTACAGTTCAGGTTTGGTGTTTTCCGGTCTAAGTTTGGGTGATCTATTGAAGTCCATATTATGTGAAATTTCGTGTGTGACTTCTATAGGGAACCTAGTGTGTGATTAAGTTGATTTTAGCTCAAGTATGCTCAATTACACTTTGTTCCTAAGACTCAAAAGAAATCAAGATTACATGTCTTCGATTTAGCTTTAATTACATGTCTTGACTTCATTTCCTTCTTTCTTCAGTCTTGATCACCTGTAGAGGTTAGCACAATACAATATATATGCAATGCATAGTGTGTGCTACTCTAATTAAGATTCGGTTGATTAAATCATCAAAACATAATATTAAGGCCAAAAAGCCAACAATCTCCCCTTTTTTGATGATGGCAACCGATATCTTAATACTTGAAAATTGTATATGTAAACTATGCATATAGAAGCTCCCCCTATGGATGTGCATAGTTTTTGTTCCACTTTTATCAAGTTTTTCAAGAAGTTACCCCCTTAATTATCTCTCCCCCTTTGACATCCATAAAAAATGATATTTATTATAAAACAAATTATACGATTAAAGTTCAATGTGGATGTCTTGTAATGAAGTTGCTCCCCCTAAATTTTGCACTTCATTACTCTAATAAAATGATATTCATTAAGTTCCCCCTATCAATAAGGCTAGATGAAAACTATGAGTAAGATTAATTTTTAAGTTCAATTAAGTTTCTACTTAAGCCTTATTCTAACATCCATTTAAAATTGACATTTAAAATCAATGGATGTGATATATGATTTGCAATGAATGGGGTTAATGATTTGCAATGAATTAAACTATATGATATGTCAATTAAGCATATGAAACTAGATTAGAGCTAATTTAACATGAATTGTATAGATAGGAATTTTATACCAATGCTGAATTCGAATTTAGCTCCAATCTCATTTGGTGATGCAACCAGATTTGAATTTGACTCTTGAGCTCACCCGGTCACCACCAATCTCCTCCTCAAGCTCCTACAATAGTAGATTTAGGTACCCAAACAACTTTGGGTCCTTGAATGTTAGCTTTGATAACCCAAACCATTTTGGTTTTGGGAGCCCACACACTTGAGGAAATATGGTTTGCAACTAAGTGCTTTCCATTTAGAGTAGTGTGAGATACATGGTTTTTCAATTTTGCATTGTATCCTAAACCATGTTTTTGCAAAGATTGTCTTTGACTACCTAATAGCATGTTAAGCATCTTAGTTCCATGTGTGAATTTTTCTAGATCTTTTCTTAATTGCACATTGCAAGCTTGAAGATCTAATTGTTCACAATCTATAGGTGTTGCTTTTAATTTATCAAAATTTGATGCTTAATTTTCTAGTTTAGCATCCACCTTATTTTTCTCATTCATGCATGTTTCAATTTTGCTTTGGAGTTCTTTGATTAGCTTTCTAGCATTTTTATTTTTATCACAAATGATCTCATATTGTTTAACTAAGTCATGGAAAGCATTTTGAAGCTCATCATGTGTATAATTTTCATTATTTGCACTAGAGTTTGAGCTATCACTATAATAAGATTTAATTGAGCATGAATTACTAGAACAAGAGTTAGAATCTACCTCACTTTGATCTTCAATAGCCATGAAGCATGAGTGAGCCACTTCTCTTCTACTTTGCACGGAAGAAGACGATGATGATGGTGATGAAGAATAATCCCATGTAGCCTTGTGTGCTTCCTCCTTCCTTTCTCTTCTCTTGCTCTTCTCCTTTTCTTTTCTCCTCTCCCTTCTCTCCTTTTTCTTCTCCCCTTCTCTTCTCTCATTTTCACTCTCCTCCCTCTCTTTTTCTTTTTCTCACTTCTTCTACCTCTTCTTTCATTCTTTTCTCCCTTCTCCCTCTTGAGGTATTTGAAGAAGTCTTTGGATAGGACTTCTATGTCCTCATCTTCTATACTCCTCCTTGGTTCATCTAAATTTGCATGTAATGCCAAGGTGGATGTTTTCTTGGTGGCTTCCTTCTCCTTCCGATGATTTATTTGAAGTTCATAAGCCATCAAGTTTCCAATGAGCTCCTCCATCTTTAATTTTGAGAGATCATGCGCCTCTTCAATTGCGACGACTTTATCTTCCCAATCGATGCTAAGTGACCGGAGGAACTTCCTTGTCATCTCTCCTTCATTGATTTTTCTTCCAAGAACCAAAAGAGAGTTAGTGATATCGGTGAAGCGAGTGTTCATTTCGCTTATGTTTTCACCGATTTGCATAGAGAAAATCTCATATTTATGCATGAGGAGACTAATGCGGGTTTCCTTAGTTTTACTATCCCCCTCATGGTGCATTTGAAGTCTATGCCATATCTCATGTGCACTTTCACATCCCCTAATCCTGTTATATTCACCCTCATTAAGGCCACAATACAAAATGTTGATAATTTTCGAATTCATTTTGATTTCATTCATTTCCGGTCTTGTAAGTGAATCTAATTCATCTTCTTTTGGGGGTGTGTATGGATTTTGGAGAAACATCCAATACTTAAGGTCATTTGAAATTAGGAATATTTTCATCATATTCGTCCAATAATCATAATTAGACCAATTAAGCAAAGGAGGGCGAGTTGTGCATAAACCTTCTATGTGATTAGATGATGTAGAAGTCATGCTAAATAATACGATTAAGTATGAGAATTTAGCTAACAAGTCTCTGATACCAAATGTTGGATCGTGTGGGTTTATGGGTCCACAATTAATGCTAATCACCTAATTACCTACTTGTTTATTAGATCAAAGAAATGCAGCGGAATTTAAACTAAAACAAGCAAGTGTAGGAATATGCAAACCACAAATCGACTCGGTGTTTTTATAGAGGTTTGGTACCCCACCCGGGTCCTAGTCCTCTCTTGCAAGCTCTGCTTGGATCACCGAGCTCCGCTCACGACTTCACTAACCACTCCCCGTTCCGGGCCGGGAGAGAACGCCTTTACAACCGTCAAACTCGCGAACAACCATCGCCGAGCTTGGAATCCTCTTCTCACAATCAAAGTATGCTTCGGGCTTTCACCAGAGCCTTTACTCTTTTGACAACAAATGAGAACTTGAGTGGAGCAACACTCTCTAAATCTTGAGCACACTTGAGTACGATTAAAGAATTGATCACTAAGTGTGGAAGGTTTGAAGCTTTGAGTGTTTGGGATTCTCTCTAATGTTTGGGACAAGTTTGTAGTGGGAGAGTTGTGTTAAAATGTGTTTTACAACTCCTTATATAGGCATTAGAGAGAATAGAGTCGTTGGGATTGATTGGGTATGAGTTGATGTGTGATTACACAAAACAGAAAGTTCAGAACCCAATTCTGGCTGAATTCGGTCGACCGGATCGGGACAATCGGTCGACCGTTAGGCAGTTTTACACTCAGTTTGGTCCACCGGTTAAGCAACGGTCGACCGCCCAACTCTACGACTTAGGTTCACTTAAGTCATCGGTCGAACACAAGATAGGGTTCGGTCGACCGATTTCGTCCAGGCACTTAGGGGGTGACAAACAAATGTGTGAACGGTCGACCGAAACAGGTTTGGCGGTCGACCGATTATGGACAGGCACTTTGGGTTTGTCAAGAGATGAACCAACGGTCGACTGATCGTGGTCCTCGGTCGACCGATACATGAAATGTATTTGGGGTATTTTTGGTTTAATACGAATACGACCGTTGGGTATATACGACAAAAGTAACGGTCGGGAAAAAATGATTTGACGGTCGACCGAAAGGTAAAACACGGTCGACCGAATAAGGGCAGTGAAAACACAAACAAGAGATTTGATCATTCGGTCGACCGAACGGCATGTTGCGGTCGACCGAATGTGGGCAGACTTTTACAGTTCAGGTTTGGTGTTTTCCGGTCTAAGTTTGGGTGATCTATTGAAGTCCAAATTATGTGAAATTTCGTATGTGACTTCTATAGGGAACCTAGTGTGTGATTAAGATGATTTTAGCTCACGTATGCTAAATTACACTTTGTTCCTAAGACTCAAAAGAAATCAAGATTACATGTCTTGGATTTAGCTTTAATTACATGTCTTGACTTAATTTCCTTCTTTCTTGAGTCTTGATCACCTGTAGAGGTTAGCACAATACAATATATGTGAAATGCATAGTGTGTGCTACTCTAATTAAGATTTGGTTTATTAAATCATCAAAACATAAGATTAAGGCCAAAAAGCCAACAGTCGTGTGACCTTGCAGTTAAGCGTCGTCTAGCTGTAAGGACCTATAGCGACCTTAGGATTGCTTGAGCCTTGTTTGCTTGTATGCTTCTACCTGTACCCATCCGCCGTAGCATAAGGACTTCTTCCCTTCTCTCCTGAGTCATTCTTTCTCTCCTGTGTTCCCTCGTCTTCTCTTCTACGTACATTCTTTGTTAAAAACAAAAGTTTTGGTTTGTGTGTGTGCACCATTGTGCATGCTTTCGTGGACACGAGACGAGAGTGGTCGTTTGACGAGGCGCGTTGTCAACCCGGCTTCGGTAATCAATTTCTCAATGCCTTCCTCCTCTCGTGTCGCACGCAATCCGGGTTCAATGGCTGCTAATTTCCGTGAGGAGGAGCAGTTGCTGGACCCACCTACTCCACCAGTGCTTCCAGTTGTCGTTCCCATACTTCTACGTGATCGATTCTACCCGAGCCGTACAGCTCTACCCTCGTGCATCGTATTGCCAGAGGCAAATGGGAACCATTTTGAGGTTAAGCCTCAGTTTATTTCCATGCTCCCTCACTTCACTGAGAAAGGTGACCCCTATATCTTTCTTAGGGAATTTGAGGAGGTCTGTGCTATATTCAAACTGCAACAACTTAGCACAGACTCCATTCATCTTAGGCTTGTCCCCTTTGCGCTTAAGGATGATGCCAAGAAGTGGTTGTACAGCAACCAGGCGAATGCCTTTAGGACTTGGGATGAGTTTCAGTCTGCATTTCTCAAAAAGTATTTTCCAAATCATCGGACTCAAAAATTGAGGAACGAAATCAATTCGTTCTATCAACATGAGACCGAATCATTCCATGCATACTTAGAGAGGTTCAAGGAGCTACTATCCTCATGCCCTCACCATGGCATCGAGTTGTCGCGCCTGTGTCAGATTGTTTACGAGGGTCTTCACATCCCGTCCCGAACGCTCCTTGAGTCCATGTGTCAAGGAGAGTTCTTAGGAAAGGAGGAAAGGGAGGCATGGGCTTTCCTAGAAGACCTCGCTGAGAAAACCATGCAATGGGAAAGTGGAAGGGAACCACCTGCATCATATAGCATAGGAGCGAGGATCGCAAATGCAAACTCGACTAGATAGGGTGCCGCATTTGCCGTCGATACCACTTCGGCCACCTAGGCACGCATGGCGGCCTTAATGCGCCGTATGGATTCGATTGAGCTCCAAAACCAGCACGATGTATCTCATGTGTCTGCATCTGGTTCAGTTCCATGTCATTTATGTGGTCGGATAGGTCATATAGGGGGTGAGTGGCATCCATTCCACCTGAGATGGAACATGTAAATGCCATCTATGATAGATCCAGGAATGACCCATATTCATCATTATATAACCCTGGATGGAGGAACCACCCTAATTTTTCATGGAACCATAACAATGCCTCAGGTGGTCCTTCAAACTTTTCTCGACCACCTAACCGACCACACTACCATCCCATGCATTCACAGTCTCATCAGCCACCCCAAAGTCAGAACACCAACCAACCAGGTTTCCCAAATTCAAACAACTTGGAAACCCAGTTTAATTCGCTTGAGAACTTAACTCGTGGACTTGAGAACTCTGTAAAAAAATTATGTCATCCACAAGTCAAGTTCTCACTTCAAATCAGCAGACCATCAAATCTCTAGAGCTTCAGATGGGCCAATTGGCTCAGTCTGTACATGAAAGAGGGAGAGGGTCTTTGCCTAGCCAGCCTGAGGCTAATCCCCGCATGTACCAGAAACAACACATGCAAAATGGAAATGTGGTACCACGGGGGAGGCAAGTTAACCATGTGGAGGAACCTGTTCACCATGTCAATTCCATTGTGACCTTAAGGAATGGAAACAGGTTGACAATCACATTTCCTTGCCACAACCACCACCATCTATGCAGCCCCTCAGTGGGAATGGTGGTGAAGAAGAGGCTGAGGGTGAGGGTAATACACCAACGCTTCTTTCTTCTCATGAACCGCAGAAAACCTACCTGCCAAAAGCTCCCTATCCAAGTAGGTTAACCAAAAAGCAGAGTGACAACATGGACAAGATATTAGAGGTGTTTAAGCAAGTAAAGGTTAACATCCCCTTGTTGGATGTCATCCAACAAATACCTCAATATGCCAAAGTGTTGAAGGATCTCTGCACAACCAAGAGGAAGACCAATGTTCCTAAGAAAGCATTCTTGGCTGCAAATATCAGCTCACTTTTGTCCAATCCCACCTACACAAAATACAAGGACCCTAGGTGTTCTATTCAGTGTACGATAGGGGACACTAGAATGAGCAATGTTTTGCTTGATTTAGGATCAGCGGTCAACCTCCTCCCATTCTCTGTTTATCAACAGTTGAACTTGGGAGAATTTAAACCAACTAAGATCACCCTCCAACTGGCAGATAGATCCATTCGTATTCCAAAGGGGATTATCGAGGACGTGCTTATCAAAGTTGGAGATTTTATATTTCCAGTCGATTTTGTTGTCCTCGATACCAATCCTGTTGTGAACACCTACTCTCAAATTCCTTTGATTTTGGGTAGACCATTTCTGGCAACTTCCAACGCCTTAATTAATTGTAGAAATGGTCTCATGAAGCTCTCATTCGGTAACATGAGTGCCGAGTTTCATGTGTTCAACTCTGGTAGGTAACAAGAGCCCATGGATCAACCTTTAAATCTAAATCTCATCCTCTAATTGGAGAAAGCACCACAAAATCAACGAACACCCCTAACCCCAATGCAACCCATTGAGAATGTTTGTGGGGCCAGCGAAAACTCATTGCCTGTCTTTGCGATGCAACAGAGTGAGCTGGCAGAAAACATAAATGTCCAAAAGGAGTGTTCCTTGCATGATTCAGTTGAGAGTACTAGTAAGAATGAGACACCTAATCATATGCCTATACCAGAAAGTGTCTCTACCTCATGTCCCATGGACATTGAGCCATTTGAGCCGCATATTGACTCCAACAAGGACCCACATATGACCGAGCTTATGCTTGATGATCTAAATGATGGTGGGAGGTCCTTGTTGGATGACTTGGGGAGAAGCCCCATTCTTAGTGATGCCGGTCTGCTGCATCCATCGAATGAGCTTGAGGAACTCATTCTGATGCACCCACCTATTGGTTGGAGGGTTTTGTTCGATGAACAACTAAACCCTAGTGAGGCAACACAACTTCATTCATTCATGTTGCCCACACCCAACAAATATCATGAGGGGTTCGAGCCTTTCAGCTTTGACCTTTCACCGCTCATGACACCTCAGAGTACCGGTGAAGTTTGCCCATCTCGGCAAGTCTCTGGTCCTCATGACTTGATGTTCTCATTTGATGTTCCTTGACCAAATGATTATGAGAATAACGTTGCTGCTGTATATATCATGTTAAAAAAATGAGTAATAAAATACTCCTTCAGTGAGCATCGATTGTTGTGGGCCCCAACCCTTGTGTACTTGGGCCCAATTTCTTCACGTATTTAACTCCCTTCTTCAGCTTCTCACATATTTTGAGGGAAGTGGGGGTTGTGTCCATCAACAGGACCCTGAACGTCCCTTTGTACTTCATGTTGGTGAAATCTTTCTTTTTTTATGCATATATCCATGTAGTATCTTGTTCACATTCATTGAGGACAATGCATGAAGTAGGTGTGGGAGGGTGCTTTACGTGTGTACATAGTCGAGTCTTTTCTTTTGATTTTTGTTTTCTTTTGTGTGCATTGTTAGGGACATGTTAGTGTGCCGCATTTAACATTGATATACCTGCTTGCCATGATCCTTCAGTGACTTGTCTTCTTTTGCTTGCCTAGTTTTTTAAAATTTTCACATTTCTTTCAAAATATTCATGTGTTTGCGAAAGAAAATGTTTTTGTAGGTTTTGCGTGTGTTTAGCATGTGCAAAACCGTTGAGAGGCAAAGTAAAAAGAAAGCTCCCAAAAATGTCTTGAACTTGATGCATTAGGATATCTAGTTTACTGGCTTTAGGTCTCATCTAGTCGTTAGGATGCACCTCGGTTTTCTCTCGGGGGGCGTGTAATCATAGTGTTTTAGCACTCAAACATTTAAAGAAGTCCACCCTGAACCTTGTGAGTCAAATAATTCGTGTCTGTTAGTATAAGGAAGTTTGTCGTAGTCAAGGGCCCTTAATCTCTTTTTGTGAAACTTAAGTGTAGGGGTTTTGGTTCCCATGAAGATAAATAAATAAATGGTGTTCTCTCATCTCGCACGACTCCTATCACTCGGGAAAGTAGGTCTGAGGGGACTTTGTGCCTGATGCTTTCGAGTCATGTGACTTGGGATGCACCGACCGAACTCCCGTTACACGAGTGGTAGGGATCGCCCTATGTGGAGATTTGGGGGAAGGTGTACGTGATAGTGTAAGTCCTCATAGGAAATGATGCACGAAACCTGACCCTGGGAGAATCAAACACCAACCAATAAAATGCTCCAGAGAAAAAGAAAAAAAGGAAAAAAAGGAGAAAAAGAGTCAAATAAGAACCAAAATGGACTTTACACATTGTATCACATTCAGAAGTTAAGGTTGCCCATGTCTTTCACTTAAGTCCTTGACTAACTTTCACGAATAACTCATTAGGCTAGGTGTGTGGACCGATTACATATATAGAGTCGACCCGTAGCATTACCGCGTCCCATGATCGACAAAATATGTCCAACGAGTCGTGTAGCTAGAATGATTAATGCATCTTGTTCGGATTTTGTGGGTGTATCCGCTGAAAACCCTCAGGAGACAACACTCCTCCTCCTTGGAGACAAGGAGGTTTAACGGCTTGTTGCACGTGTTAAGTGCAACCGTGATTCCTACGAAAGTGAGTTAGGATTTCTTGTTTTTCGTATGCTTTTCTCTTTCTTTGTTTTGCTCGGGACTAGCAAAAGTTAGGTGTGGGGGTATTTGGTTGACATCATTTCATGCTTATATTTGTATCTTATATCTATTATCTTTCACCTAAACAATGTCATGTCACGAGTTTTATGTTTAGTTTTCAGGAATAAATAGCCTCCTTGATGCATAAGGAGAAGGCCTGGACATCTCCTTTGAGGGTAGCTCGAGGAAAGGAAGTCCCAAAGACTAGCAACGTGCAAAATGGGGGAAAATTTGACCTCCTTAGGAGTGAAGTGAGTTCGATGATGGAAGATCAAGGAAGTAGAGTGATTGCTGGGCAGCAAGTTTGTTCCCCGTCTCTCACTCTCCGGCGCTCCTCTAGGAAGATAAGTAGTAAAACTTTCCCATATGGAGGTCAAGGGGGTCACCCCGCATGGTTGACATCATTTCATGCTTATATTTGTATCTTATATCCATTATCTTTCACCTAAACAATGCTATGTCACGAGTTTTATGTTTAGTTTTCAGGAATAAATAGGTTTGAAGAGATGAAGCATAAAAGGACCCAGAAGCTGGGAAAAATGACTAAATTGTGAGATCTAGGGACCAAGATGCAAGGAAGAAGGACCTGATTGCAAGACAGAAGGACCTAAGAGCAAAACAGAATACTCCACACCATCATGGGGAGTATTTTACCAATTCGATTCGGGTCGGAGCTCCAACAAGTCAAGTAACCGTATCAAAGACCAACAATACCAGAAAGAAAAGCCCAAAACAAAAATGAGCAGGATCTGAACCATATAGACCGCCAATGGGCGGTCCATTTTGGCCCAAATCCTATAAAATTTCTCCAGCACATGTATTAGAGGATGTTTAGGCTAGTTTTGGTATCTGTTTAGTCCCACATCGGGGGATTGTCCCGATTTGCCTTTTTCCATGGCTATAAATAGAACTCTTCACCTTCCATTGTAATCACTCCATATTTTAAGTGACTATTCTTCCTACTAGAAGTGAGGCCTTGAAGCACACACTAAAGTAGGAGGATGCTACTTTTAATGTGAATCATTTTAATACAAGTTTTCTTTATTATGTCGTTAGTTTATGTTTCTTGTTTTGCTTTGTTTAATCTCATTTCATTAAGTTTTATTAGCTTAGTTAATATGCTTTCTTTGTTTAGTTTAATAATTAGTGTAATGTTTAGTGAGTAGTTCCATCCCCTTTGGGGGGTGGAGTAGATGTACATACATGCAAATGAGAATGGATTGAATGCTTTATTTCCAATGTGTTGATAAAACATGAATGTATGCTTGCTTGTTTAGGATAGAATTTATAACTTGATGAGTTTTTCCAAAATGATTAGACACCTCTCATGCTTGTTTAGGTTCTGAAATAAACATCTTGCATATGTAAATGTTAATCAACTAAGTTGGTGAATAGATTGATAGGTTTTGCCACAACATTTAGACACTTCCTATGCATGATAACACCATCCTTATTTGTGCTTAAAGAATGTGTTCAACACCCACCTCTTTGCTTGTGTGCACTCACTCCACCCCTTAGGGGTTTTCCCATTCCTGAATTCCAGCATTTCGTTCTTAGCTTAGTTGGTATTTCATCGTTTGTTTCTTTCTTTCGCATTTCATACTTCTTAGTGTAGTGTAGCGTAGATTAGCGTAAACAACTATCTTACCTATTTTTGCCACTTGATTTCGTGCAAACAAGAGGCTGCTCACCTCCCCGAGGACGACCCGTACTTGCCACCGCTTCCTCGCGGCCGTGCAGTTGCGGTTTTAATTAAAACGTTCAACATCACCGATATGGAAAACTAGGACGTAGAGGGAAAAAGTGTATCCTTGTAAACTACAGTGATCTCTCCAAAGGTTATGTTTTTATCGGGTTAGACAAGAATGAAAGAAGGACGGAACTGGAGTCTAGGGATGCCACATTCCTTGAAAATGATTTTCCAACCCTTGCTGGAGCTCTCAAAGAGTCAGTGGACTTCTTTGAACGACAAGATGAGGACATTACCACTCCACGGGAGCAGGATCTGGAAGTTGAACATGAGGTTCCACCAGTCAATCCTAGTGGGAGCAGCAATGCTGAGGATCCGATAGCTCTCACAGAGGATGAGCCATCATATACCCATAATCGTCGAAGTAAACGCGGGCTCATTCCTCGCAGGCGATTTCGCCTAGAGGAAGAGGCCCTCATAATATCTCAAGAAGAAATTGATTATGAATCATCTGGGATGACAGTAATCGATGAGCAAGAACCAGAGACCTTGAAAGAGGCTTTGGAAGGTCCAAATGCTAAAGAGTGGTTAGAAGCTATAAAGGAAAAGATGGAGTCGATGAAAGTTAATCGAGTCTGAGACTTGGTCGACTTACCGCCGAACCGAAAGGCTATTGGGGCCAAGTGGATCCTCAAGGTTAAGAGGAAGGCGGATGGATCTATTAATAGATTCAAGCCTAGACTGGTAGCTAAAGTCTACACCCAAAGAGAAGGCGTGGATTTTGAGGAAACCTTTTCACCCGTGGTTAGGTTTGCCTCCATCCGCCTTCTGCTAGCTATTGTAGCTCATATGGACTTAGAGCTTTTCCAAATAGATGTAAAGACTGCTTTTCTCAATGGAGAACTTGAGGAGGAGAGCTATATGGATCAACCTCAAGGTTTTGAAGTCAAAGGACAAGAGCGCAAAGTGTGCAAGCTCAATAAGTCCTTGTGTGGCTTAAAACAAGCGTTTAGACAGTGGAACATTCGCTTCCATCAAGCTATATCAAAGAATGTGTTCCCTATGCTTGAGGAAGATCACTGTGTGTACGTTAAGAGATCCAATGGTAAATTTGTCATTCTGACCGTGTATGTTGATGAAGTACTCATGGCTGGCAATAGCAAAGAGTTGCTGAAATCCACTAAAGAGTGGTAGTCCTCCAGGTTTGATATGAAGGACATGGGTGAAGCTAGCTACGTCCTTGGTGCCAAGATTGTTAGAGATAGGTCCAAGAGACTTCTGGGATTGTCTCAAGAGACTTACATTAACAACATCTTGAAGAAATACCATATGGACAAATGCAAACCAATCGACACTCCTGTTGAGAAGGGTTTGCACTTGAGCCTTGATAAGCATCCTGACACTCCTGAAGAGAAGGCCAAAATGAGCAAGCTTCCATACTCCAATGCTGTGGGAAGCCTTATGTACGCTATGATGTGTACTAGTCCTGACATTTGTTATGTTGTGGGCATGGTGAGTCGATACCAGTCCAACCCAAGCATGGAGCACTGGAAGGCGGTCAATAGAATCATGAGGTACCTCAGAGGAACGAGTAACTACATGTTGTGTTACCAAGCATCAGATCTCCATCTGATTGGCTATAGTGATGTCGATTGGGCTGGAGACATTGATGAAAGGAAGTCTACCTCTGGTTATACTTTCTTGCTGGCTAATGGGGCCATCTCATGGTCCAGCAAGAAGCAAACCTGTATAGCCCTGTCAACTATGGAAGCAGAGTATGTTGCATGCTCTGCAGTTTGGTTGAGGAGGTTCTTACAACATACTGGGCTAGTAGAGACATCTGATGAGCCCGTTGTTGTCTATTGTGACACCATGGCTGCCCTTTGTTATGTGAAAGACCCCAAATATCATGGAAAGACCAAACATATACAGGTTAGGTATCATTTTGTGAAGGACATCATAGCGAGAAAGGAAGTTGTGTTAAGACATGTGTCTACTAGTCTTATGGTAGCTGACCCTCTTACCAAGGCTATAGCTAAGGACTCGTTTGTGTCTCATGTGAAGTCCTTAGGCTTACGCAGACTTTGATGTATTGGCATGTCAAACTTCCTTTTATGAGTGATTGTATTTTCCTTTCGACTATATCTGTTTGGTTGATGTAGTTGTTCTAGCATAAAATATTATTCTGTCAATAGGCTGAAGAATGCTCACTCACACGAGCATTCGCCTCGGGCGCTTTTGATAGCGAGCAGAGATGAGACTGATCATGAGGAGATCTTGTATGATAGATCCAGAGCAGTTCATGATAGGATAGTCGCCTTGATTAGGAATCAAGATGAGATCCTCTATGTTGGTGAGGATTGACATGAATGTTCCCACGATTCATGTGACCTATAGAAGCCAAGTGCGAGCATCACATGTGGCGCCCGGTGGCACCTGTATGGTGTTAAGGTGACAATTATGAAGCTCGGGTCAGGCGCAGAGGGGGTGCGACTGGACTAAGACTTGTATGTTGTTGAGAGAGACATATTGTTGTGTACAGTATGATCCACCATAACATGTTTGTCATACAACATGTGCTGAGCGACCATTTGGAAGTGAAAGGATGGATCCCTGCTCCTTCACTGTGTGAGTCCAAGACTTGATTGTCATTAGTTGCCCTCAGTGACCTTCGACGACACCATGAATCAAAGAGTTGATGTGGCTACTTTGGGATGTTATCTATGACCACGAGAGATTCGGTCTAAAGAGGCATCTTCGGGAAAGGAGTTAACTCTGAGTGTAATGGTGGTCTGGGGCGAAGCGAAAGGTTTGACTCGACTGCACTAAAAGTATTTGTTGGGCCCAACTGTATTGGATACAGTAGCAAGTACCTTGAGGAAAAGAAGGTATTCTCTCCGAGGGATCGAGATACCGTTCATGTCAAGTGAGTTTCTGAGTAAACCTGGGGATCTGTGATGTGCATTTGACTGCTTATTTATTATTAATTTGAGGATGTTGTCATTCTGGCCATCTAGTAAGGTTTCTAGTTTGAGACTCCTAATTGCAGGTGCATCACCGGTCGCACGACCCATTTGTCCGTATGATTGGAAGAGTACATGTGTCGGGGACGCAGATGGTCTTGTATCAGGGATACATGATCAGAGACTTGCGTATTGTGGATGCATTCTTGGAAGAGAGAAATAGTTGTATATATCAGGGATGTATACATATGTGTCGGGGACACATGAAGAGGTGACACATTGCCATCTTATGATTGTATGTATCGGGGATATAATGTGTCAGGGACACAAAAGAAGATGACATGTTGTTGACGTGCTGTTGCGCAAGTGGGAGATATTAGATTAATCTAAGGATTAAGATGATGTTTGCCCTAAGCACTGACACGTGGCACACTCTCATTGGCTGCGCATTAGGGTTTAGGGTGGGGCCATCTATATAAGGAGGGGAGCCTCCCATTGGATGGATTATTCTTGTGTGCAAACCCTAGCCCCACCAAACCCTAGCCGCCACCTCTCCCTCTCTCTCCCATTCGTGCCTCCACATCCACAAAGCCAAATCCGTGGACGCTTGGGTTGTGGACTCGTGCTTCTTCTCCAAGAGCGTAGAAGACCGATCGGTGCTCCAGAGGATTCCGTGAGGTGATTGCCGATCCATTCTGCTGCCACAGGTTCTCTCCACCAAAGGTAATTCTGAATCTGTAGATTCAATCGTATATTGCTTACACCTTTGTGGGCGCACAAGTGGAGAGGCAACACCAATAGGAGTGGGGCTGCATGGGAAGTACAAAGCAGAGATAGTGGAGGACGGAAATAGTAATGGGAAGTGCACCTTTGTGTCACATGTACAAAAGAGGAGGGACACACTTTTGTCTCCAACAACTCTCGTCTCTAGTGGGGCAATTGCACCAATAGGAGTGGACATAAGTGCAAAGAAAAAAGCTAACCTAGTGGAGGGTATAAATAGCAACGGTGAGTGCACCTTTTCGTTGCATACACAAGAGGAAAGGGCCCAACTAATAGGAGGCGAGGTAAGTGGCGGGCTCATGGCTGGTCAAGACGAAATTGATCACATGGATGAGACTCATGCCAAGAGGAGTGCTTTAGTTGGGAGTACACGAATGGAAGGGAATGCACAAGTGGATTCACGTGAGGATAGTGCATGTGGGTCACATATTGGGGAGTGGCATGCCAACAAGGATTGCTTTGGAAGACAAGTGGACTCAAATGAGGAGGCTTTATATGGCAACAAGGAGAGATGTGGGGCTGGTTTGGACGTGTATGGAATGGAGGATACACCACGTGGAGATGAAAGCAATGCTTTACCAATCGATCATTTTGTACAAGGTGACGTGGTGCATGGAATGCGGGTTTTGGAGGAGCAACTACGTGGAGATTCTGGGAGGAGAGGGCTCATTGATGGGACTTAAATGACCTATCCCTCAATCTACCTTTCAAGGAGTGCGGGAGGCTGTGCTAAGGCAACAAACTATGATGAAGACCGGAGGGCAAACCACAAGGGTGCGCGAGGAGCTCACAACGAGTGACATGGAAGAAGCCTCTTTGCTGGGACTAGATCACAAGGAGTATATGCGCCTAAAGGCAAAGCATGTAGACGTCAGGACACGAGTAGAGGAGCCATGGTGCTATGATTCTGATGACACATGGGAGAGTGACCTTTGTGTTAGGGATCACAAACCAATTCAGGGATCACAAAAGAAGAAGAAGGACAAGAAGAAAGGGAAAATGCGACGTTGATTGGCCTTACAAGAGAGCGTGGACAATGTGGGAAGTAGTGTTAAATGTCTAGCTAGAATAACCTAGGAGTTTTACATAACGTGTGTGTTGTAATGAAGTGTATCCGATTACGCATTTTCAGCGTGGTCCGAACTTTGAAATTTTCGATCCATCTATACATTAGCGGATCAGCTGCCCTTTTTGCTTTGCAAAAAAAAGAGAAGGAGAAGAGGGAAGAGGTGAGAGAGATGGGAAGAGAGAGGAGGGAGAAGAGGGGAGAGAGAGCGAGAGGAGTAGATGGAGTGAGTGGGGGAGAGGGATAAGAAGGAGAGGGATAAGAGGGAGATAGATAAGGAGAAAGAAGAGAGGAAAGATAAGAGGAGAGAGAGATAAGAAGAGGGAGAAGGAGAGAGGAGAGAGGGAGGGGAATGAGAGGGAGATGACGAGATAAAGAAGGGACGGTGAGAGAAAAGAGGAGACTAGAGAGGGAACGAGAGGAGACGGAGGGGTAAGAGGAGAAGGAGAGAGAGCGGGAGAGAGAGAAGGAGAGGGGAGGAGAGACAGGGATAGGGAGAAGAGGGAGGGGATGAGAGGAGACAGTGGGATAAGAGGAGAGAGAAGAGAAGTAGAGAGAGAGCGGAGGAGAGCAAGAGAGGGATAAGAGGCGAGAGAGAGAAGAAGAAGAAGAAGGATATAGGAGGAGAGGTTGAACGAGAGAATGAGAAGAGGATAGAGAAGTAAAGGAGGAGAAGAGGGAATAGGGAAGGGAACGAGATAGAGAAGGGAGGGTAGAGATAGAGAACGGGAGAGAGAAGGAGCGAGAGAAATAGAGGAGGAGAGACGAAACGAGAGAGGAGAGCGATAAGGAGAAAGAGTAGGGGAGAGGAGAGAAAAGGGAGAAGAGAGTGGGTGATAAAAGAAAGATGAGGGAAGAGAAGAGGAGAGGAGAGAGGACAAGAGGGAGAATAGGAGAGGAGAAGGGAAAGAGAGAACGGGAAGAGGAGCAATGAAGGGAAGGAGGAGAAAGAGAGAGAAGGTGTTCCCCCCCTTCTCATCCTCCCTGCCCTTCTCTCCTTCCTTTCTCGTTATCCTCTCTCTTCTTCTCTTTCTCCCCCTCTCGCTCCTCTCTTCCTTCTATCCATGTAAGGATAACGAGAGAAGGAGAGGGTAAGAGGGAGATATACGAGGAGAAGATGGAAGAGGAGAGAGAGGGGAAAAGAGGGAAGAGAGATAAGAAGAAGAGAGAAGGAAGTGGGAGAGAGGAGAATAGGGAAGGAGAGAGGTTACGAGAGAAGAGGAGATAGAGAAGGGTAGAGAGATAGAGAAGGAGAGAGGAGATAGAGAAGGGAGAGAGGAGTGGGGAAAGGGGAAGCGAGAGAGAGAAGGAGAGGGAGAGAGCAGAAGAAGAGAGAAGGAGAGAGGATATGGAGGGAGGGAACGAGTGAGAAGGAGAAGAGAAGGTGGATAAGAGGGAGAACGAGAGAGAATGAGAAAAGGAGAAGCGAGAAAATACGAGATGAGGAGAGAGAGAAAGAGAAACAGAAAGAGGGAGAAGAGGGAGAGGACAGAGAGAAAAAGGAGAGTGGGAGAAGAAGGAGACGAAGAGAAGGAGAAGAGGGAAGAGGAGGGGAGAGGTAGAGAAGAGAAGAGGGGAGAAGAAAAGAGAGGGGAAAGGGAGAGAGAAGAGAGACAGAGAGCGAGAATGAGAGATAGAGAAGGGAGAGATGAGAGTGGAGAAAAGAGGACAACATGAGTAGAGGGAGAAGGAGGAGGGAGAGAGGAGAGAGGGAGAGAAGGAAGAGAGGATAAAGAAGGGAAAGGGAGAGAAAAGGAGAAGCGAGAGAAGTTGAGGGAGAAGGAGTGAGGCGAGAGGACGGAGAATAAGGAAGAGAGAGCGAGAGATGGAGGGGAAGAAGGAGGGAGTGGAGAAGAGGATAAGAGGGAGATAGAGAATGAAGGAGAATAAGAGGGAGGAGGTGGGAGAGAAGGAGAGAGGGAACGAGAGAGGTAGACAAGCGAGGGAAGGAGGAGAGAAGGGGAAGAGAGGGGAAGTAGAGGGGAGAAAGTAGAAGATATTGGGGGAGAAGGAGTGGGATAGAAGGAGAGAGAGCGAGAGACAGAGAGAGAGGAGGAGAAGTGAAAGAGGAGGACAGGGAAGGATAGGAAGACGGAGAGAGAAAAAGAAGAAGAGAGAAGGATAAGGAGAGAAAAAGGAGAGAGGGATAAGAAGGAATGGAGAGGAGAAGGAGAGGGAATATGAGGGAGATAGAGATGAGGAGAGGGAGAAGAGAGAAGGAGAAGAAGATGGAAGGGTGGGAGAGAACGAGAGAAGAGATGGGTAGAGAGGTGGTGTGAGAGATACAGAGAGAAGGAAGAGACAGAGAGAGAGGGAAGGGTGGGAGTGAGGTAAAGGAGAGAAGAGAGGGGTAGAGAGGTAGTGTGAGAGATACAGAGAGAAGGAAGATACGAAGAGAGAGGGAAGGGAGAGTAGAGAGAAGTAGACGGAGAAAAGGGGAAGGGAGAGAAAGGAGAGAGGAAGCAGGAGAGAGAGATAAAGAGAGAGGGATACGGAGAAGAGGGAAAAAGGAGGGAGGGAGAGAAGAAAGAGAAAGACAGAGAAGGAGAGAGAAAATGAGAAGGGAAAAGAGAGGAGGAGAAGATTAATGACAATGAGAGAGGAGAGAGGAGGGAAGAGAGAGGAGAGGAGAGAAGGAGAGGAGAGGGAGGTAGAGAAGACAAGGAGAAGAGAGAAGGGAGGGATTGAGAGGGAAGGACAGAGACAGAGAAGAGAGAAGAGGGATAGGGAGAGAAGAGAGAAGGAGAAGAGGCAAGAGGTGAGAGAGATGGGAGAGATGTGAAGAGAGAGGAGGGAGAAGAAGGGAGAGAGAGCGAGAGGAGTAGAAGGAGTGAGTGGGGGAGAGGGATAAGAAGGAGAGGGATAAGAGGGAGATAGAGAAGGAGAAAGAAGAGAGGAAAGATAAGAGGAGAGATAGATAAGAAGAGGGAGAAGGTGAGAGGAGAGAGGGAGGGAAATGAGAGGGAGATGACGAGATAAAGAAGGGACGGTGAGAGAAAAGAGGAGACTAGAGAGGGAACGAGAGGAGACGGAGGGATAAGAGGAGAAGGAGAGAGAGCGGGAGAGAGAGAAGGAGAGGGGAGGAGAGAGAGGGAGGGGGAGAAGAGGGAGGGGACGAGAAGAGACAGTGGGATAAGAGGAGAGAGAAGAGAAGTAGAGAGAGAGCAGAGGAGAAGAATAGAGGGATAAGAGGGGGAGAGAGAAGAAGAAGAAGAAGGATAGAGGAGGAGAGGTTGAACGAGAGAATGACAAGAGGATAGAGAAGTAAAGGAGGAGAAGAGGGAATAGGGAAGGGAACGAGATAGAGAAGGGAGGGTAGAGATAGAGAACGGGAGAGAGAAGGTGCGACAGAGATTGAGGAGGAGAGACGACACTAGAGAGGAGAGCGATAAGGAGAAAGAGAAGGGGAGAGGAGAGAAAATGGAGAAGAGAGTGGGTGATAAAAGAAAGATGAGGGAAGAGAAGAGGAGAGGAGAGAGGAGAAGAGGGAGAAGGGGAGAGGAGAAGGGAGAGAGAGAACGGGAAGAGGAGCAATGAAGGGAAGGGGGACAAAGAGAGAGAAGGTGTTCCCCCTCCTTCTCATCCTCCCTCTCCTCCTCTCCTTCCCTTCTCGTTACCCTCTCTCTTCTTCTCCTTCTCCCCCTCTCGCTCCTCTCTTCCTTTATACATGTAAGGATAACGAGAGAAGGAGAGGGTAAGAGGGAGATATACGAGGAGAAGATGGAAGAGGAGAGAGAGGGGAAAAGAGGGAAGAGAGACAAGAAGAAGAGAGAGGGAAGTGGGATAGAGGAGAATAGGGAAGGAGAGAGGAAACGTGAGAAGACGAGATAGAGAAGGGAGAGAGGAGTGGGGAAAAGAGGAAGCAAGCGAGAGAAGGAGAGGGAGTGAGCAGAAGAAGAGAGAAAGAGTGAGGATAAGGAGAGAGGGAATGAGTGAGAAGGAGAAGAGAAAGTGGATAAGAGGGAGAACGAGAGAGAATGAGATAAGGAGAAGCAAGAGAATGCAAGATGAGGAGAGAGAGAAAGAGAAACAGAAAGAGGGACAAGAGGGAGAGGGTAGAGAGAAAAAGGAGAGTGGGAGAAGAAGGAGACGAAGAGAAGGAGAAGAGGGAAGAGGAGGGGAGAGGTAGAGAAGAGGAGAGGGGGAGAAGAAGAGAGAGGGGAAAGGGAGAGAGAAGAGAGACGGAGAGCGAGAATGAGAGATAGCGAAGGGAGAGATGAGAGTGGAGAAAAGAGGACAAGATGAGTAGAGAGAGAAGGAGGAGGGAGAGAGGAGGAGAAAAGAGGACAAGATGAGGAGAGAGAGAAGGAAGAGAGGATAAAGAAGGGAAAGGGAGAGAAAAGGAGAAGCGAGAGAAGTAGAGGGAGAAGGAGTGAGGAGAGAGGATGGAGAAGAAGGAAGAGAGAGCGAGAGCTACCAGCCGCCAGGTCTTCTGGTCGAGCTGGATCATATCATGTTGAGTCGACTATCGCGTCTGAGGCGAAAATGGCTGCTCTCATGCGTAGGATAGAGAGTTTGGAGATGGACCGAGCTCCTGTAGCTCAGGTCGCTACTCCCGGGTGTACTAGGTGTGGACTATCGGGACATGATGACTTGGAGTGTGCTTACGCTCCAAGGGATACTGAGCATGCAAATGCGATGTATCAACAAAGGCCCCGAAACGACCCTTACAGTCATTCCTACAACCAGGGATGGCGTAACCATCCTAACTTCTCTTGGGGGTCTAGTGGAGGACACGGTCAGAGCTCGCACGCTCAACCTCAACCTCCACCTTATCAACCTACACGCCCATCGGCGACCTACCAACCCCCACATCAAAGGTCTCAGCACCAAAATTACCAACCTGGTCAGGCCTCTTCGTCGGGTTATTCTAACCAGACTCCACCACCCCAGCGGGTTGACCCTAAGGACTCTACCATTGAACAAACCCTTCAAGCATTCATGCAGAGCACTCAATCCATGCTTGCGGCCAACAATAATACGGTCAAAGCATTGGAAATGCAAGTAAGCCAGTTGGCTCATCAGCTCCATGTGGTAAATCAAGTAGCAAATGAGCATTGGAAATGCAAGTAAGCATACGGGTCAATTCCCGAGTCAACCTGTGGTAAATCCCAGGGGTCAGCCTGCTAATACCAGGCAGAATGTACACAATGTTGAAAGTGACCCTTCCCAACATGCTAATGTTATTCATACCTTGAGATCGGGAAGGGTCGTTGACAACAATGTGAAAATGCCGGAAGCCAACCCTGTTGGCGAGACTTCCGAGGAGAGTCTTGAGCCTGTCAAGGAACCTAATTCTGAGACTCCTCCTCGTGATTCTTATGTCCCCAAGGCACCATTCCCTCATCGGTTGACGAAAAAACGTGATGAGCATTGGGATAAGATCGTTGAGGTACTTAGGCAAGTAAAGGTGAACATCCCGTTGTTGGACGTTGTTCAACAAATGCCACCGTATGCCAAGTTCCTCAAGGACCTTTGCACCACCAAGAGAAAAACAAATGTGCCCAAAAAGGTCTTCTTGGCCGCCAATGTGAGCTCCATATTGACACAACCCATGAATGTCAAGTACAAGGACCCTGGTTGTCAAACTGTCTCTTGCATGATTGGGAATGTGACCATCTCTCAAGCTCTATTGGATTTGGGGGCATCTGTAAATCTCCTGCCTTACTCAGTCTATGTCAACCTTGGGATAGGCGATCATAAACCAACGAGGACAACCCTCCAGTTGGCTGATAGATCCGTCAAAATCCCACGAGGGAGTGTGGAGGATGTCCTTATCAAAGTGGTTGAGTTCGTATTTCCAGTTGATTTCATCATCTTGGATACTGAACTCGTGTCCAACCAACAAGGACAGATTCCTGTGATCCTTGGGAGGCCATTTTTTGCGACATCTAATGCTTTGATCAATTGTCGCAATGGCTTCATGAGGTTGTCTTTTGGAAACCTCACGGCGGATTTCAACATCTTCACTCTTGGTAAGCAACCTGGGCTCTTCGACGACACTGTCGGGGCCAATTTCATCCAGGACACGGATGAGCCTGACTCATTAGGCATGTTCGACTCACATCGACATATTATTGAGGTGCCTAATGATCAGGTTGCGAGTGAAGAGGATCTTGAGGAATCCGCCAGCATATCTCTCGACGACGAGGCACATCTGGGTGCTTGCTCCTCTTACCGTGTGGCCCTTGAGCCACTTGAAAGTAACTCTGAATCCGACAAGGACCCACCTCTGGTCGAGCTTAAACCGCTCCCCGATAACCTAAAGTACATCTTTTTAGGGGATAATGAGACCTTGCCACTCATTATTGCTTCTGATCTTGAAAAAGATCAAGAGGTTGCCCTCAAAAGAGTACTCTTTGAAAACAAAGAGGCAATCGGGTGGTCCTTGAAGGATATCAAGGGAATTAGCCCTGGTATTGTTCAGCATCGGATCCACATGGAAGAGGATTCTCGGCCCCGCAGGGACCCACAACGGAGATTGAATCCTGTACTGAAGGAAGCCATCCGAAAGGAGGTTCTTAAGTGCTTGGATCATGGCATAATCTATCCTATCTCTGATAGTTCGTGGGAGAGTCCTGTCCATGTGGTTCCCAAGAAGTCAGGCGTGACGGTTGTGGAGAATGAGCATAATGAGCTTATCCCGACACGCCTGCAAAATGGCTGGCGAGTTTGCGTTGATTATCGCAAGCTCAATGCGGCAACGCGGAAAGATCATTTCCCGTTGCCATTCATTGATCAAATGTTGGAAAGGTTGGCCGGACATGAGTACTATTGTTTTCTTGATGGATACTCTGGTTACAACCAAATTCCCATCGCCTCCGAGGACCAAGAGAAAACCACATTCACTTGTCCCTTTGGCACGTTTGCCTACCGTCGCATGCCCTTTGGGTTATGCAATGCGCCGGCAACGTTTCAGAGGTGTATGATCAACATCTTCTCCGATATGGTTGAGCATTTCCTTGAGATCTTCATGGACGACTTTTCCATATTTGGTGCTTCCTTTGATGAGTGCCTTCATCACTTGAGCCTTGTCCTCAAGCGATGCCGTGAGAAGAACCTCGCTCTCAGTTGGGAGAAATGTCACTTCATGGTGAAGCGAGGGATTGTACTTGGACATGTGGTCTCAAGTAGGGGAATTGAGGTCGATCCCGCCAAAGTGGGTATCATTGCTAATCTCCCATCGCCACGTCATGTGAAGGATATCCGCGCCTTTTTGGGGCATGCTGGATTCTATCGGCGGTTCATTCGGGATTTTAGCAAAATCGCTCGACCTCTCACCGCGTTGTTGGCTAAGCATGCCATTTTTGAGTTCACACCGGATTGCCACCATGCCTTTTTGACCTTGAAGAAAGAGTTGACTTCAGCTCCCATTATTAAGGCACTGGTGTCGACTGAACCCTTTGAGCAGTGCTTGGGGACCGATTGGACAAATTGCCTCATGTGATCTACTATGCCAGTAGAACACTCAATGATGCCCAATTGAACTACACTGTGACCGAGAAGGAATTCTTAGCGATCATATTTGCTTTGGAGAAATTCCGGTCGTACTTCATTGGCTCCCACGTGATTATCTATTCTGATCACACAGCCATCAAGCACCTCATCGCGAAGAAAGATGCAAAATCCCGACTCTTGAGATGGATCTTGTTGTTACAAGAATTCGATCTCGAGATTCGGGACAAAAAAGGGTGTGAAAAGTTGTAGCTGACCACTTGTCTCGTCTAGAGACGACCAACCCACAGGACCAAATCATTAACTATAAATTTCCTAACGAGCAGTTGTTCATGATCGAAGATAACCCTTGGTTTGCCGACATCGTGAACTACCTCGTGACCGAGCAATTTCCTGTGGGTTGGTCAAAATCTGACCAATCCAAATTTAGATCGTATCTCAGATTCTTTCACTGGGACGACCCCTACCTATTCAAATACTGCTCTGACCAAATTTTCAGGCGGTGCGTCCCAGATTCCGAGTTCCAAAGTGTACTCAACTTCTGCCATTCTAAGGCATGTGGAGGACAGTTTGGAGCAAAGAAAACTGCTGCCAAGGTCCTCCAATCTGGATTCTACTGGCCCACTCTTTTCAAGGATGCTTACAACTTTTGTAAGCAATGTGATAGGTGCCAGCGCCTTGGCAGGATTGGTCGACGTGACATGATGCCTTTGCAAAATGTCCTTGTTATCGACATCTTCGATGTGTGGGGCATCGATTTCATGGGTCCCTTCCCGAACTCGTTCGGGAATGTTTACATTCTGGTGGCCGTTGACTATGTGTCTAAGTGGGTTGAGGCTATACCCACAAAGACCAATGACAACAAGGTGGTCACCAAATTCTTGAGGGACATTTTTGCGCGATTTGGTACTCCTCGTACAATAATCAGCGATAGGGGTACCCACTTCTGTAATCGCTCCTTTGAAGCGCTTATGAGGAAATATGTGATCACCCACAAGCTTGCGACCCCATACCATCCGCAAACTAGTGGGCAGGTCGAAATCTCTAACCGTCAATTAAAGCAAATTCTTGAGAAGACGGTTAGTTCCTCGAGGAAGGATTGGTCTACCAAGTTGAATGACGCGTTGTGGGCTTTCCGCACCGCGTACAATACCAATTTGGGTATGTCCCCATATCGGGTAGTGTACGGCAAGGCTTGCCACCTACCCGTCGAGCTTGAGCATCGTGCTTTCTGGGCGATCAAGAACCTGAATATGGATCTTGATCAAGCAGGAGTACAACGTAAGCTCGACATTGTGGAATTAGAAGAGCTACGCAATGATGCGTACGAGAATGCCAAAATTCATAAGTCCCGAGCCAAGATGTTTCACGATCGCATAATTATGCGAAAGGTGTTTACGGCCGGGCAGAAGGTGTCGCTCTACAATTCCCGGCTTCATCTGTTTGCGGGTAAGCTCCGCAGTCGCTGGTCTGACCCGTTTATTGTCCAAACCGTTTATCCTCATGGAGCGGTTGAGATCTTGAACCCAGAGAGTGGGGACGTGTTCAAAGTTAATGGACAACGCCTCAAACCCTACTTGGAGGGGGCACCAGCCGAAGTCGAGGAGGTCATGTTCCTTCATGAACCTCCCTCGCACTCAACCATTCATGCTCCTACATGAGTGGTTGAGCTTTCATTTGCTTTTAAAAAAAATTCCTTCAGTGAGCATCGATTGTTGTGGGCCCCAACCCTTGAGTATTTGGGCCCCAATTGTTTGACATATTTGTATCCCTTCCTTAACATCTCACAGGTTTTGAGGGAATTCGGGTTGTGTCCATCAACATGACCTTGAACTTCCCTTTGTACTTCATGTTGGTGAGATCTCTCCTTTTTCATGCATAAATCCTTGTAGTATCTTGCTCACATTCATTGAGGACAATGCATGAAGTAGGTGTGGGGGGGTGTTTTACGTGTGTACATAGTCGAGTCTTTTCTTTTGATTTTGTTTTCTTTTGTTTGCATTTTTAGGGTCATGTTAGTGTGCTGCATTTAATATCGATATATTTGCTTGCCATGATCCTTGGGTGACTTGTCTTCTTTTGCTTGCCTAGTGCTTCAAAATTTTCACATTTCCTTCAAAATCTTCATGTGTTTTCGAAAGAAAATGTTTTGTGGGTTTTGTGTGTGTTTAGCATGTGCAAAACCGTTGAGAGGCAAAGTAAAAAGAAAGCTCCCAAAATTGTCTTGAACTTGATGCATTAGGATATCTAGTACGTGGCTTTAGGATTTATCGAGTCGTTAGGATGCACCCCAGTTTTCCTTTGGGGGTGAGTAATCATAGGGTTTCAGTGCTCAAACATTCAAAGAAGTCCACCCTGAACCTAGTGAGTGAATAATTCGTGTCTGTTAGTATAAGGAAGTTTGTCGTAGTCAAGGGCCCTTAATCTCTTTTTGTGAAACTTAAGTGTAGGGGTTTTGGTTCCCATGTAGATAAATAAATAAATGGTGTTCTCTCTTCTCGCACGGCTCCTATCACTCGGGAAAGGAGGTCTGAGGGGACTTTGTGCCTGGTGCTTTCGAGTCATCGGACTTGGGATGCACCGACCGAACTCCCGTTACACGGGTGGTAGGGATCGCCCTATGTGGAGATTTGGGGGAAGGTGTACGTGATAGTGTAAGTCCTCATTGGCAATGATGCACGAAACCTGACCCTGGGAGAATCAAACACCAACCAATAAATGCTCCAAAGAAAAAGAAAAAAAAAGAAAAAAAAAGGAAAAAAAAGAAAAGAAGAGTCAAATAAGAACCAAAATGGACTTTACACGTTGTATCACTTTCAGAAGTTAAGGTTGCCCATGTCTTTCACTTAATTCCTTAGTTAACTCTCACGAATAACTCATTAGGCTAGGTGTGTGGACTGATTACATATATAGAGTCGACCCGTAGTATTACCGCATTCCATGATCGACAAAATAAGTCCAACGAGTCGTGTAGCTAGATTGATTAATGCATCTTGTTCGGATTTTGTGGGTATATCCGCTGAAAACCCTCAGGAGACAACACTCCTCCTCCTTGGCGACAAGGAGGTTTAACGGCTTGTTGCACGTGCTAAGTGCAACCGTGATTCCTACGAAAGTGAGTTAGGATTTCTTGTTTTTTCGTTTGCTTTTCTCTTTCTTTATTTTGCTCGGGACTAGCAAAAACTTAGGTGTGGGGGTATTTGATTGACATCATTTCATGCTTATATTTGTACCTTTTATCCATTATCTTACACCTAAGCAATGCTACGTGACGAGTTTTATGTTTAGTTTTCAGGAATAAAGAGGTTTGAAGAGAAGAGCCATGAAAGGACCCAAAAGCAGGAAAAAGGACTTAATTGTGAGACCTGGGGACCAAGATGCAAGACAGAAGGACCTGATCGTAAGACAGAAGGACCTAAGAGCAAAACAGAATACTCCACACCATCATGGGGAGTATTTTGCCAATTCGATTCGGGTCGGAGCTCCAACAACCGAGTAGATGCATCCAAGACCAAGACACACTTCACGGAAAGCCCACCAGAAGACCCAGACGGATCTGGGCTTTATAGGCCGCCAATTGGCGGTCTGGATAATGCGAGATCCGCCCCAACTACTCCTGGACTTGTATTAATGTTCTTTTAGGCTATTTTTGGTATTGGTTTAGTCCCACATCGGGGGATTGTCCCGGATTAGCTTTTTCCATGCTTATAAATAGAACTCTTCACCTCCCATTGTATCCATCTCTCTCTTTGGTGGCCACCTTCCCTACTAAGAGTGAAGCCTTGAAGCAAAACTCTGGTGGAGGAAGAGCTACTTGTAATTGAGTGAGTTAATAATAGAAGTTTGCTTTTAATTGTGTTGTTTCTCTCTTAGTTTAATTTCCTTCCATATGCATGTGGTCTTGTTTGTTTTGTTTTATGCTTCTTTAATATTTCTTGCTTGATTAGTATAAATTTCATTTCAGTATTATGCTTGCTTTTGTTAATATAGTTAGTGTAATGAGTAGTGAGTAGTTCCATCCCCATTTGGGGGGGTGGAGAAATATGTGATATAATCATGTAGTGTATTAAGTGTGTGTTATTTTTATCCCTTGAGCTTTAAATGATTTCCATAACCATCTAATGGGTCTCCACTCTTATCTTTGATATGCTAATGCTCTTGAATGAAGCTTAGCTTATGCTTTGATTAGTGGATCTATTTTATGGGGAATGATAAGGTTAGGATATGGATAGGAATTAATATTGGAAACACAATTTGTAGTGTGTGAACTCTTGTTGCCTTTACCTTAGCTAATGTCTTGTATGTTTTAATGATGTAATCTTATCTTAATTCATGTGGAGGCATAGTAGGGTCTTGTCTTTATACTTGAGTTCATTTAGCTTCATTCCAATTATTCTCTTGTATGTTTTAATGATGTAGTAAAATCTTAATTCATGTAGAGGCAAAGTTGGATGTAGTTTTATGATTTCATGCACTACATGTTGTGAGGAGCTTAATTACACACACACATCACACACACATCTTTATGTTCACATCATCTCTCTACCCCCTTTGGGGCTTAGTTTATTGCTTATCTCCATTTCCATTTGCATCTTAGTGTAGTTTAGTGTAACTAACTTTCTCTCTTTCTTTTACCTCTCGCCTTCGAACAAACCAAGTGTCGACATACCTCCCAGTGGATGACCCGTATTTGCCACTGCTTCAACGCGGTCGTGCACTTGCGGTAGAAATATAAAACGATCAACCACCGAACCAAAAGGCCATTGGGGCCAAGTGGATCCTCAAGATTAAGAGGAAGGCGGATGGATCTATTGATAGATTCAAGGCTAGACTGGTAGCTAAAGGCTACACCCAAAGAGAAGGCGTGGATTTTGAGGAAACCTTTTCACCCATGGTTAGGTTTGCCTCCATCCGCCTTCTACTAGCTATTGTAGCTCAGATGGACTTAGAGCTTTACCAAATAGATGTAACAACTGCTTTTCTCAATGGAGAACTTGAGGAGGAGATCTATATAGATCTACCTCAAGGTTTTGAATAGGTCCAAAAGACTTCTGGGATTGTCTCAAGAGACTTATATTGACAACATCTTGAAGAAATACCATATGGACAAATGCAAACCAATCGACACTCCTGTTGAGAAGGGTTTGCACTTGAGCCTTGATAAGCATCCTGAGACTCCTAAAGAGAAGGACAAAATGAGAAATGTTCCATACTCCAATGCTGTGGGAAGCCTTATGTACGCTATGATGTGTACTAGGCCAGACATTTGTTATGCTGTGGGCATGGTGAGTCGATGCCAGTCTAGCCCAAGCATGGAGCACTGGAAGGCAGTCAAGAGAATCATGAGATACCTCAGAGGAACGAGTAACTACACGCTGTGTTACCAAGCATCAGATCTCCGCCTGATTGGCTATAGTGATGCCGATTGGGCTGGAGACATTGATGAAAGGAAGTCTACCTCTGGTTATGCTTTCTTGCTGGCTAATGGGGCCATCTCATGGTCCAGGAAGAAGCAAACCTGTATAGCCCTATCGTATATGGAAGCAGAGTATGTTGCATGCCCTGCAGCAGTACAGGAGGCAGTTTGGTTGAGGAGGTTCTTACAACATACTAGGCTAGTAGAGACATCGAATGAGACAAGATGAGTAGAGAGAGAAGGAGGTGGGAGAGAGGAGGAGAAAAGAGTAGAGTAGAGAGGGATAGAAGGAAGAGAGGATAAAGAAGGGAAAGGGAGAGGAAAGGAGAAGCGATAGAAGTAGAGGGAGAAGGAGTGAGGAGAGAAGACGGAGAAGAAGGAAGAGAGAGCGAGAGATGGAGGGGAAGAAGGAGAGAGTGGAGAAGAGGATAAGAGGGAGATAGAGAATGAAGGAGAATAAGAGGGAGGAGGTGGGAGAGAACGAGAGAGGGAACGAGAGAGGTAGAGAAGCGAGGGAAGGAGGAGAGAAGAGGAAGAGAGGGGAAGTAGAGGGAGAAAGGAGAAGATATTGGGGGATAAGGAGTGGGATAGAAGGAGAGAGAGCGAGAGATGGAGAGAGAGGAAGGGAAGGGAAAGAGGAGGATAGGGAAGGATAGGAAGAGTGAGAGAGAAGAAGAAGAGAGAAGGATAAGGAGAGAAAAAGGAGAGAAAAAGGAGAGAGGGATTAGAAGGATGGGAGAGGATAAGGAGAGGGAATACGAGGGAGATAGAGATGAGGAGAGGGAGAAGAGAGAAGGAGAAGAAGAGGGAAGGGTGGGAAAGAAGGAGAGAGGGAAAGGAGAGAAGAGAGGGGTAGAGAGGTAGTGTGAGAGATACAGAGAGAAGGAAGAGACGGAGAAAAGGGGAAGGGAGAGAAAGGAGAGAGAGATAAAGTGAGAGGGATAAGGAGAAGAGGGATAAAGGAGGGAAGGAGAGAAGAAAGAGAAAGACAGAGAAGGAGAGAGAAAATGAGAAGGGAGAAGAGAGGAGGAGAAGGATAATGAGAATGAGAGAGGAGAGAGGAGGGAAGAGAGAGGAGAGGAGAGAAGGAGAGGAGAGGGAGGTAGAGAAGACAAGGAGAAGAGAGAAGGAAGGGAGAGAGAGGGAAGGACAGAGACAGAGAAGAGAGAAGAGGGATATGGAGAGAAGAGAGAAGGAGAAGAGGGAAGAGGTGAGAGAGATGGGAAGAGAGAGGAGGGAGAAGAAGGGAGAGAGAGCGAGAGGAGTAGGAGTGAGTGGGGGAGAGGGATAAGAAGGAGAGGGCTAAGAGGGAGATAGAGAAGGAGAAAGAAGAGAGGAAAGATAAGAGGAGAGAGGGATAAGAAGAGGGAGAATGAGAGAGGAGAGAGGGAGGGGAACGAGAGGGAGATGACGAGATAAAGAAGGGACGGTGAGAGAAAAGAGGAGACTAGAGAGAGAACGAGAGGAGACGGAGGGATAAGAGGAGAAGGAGAGAGAGAGCGGAAGAGAGAGAAGGAGAGGGGAGGAGAGAAAGGGAGGGGACGAGAGGATACAGTGGGATAAGAGGAGAGAGAAGAGAAGTAGAGAGAGAGCGGAGGAGAGGAAGAGAGGGATAAGAGGGGAGAGAGAAGATGAAGAAGGTTAGTGGAGGAGAGGTTGAACGAGAGAATGAGAAGAGGATAGATAAGTGATTGACATCATTTCATGCTGATATTTACATCTTATATCCATTATCTTTCACCTAAACAATGCTATGTAACGAGTTTTATGTTTAGTTTTCAGGAATAAATAGGTTTTAATAGATGAAGTATAAAAGGACCCAATAGTTGGGAAAAATGGCTGAATTGTGAGATCTAGGGACTAAGATGCAAGGGAGAAGGACCTAAACGTAAGACCAAAGGACCAAACAGCAAAATAGAAAAGTCCACACCATCATGGGGAGTAGTTTGGCAATTCTATTCGGGTCGGAGCTCCAACAAGTGAAGTAGATGCATCAAAGACCAACAAAGACATCCAGAAAATCCCACAAGAAAATCCAACGTGATCCGGACCATATAGACCGCCAATTGGCGGTCCAAGACCGCTAATTGGTGGTCTGTGTTGGCCCAAATCCGCTAAGATTTTGGTGGGTCGTGTATTAGTGTGTATTTAGTCCATTTCTGGTATTTGTTTAGTCCCACATCGGGGGATTGTCCCAGATTGCCTTTTTCGATGGCTATAAATAGAACTCTTCACCTTCTAATGTAATCACTCCATATTTTAAGTGGCTATTCTTCCTACTAGAAGTGCGGCCTTGAAGAACACACTAAAGTAGGAGGATGCTACTTGAAATGTGAGTCATTTGTTAATAAAAGTTTCTTTGTTATGTTATTAGTTTCATTTTGCTTGTTTTATTTTGTTTAATTTCATTTAATTAGTTTTAGTAGCATAGTTAATATGCTTTCCTAGCTTAGTTTAATAATTAGTATAATGTGTAGTGAGTAGTTCCATCCCCTTTGGAGGGTGGAGTAGATGTTTATACATGCATTAGAGAATGGAATGAATGCTTTATTTACAATGTGTTGATAAAACATGAATGTATGCTTGCTTGTTTAGGATAAAATTTATAACTTGATGAGTTTTCCCAAAATGATTAGACACCTCTCATGCTTGTTTAGGTTCTGTAATAAACAACTTGCATATGTAAATGTTAATCAACTAGGTTGGTGAATGGATTGATAGAATATTTAGACACTTCCTATGCATGAAAACACCACCTTCATTTGTGCTTAAAGAATGTGTTCAACACTCACCTCTTTGCATGTGTGCACTCACTCCGCCCTTTAGGGTTTTTTTCCATTTCTGAATTCCAGCACTCTTCTTTCGTTCTTAGTTAAGTTTTAGTTAATTGTTTGTTGTTTTCTTTCACATTTCGTATTTCGTCGTGTAGCATATCGTAAAGTAGCATACTCAACTATCTTCTCCATTTTTCTCGCCACTTGATTTTGTGCAAATGAGAGGCTGCTCACCTCCCTGAGGACGACCCGTATTTGCCACCACTTCAACGCGGCCGTGAACTTGCGGTTTAATTAAAACGTTCAACAAGTTTTTGGCGCCGTTGTCGGGGAGGTGCCAGTCCAGATTCTTGTTTGGACGATTCGAGTGGATTTAATTTATGTTTTGTTGTTTTTCTTTATTTCAGGAGACTGAGAATAACAAGGGGAGGCTACTGGAGAAATTTCAATTTTGCATCTCTTTGTGTTGTTGCTCTAATTGATCTAGTAATCTGGGACTCAATTTTGCATGTTCTGACTATTATATTGCTCCCAGATTAATAATCAACTTCCCTTAAACAACTTGGACCCTAAAACTCAATGCAAAATATTAGGCATTCTTTTTGTTTAGGTCATGCATCATGTATGTCACCAAGGCATATAGATTGTCTTTCATTTGAGCTTTATTTTCAGTTGCTGAGTGCTGGTGTGAGGTACGCACCTTCTACTCTCATTCATGCATTTCGTATGAACATGCATTAGTTAGTAGGAAGTGCATTGAAACAAGTGTGAGTTGAGCGTTTGTTTGGAGAGTTGATTGCTAGATTAGGACTCCAAAACGCTACAAAGGAGGGGTTGTCCCATAAAAGATAAGGTGGGGGATTTCATCACCATTTCCTTCGCCCCACAAACCACACTAATCAACAGCCTAATTTTTAAAATCAAGTAGACATTGGCCCTAAGGATTTCGGGCGCATTAGGAGAGTGATCCGGTCCCGACCGTCATGATCTGATCGGCGTTGCCCACTTTGTCGATAGTAGGAGAGACGAGATCTACGGATCTTGGCTGCCTTGCTGGGCTTTGTGGTCCTCGTCGTAGGGAGGTGAGGCGTGTTGAGGCCGTGTGACCTCGCAGTTAGGCGTCGTCTAGCTGTAAGGACCTATAGCGACCTTAGGATTGCTTGAGCCTTGTTTGCTTGTGTGCTTCTACCTGTACCCATCTGCCGTAGCATAAGGACTTCTTCCCTTCTCTGCTGAGTCATTCTTTCTCTCATTGTTCCCCCGTCTTCTCCTCTACGCACATTCTTTGTTAAAAAAAAGAAAAAAAAGTTTTGGTTTGTGTGTGTGCACCTTTGTGCATGCTTTCGTGGGCACGAGACGAGAGTGATCGTTTGACGAGGCGTGTTGTCAACCCGACTTCAGTGGTCGATTTCTCGACTTCAATGGCTGCTCATTTCCGTGAGGAGGAGCAGTTGCTGGACCCACCTGTTCCACCTGTGCTTCCAGCCGTACAGCTCTACCCTCATGCATCATATTGCCAGAGGCTAATGGGAACCATTTTGAGGTTAAGCCTCAGTTTATCTCCATGCTCCCTCATTTTACTGGGAAAGGTGACCCCTATATCTTTCTCAGGGAATTTGAGGAGGTCTGTGCTATGTTCAAACTGCAACAACTTAGCACAGACTCCATTCATCTTAGGCTTGTCCCCTTTGCGCTGAAGGATGATGCCAAGATGGTTGTACAGTAACCAGGCGAATGCCTTTAGGACTTGGGATGAGTTTCAGTCTGCATTCCTCAAAAAGTATTTTCCAAATCATCGGACTCAAAAATTGAGTAATGAAATCAATTCGTTCTATCAACATGAGACCGAATCATTCCATGCATACTTAGAGAGCTTCAAGGAGCTAGTCTCCTCATGCCCTCACCATGGCATCGAGTTGTGGTGCCTGTGTCAGATTGTTTACGAGGGTCTTCACATCCCGTCCCGAACGCTCCTTGAGTCCATGTGTCAAGGAGAGTTCTTGGGAAAGGATGAAAGGGAGGCATGTGCTTTCCTAGAAGACCTTCCTAAGAAAACAATGCAATGGGAGAGTGTAAGGGAACCACCTGCATCATCCAGTATAGGAGCGAGGATCGCGAATGCAAACTGGACTAGATCGGGTACCGCATTTGCTATCGATACCACTACGGCCACCGAGGCACGCATGGCGGCCTTAATGCGCCGTATGGATTCGATTGAGCTCCAAAACCAACAAAGTGCACCTCACATGTTGACATCTGGTCGAGTTCCCTGTCATTCATGTGGTAGGATAGGTCATGTAGAAACTGAGTGTGCGTCCATTCCTCCTGAGATGGAACATGTCAACGCCATCTATGACAGAGCTAGGAATGACCCATACTCATCATCTTATAATCCTGGATGGAGGAACCACCCCAATTTTTCATGGAACCAAAATAATGCCCTGGGTGGTCCTTCAACCTCCTCTCGACCACCTAATCAACCACACCAACCTCCCATGCATGATCATTCATATCAGCAACCCCAAGTTCCAAGAACCAATCCACCAGGTTTCCCAAATTCTAACAACTTTGAAACCTGGTTTAATTCACTTGAGAACTTGAGTCGTGGACTTGAGAACTCTGCGAAAATTTTTATGTCATCAACAAGTCAAGTTCTCACTTCAAATCAGTAGACCATCAAATCTCTAGAGCTTCAGATGGGCCAATTCGCTCAGTCTGTACATGAAAGAGAGAGAGGGTCTTTGCCTAGCCAGCCTGAGGCTAACCCCCGCATGTACCAGCAACAACACATGCAAAATGAAAATTTGGAACTTCGGGGGAGGAAAGTGAACCATGTGGAGGAACCGGTTTACCATGTCAATTCCATTGTGACCTTAAGGAATGGAAAGCAGGTTGACAATCACATTTCCTTGCCACCACCACCACCATCTATGCAGCCCCTCAGTGGGAATGGTGGTGAAGAAGAGGTTGAGGGTGAGGGTAATACACCAACACCTCCTTCTCAGGCGCTGCAGAAAACCTACCTGCCAAAAGCTCCTTATCCAAGTAGGTTATCTAAAAAGCAGAGTGACACAATGGACAAGATATTAGAGGTGTTTAAGCAAGTTAAGGTTAACATCCCCTTGTTGGATGTCATCCAACAAATACCTCAATATGCCAAAGTGTTGAAGGATCTCTGCACAACCAAGAGGAAGACCAATGTTACTAAGAAAGCATTCTTGGCTGCAAATGTAAGCTCACTTTTGTACAATCCTGCCTACAGAAAATACAAGGACCCTGGGTGTCCTACTATTCAGTGTACGATAGGGGACACTAGCATGAGTAATGTTTTGCTTGATTTTGGATCAACGGTCAACCTCCTCCCATTTTCTGTTATCAACATTTAAATTTGGGAGAATTGAAACCAACTAAGATCACCCTCCAACTGGCAGATAGATCCATTCGTATTCCAAAAGGGATTATCAAGGACGTGCTTATCAAAGTTGGAGATTTTATATTTCCAGTCGATTTTGTTGTCTTCGATACCAATCCTGTTGCGAACACCCACTCTCAAATACCTTTGATTTTGGGTAGACCATTTCTGGCAACTTCCAACACCTTAATTAATTGTAGAAATGGTCTCATGAAGCTCTCATTCGGTAACATGAGTGTCGAGTTTCATGTGTTCAACTCTGGTAGGCAACAGGAGCCCATGGATCAACCTTTAAATCTAAATCTCATCCGCCAATTGGAGAAAGCATCACCAAATCAATGAACACCCCTAACACCAATGCAACCCATTGAGAATGTTTGTTGGCCCAGCGAAAACTCACTGCCTGTCTTTGCAATGCAACAGAATGAGCTGACATCAAACATAAATGTCCAAAAGGAGTGTTCGTTGCATGATTCAGTTGAGAGTACTAGTGAGAGTGAGACACCTCATCAAATGCCTATACCAGAAGGTGTCTCTACCTCATGTCCCATGGACATTGAGCCATTTGAGCTTCATCTTGACTCCAACAAAGACTCACCTACGACCGAGCTTATGCTTGATGATCTAAATGATGGTGGGAGGTCCTTGTTGGATGACTTGGGGAGAAGCCCCATTCTTAGTGATGCAGGTCTGCTGCATCCATCGAATGAGCTTGAGGAACTCATTCCGATGCACCTGCCTATTGGTTGGAGGGTTTTGTTCGATGAGCAACTAAACCGTAGTGAGGCAACACAAATTCATTCTTTGTTGCCCACACCCAACCAATATCATGAGGGGTTCGAGCCTTTCAGCTTTGACCTTTCACCCCTCATGACACCTCAGAGTACCGGTGAAGTTTGCCCATCTCGGCAAGTCTCTGGTCCTCATGACTTGATGTTCTCATTTGATGTTCCTTGACGAAATCATTATGAGAATATCGTTGTTGTTGTATTATCATGTAACAAATCGAAAAAAAGAAAAAAGAAAAGAATAAAGAAGAAGTGTGTTGATGAGAATTAAATTTATACCGCAAGTGCACGACGTCAATGAAGACGTGGCAAGTACGGGTCGAACACAAGGAGGGAGAGATATTGTTATTTTTGTGATTTTCGATTAGGGAAAGAAAGGGAGAGAAATATGGTTGGTTTGAGATTTTTGGTTTTTAATTTTCTAAAGCACGAAACATGAACAAATAAAACTAAAACGAGAACAAAGATGGTGAATTCCGTTGGGTGGAGGTTTAGATATCGGGTTTAGATTAGAGAATTCTGAAACTTATAATAAATAACATTAGTTATAAAGCATTACATGATAAATGATTTCACATAAACTCAAGTAATGAAAATATGCTAACACGAAATTAAAATAACCACTTTATTCTTTTCTCATCACCCTAAATCCGTCACCCCCACCCTTTGGAAAGAGTTAGAAACTCATGGAT
This sequence comes from Triglochin maritima, assembly GCA_963682175.1. Classification (NCBI taxonomy): domain Eukaryota; kingdom Viridiplantae; phylum Streptophyta; class Magnoliopsida; order Alismatales; family Juncaginaceae; genus Triglochin; species Triglochin maritima. Next base: position 22,387,519 of record OY821772.1, on the reverse strand, counting down.
GGAAGGAAGGAGAAGGGGTCCTAGAGAAACTACAAAAAGAAAACTAAAAACACAAAAATAAAAGAATCAAAATTTTATTGCCAAAATAGGGAATAAAAACTAAGGACTAAAAATAAGAACATAAACTAAGAACATCCTCTACACAACGTTTCGGGGCTATTTATAGCCGATACAAGGGACCTAGCTATAAAATAGGAAAGTACACGTGGCGAGACACGACTGGACAAAATCTGGAGCCACAGATCGACAAGGGGGCGGTGTTTCCGCCGCACAATGCATGTAATTAGCGGCGATTTCGCCGCAATATCTCCTCTGATTTAATCCGGATTTTTCCTATGTATTTATGGTATGATTTCAATGTCCTTTGCGCGTCTGGATGATTTCTTTCCTTTCTTTTGAGCTCTGAATTAATTCATTCATATATTTGGAGATCCAAATTGATTTTTCTTTAGAACTTCTCCAAAATAATATTTAATTTTCATTCGGGTCCTTGGCTTTTTGCAATTAAATCCCTAGCCACTTTTGTGCTTAAGTCCTTAGCCTTTTTGTGATTAGGTCTTTGAATGCTTTTATGCTTGGATGGACTTCCATTTGAATCCCGATAATCTTGACTTGGTCATTATGATAGAAATGAGTCTCTTGCATGCATTTATGCTCGGGATATGGGTAATTTGCATTCAGGTCCCTGTATTCTGTAAATAAGACTAAACACATACCTTAGTAGCATTTATTAATATAAAATTAATCTAAACGAAGGACATAAGATGCAATGTATGCAATGCATCAAATACCCCCACACCTAGATTATGCTAGTCCGTAGCAAAACAGAATATAAGAAAAAATGAAAACAGTGAAATCCTAACTCACTTTCGTAGGAATCACGGTTGCACTTAGCATGGGCAACAAGCCTTTAAACCTCCAAGTTTCCTTAGAGAACGAGTTTTGTCTCGTGAGGATTTTCAGTTGACACACCCACAAAGTCTTAATTCAACATTCCATTAATAACTCTCAATATCATCACCTCAACCTTATACATCTCACTTAGAATTCTGGCATGCTCATTATACAAATATAACTTATCAAAATTCTGACTTGGTCTTTGTTCCTCCAATATTCACACCACTAACCCTTCTACACATGTTATCACATAAATTATTTTGCACGCCTCCTCTGGTGGTGAAGTATCATTTCGATCAACCATGGCATGGATCATTCTTTTAGCTTTGGGCCTTGAGTATCTTAAAGTATTTATTTTTTATTTTTTTTTCTTTTTCTGTGATTCAACGCATTTGTTTTTTTTGACATTTTCACCCTTTTTTGCATTCGTGTAGCGTGTTTGGTCGATAATCCCGAGTTGGCAGACTCAAGTTACCAGGTTTTAAGATACCCCTACAGACCAGTGACTCGAAGGCTTGGGCTTTTGTAATCATTTTGCAAGATGTGCTTTCCTCACTTTTATTCCACTTTTATTTTCCTCAAGGCTTAATTGCTATCAGACGTCCACACTTCCCGGTATATTTTCCTCAACCTCTGCTTTTTATCAACCACTTCAAAGATTTGATTCATCCAATTTAAGTGCATACATGTCTTAAAGGGCAATCGGTTATTTCTTTGGAACTTAGATTTATGTCACTATTTCTACAAGCAGAACTATATAATAAGGAACAAAAACTCAATGCAATTTGTACACGGGTTTTGGCAGTTCAATCTTAAGCTATGTGATGGAACAATGATTTTTTTTCAAACAGAATATATAGATAGATAAACACCCCCCACACCTAAATCATGCATGGTCCTCAATGAATGTGAACAAGATACTACATGGATTTATGCATGAAAAATGAAAAGGTCTCACCAACGTGAAGTACAAAGGCAAGTTCATGGCTATGTTGATGGACAAAACCCGAATTCCCTCAAAACCTGTGAGATGCTAAAGAAGGGATTCAAATATGGGAAACAAATGGGACCAAACAAATGATGGTCACTCAAGGAGTCTCTTTTTTTGTTTTTTTTTGAAATATATATACTATGTACAAACATAAGTTCCCATCTTCATTTGTCAAAAGACCTCAAAAAGGAACATGACACCACACGGGGCCAGAATATTCATGCGTGTGCCCCCCCTTCACAGAGAGCACAAGAAGAAATGAGAGGTTCATGAATTGGACGCAAAGGCGTCTCACACAAAGGATCAAACTGAAAGAGCTTGAACCTCTCGAGAGTTTGGGAAATAAGGGGCAACGGAAGAAGAGTTTCTCCCGTTGCAGTGCTGACGTTATGATCGTCAATCCAAACTCTCCAACCAACTGGCTGGTGCGTCGGAGCGAGGTCAATAGCCTTGTTAGGCAAATCCGACTCACCAGGCGAACATAAAATGGGTCTCATACCCAAGGTATCCTCCAAGGAACTCCTAATACCCTCATGAGCAATGTAGTCGTTTGATGTTCCATCATTTCCAAGATGATCAGGAACAATAGTGAGAGGCAAACTCTCATCAGGTTGTTTGAAATTGAGGGTGGTAGGGAGCTCTTGCTCCACCGGAGGTGAGTCCTTAAGAGGCACCACATGAAGATCATGTGGCTCAAGGGCCACGGGGCAAGAAGATAAAGCACAATCCTAGGCTGACTCATGATGAAATTGGTCCATGTTATTCTCAATGTGTATCGAATCCTCCACTAAGTGAACGTGAATTGAAACCCCAAGTCCTTCAGACTGACAAGGAGTTTGACTTTGAAAAATTGTGCTTTGAATTTGTGGATGTGGTAGTGGTTTGATATCGAAAGATGAATCCTCATGTTGACAAGAAAAGTTACTCTCCTCACGTTTACTTAATTGCTGCGACATTTGACTCAATTGCAGTACCATATTTTGTACGGACTGTTGAGTGGATTCCATGAACGTAAGGAAAGTTTGTTCCAGGGAATCAGGTATGCGGTCAACTATGAGGTTCAAGTCAGAGTTTGGGAAATTTTTTTGGTTGGGTGTTGATGGGCTGAGAATAATGATTTGAAGTGGGGTGTTGGTAGAATTCTCGGTATTCGGGAGGAGGATACTGAGGTGAAAATGAAGTATAAGAATTTGGATATGATTTGTCTCTCCACGAATCCATCACTCTCGGGTTGTACGCGGATGCGTAATAGTCATATTGAGCGTTTTGGGAAAGGTATGTTCATACTCAGGCGCTGCGGGAACATAAGGGCATTCCCTGATAACATGACCACTCAACCCACAATGGTCGCACGGTACGGCTACTGGAGCCACCGGTGCATTCATGTTGTCCGTCCTACGCATGAAGGAGGTAAAAGTTTGTTGTAATGTCTCAGTTTGTTGACCAGCATATGATCCGACATAACTAGATTGTGGTCTAGCAGTCGGTGCCTCTCTCATGTTACCCCAATATGAAGATTGCTCAGTCACACAATTAGGATTGTCCCAACCATATGGGGTGTTAGTCTGAGCCACCCCAGGTTGCATGGGTCCGGAATACTAGGACGAATTGTCCTGGTCCCAACAATGATATGGATGGTTGCCCATGTAACCTTCCATCTTCACCAAGAGCTCTAGAGTCGATCACTCTTACCACCACGAGGATAAACTCGTAAAAAGTGCTCGACTCGACCCTAAAAACGCTACCAGAGAGTGTAAAAGGTGAGAAAGGTGAGAAGAAGATGACTCAGAGGAGAAGGGAAACTTAACTCTAAAAGATAGATAAGAGGGTTGGTCAGAAGTTTCCTAAATAAGCACGGTTCAAACAATCCTAGACCTATTGTCGCTTAAATCTAGACGACTCCTAACTGGTTGAGTCGAATTGATTTGCTTGATTCACCTCCCTCACTAATCAAACCAACTTGGCCAGGCCGTGTATAGCTAGTGGGGGCGCTTCCGACAGAGTCGGTGCCAATTAGACAACCACTTCGCTTGGAAGACTTACGTCAACACAAAAACACTTTCTAGACACCAAATTAAATTCGATCAGCTTCAGGTCAGAGCAAGTCAAACCAATCTTCTCCTTAATTGAGTCTGAATCCTTAGGGGCCAATGTTTAATTGATTTTAATTTAAGGCTTGGGTGAGACTTTAGGATTGTGATTTGTGGGCCATGGAAGGGTGATGAAATCCCCATCGTATCTTTTCCTACGGAGTTGCCCTTAAGTTAGTTTAACGTAAATCTAGCAAAGATAGTCAAACATTGGTCTTTAATTGGGGGGAAATTGCAAGGTTGTATGGAAACTAAATTATATGTTTAAATGCAATCGTTAAAACGCGATACGTACCTTGCCTCCAGCACTCTTCAACAATAAAAATAATTTGCAAAAATTTAGCAAGAATAATGCAAACAAAACATTATATGATGCATGCACTAAGTCCTTCTAATTTTGCCAATTTTTTAGGTCAGAGTTGAATTATTGCCAATTATGGAATTTGCCCTAACACGTGCCGTTCTACGAAAAGGAACTTTTAAAAAATTAAGAATTTACGAGAAAGGCAAGAAAAGTTACCTCCGCAATGCTAAGACGGGTTCGCCGCCCGCTCTCGAAAATTCCTAGATGCTCTACGCGTCCACCCAGAGATGTTGATGACCTCAGAAAAAATTGAAGCCCAGATGCTTCAAATGTGTGGCGAATCCGCCGCAGGTTCTTCTTGGTGTGCGGCGATTCCGCCGCCCTTCTTGCTCCAAATGTGCGCGGATTTCGCCGCGCACTCTGTTGTCTCCTGAAACGCAAACCCAAATAGTTAGATCGTGCACAAGATAAACAGGATAAAATCGAAATCACAAAAAAAACAAAATCTTCGTCGCCCCCCGGCAACGGTGCCAAAAACTTGATGTGAATTAAATTTATACCGCAAGTGCACGTCGTGAATGAAGACGTGGCAAGTATGGGTCGAACACAAGGGGGGAGAGATATTGTTATTTTTGTGATTTTCGATTAGGGAAAGAAAGGGAGAGAAATATGGTTGGTTTGAGATTTTTGGTTTTTAATTTTCTAAAGCACAAAACATGAACAAATAAAACTAAAACGAGAACAAAGATGGTGAATTCCGTTGGGTGGAGGTTTAGATATCGGGTTTAGATTAGAGAATTCTGAAACTTATAATAAATCACATTAGTTATAAAGCATTACATGATAAATGATATAACATAAACTCAAGTAATCAAAATATATTAACACGAAATTAAAATAATAACATTATTCTCTTCTCATCACCCTAAATCCGTCACCCCCACCCTTTGGAAAGAGTAAGAAACTCATGGATGGAAGGAAGGAGAATGGGTCCTAGAGAAACTACAAAATCAAAACTAAAAACAAAAAAATAAAAGAACAAAATTTTATTGCTAAAATACGGAATAAAAACTAAGGACTAAAAATAAGAACATAAACTAAGAACATCCTCTACACAACGTTTCGGGGCTATTTATAGTCGATACAAGAGACCTAGGTATAAAATAGGAAAGTACGCGTGGCGAGACACGGCTGGACAAAATCTGGAGCCACGGATCGACAAGGGGGCGGCGTTTCCGCCGCATAATGCATGTAATATGCCGCGATTTCGCCGCAATATCTCCTCTGATTTAATCCGGATTTTTCCTATGTGTTTATGGTATCATTTCAATGTCCTTTGCGCGTCTGGATGATTTCTTTCCTTTCTTTTGAGCTCCGAATTAATTCCTTCATATATTTGGAGATCCAAATTGATTTTTCTTTAGAACTTCTCCAAAATAATATTTAATTTGCATTCGGGTCCTTGGCTTTTTGCAATTAAATCCCTGGCTACTTTTGTGCTTAAGTCCTTGGCCTTTTTGTGATTAGGTCTTTGAATGCTTTTATGCTTGGATGGACTTCCATTTGAATCCCGATAATCTTGACTGGTCTTTATGATAGAAATGAGTCTCTTGCACGCATTTAAGCTCGGGATATGGGTAATTTGCATTCAGGTCCCTGTATTCTGTAAATAAGACTAAACACATACCTTAGTAGCATTTATTGATATAAAATTAATCTAAATGAAGGACATATGATGCAATGTATACAATGCATCATGTGTAATAAAAGACTCCATGAGCGAGCATTGATTGTTGTGGGCCCCAACCCTTGTGTACTTGGGCCCCATTTCTTCATGTATTTGTCTCCCGTCTTCAGTATCTCACAGGTTTTGAGGGAATTCGGGTTTGTATCCATCAACATGACCATGAACTTCCCTTTGTACTTTACGTTGGTGAGATCTATTCTTTTTCATGCATAAATCCATGTAGTATCTTGTTCACATTCATTGAGGACAATGCATGTAGTAGGTGTGGGGGGTGCTTTACCTGTGTACATAGTGGAGTCTTTTCTTTTGATTTTTGTTTTCTTTTGTGTGCATTGTTAGGGTCATGTTAGTGGGCCGCATTTAACATATATACCTGCTTGCCATGATCCTTGGGTGAATTGTCTTCTTTTGTTTGCCTAGTGCTTCAAAATTTTCGCATTTCTTTCAAAATCTTCATGTGTTTGCGAAAGAAAATGTTTTGTGGGTTTTGCGTGTGTTTATCATGTGCAAAACCGTTGAGAGGCAAAGTAAAAAAGAAAGCTCCAAAAATTGTCTTGAACTTGATGCATTAGGATTTCTAATTTACTGGCTTTAGGTCTTATCGAGTCGTTAGGATGCACCCAGGTTTTCCCTCGGGGGGCGTGTAATCATAGGGTTTCAGCACTCAAACATTTAAAGAAGTCCACTCTGAACCTAGTGAGTCAAATAATTTGTGTCTATTAGTATAAGGAAGTTTGTCGTACTCAAGGGCCCTTAATCTTTTTTTGTGAAACTTAAGTGTAGGGGTTTTGGTTCCCATGTAGATAAATAAATAAGTGGTGTTCTCTGTTCTCGCACGACTCCTATCACTCGGGAAAGTAGGTCTGAGGTGACTTTGTGCCTGGTGCTTTCGAGTCATCTGACTTGGGATGAACCGACCGAACCCCAGTTACACGGGTGGTAGGGATCGCCCTATGTGGAGATTTGGGGGAAGGTGTGCGTGATAGTGTAAGTCCTCATAGGCAATGATGCACGAAACCTGACCCTGGGAGAATCAAACACCAACCAATAAACTGCTCCAAAGAAAAAGAAAAAAGAAAAAAAAGAGAAGAAAAAAAAGAGAGTCAAATAAGAACCAAAATGGACTTTATACATTGTATCACATTCAGAAGTTAAGGTTGCCCATGTCTTTCACTTAAGTCCTTAACTAACTATCACGAATGGTTCATTAGGCTTGGTATGTGGACTGATTACCCATATAGAGTCGACCCATAGTATTACCACGTCCCATGATCGATAAAAATGAGTCCAACGAGTCATGTAGCTAGATTGATTAATGCATCTTGTTCGGATTTTGTGGGTATATCCGCTGAAAACCCTCAGGAGACAACACTCCTCCTCCTTGGCGACAAGGAGGTTTAATGGCTTGTTGCACGTGCTAAATGCAACCGTGATTCCTACGAAAGTGAGTTAGGATTTCTTGTTTTTCTCATATGCTTTTTCCTTTCTTTGTTTTGCTCGGGACTAGAAAAAGTTAAGTGTGGGGGTATTTGATTGACATCATTTCATGCTGATATTTACGTCTTATATCCATTATCTTTCACCTAAACAATGCTATGTAACGAGTTTTATGTTTAGTTTTCAGGAATAAATAGGTTTGAAGAGATGAAGCATAAAAGGATCCAAAAGCTCGGCAAATGACTGAATTGTGAGATCTGGGGACTAAGATGCAAGGGAGAAGGACCTGAACGTAATACCAAAGGACCATAGAGCAAAATAGAAAACTCCACACCATCATGGGGAGTATTTTGGCAATTCTATTCGGGTCTGAGCTCCAACAAGTGAAGTAGATGCATTAAAGACCAACAAGGACATCCAGAAAAGTCCACAATAAAATCCAACGTGATCCGAACCATATAGACCGCCAATTGGCGGTTCAAGACCGCTAATTGGTGGTCTGTTTGGGCCCAAATCCGCTAAGATTTTGGTGGGTCGCGTATTAGTGTGTATTTAGTCCATTTCTGGTATTTGGTTAGTCCCACATCGGGGGATTGTCCTGGATTGCCTTTTTCTATGGCTATAAATAGAACTCTTCACCTTCTAATTTAATCACTCCATATTTTAAGTGGCTATTCTTCCTACTAGAAGTGAGGCCTTGATGCACACACTAAAGTAGGAGGATGCTACTTGAAATGTGTGTCATTTGTTAATAAAGGTTTCTTTGTTATGTTATTAGTTTCATTTTGCTTGTTTTATTTTGTTTAATTTCATTTCATTAGTTTTAGTAGCTTACTTAATATGCTTTCCTAGCTTAGTTTAATAATTAGTACAATGTGTAGTGAGTAGTTCCATCCCCTTTGGGTCTGGAGTAGATGTTCATACATGCATTAGAGAATGGAATGAATACTTTATTTACAATGTGTTGACAAAACATGAATGTATACTTTCTTGTTTAGGATAGAATTTATAATTTGATGAGTTTTGCCAAAATGATTAGACACCTCTCACGCTTGTTTAGGTTCTGAAATAAACAACTTGCATATGTAAATGTTAATCAACTAGGTTGGTGAATGGATTGATAGGTTTTGCCATAACATTTAGACACTTCCTATGCATGATAACACCACCTTCATTTGTGCTTAAAGAATGTGTTCAACACCCACCTCTTTGCATGTGTGCACTCACTCCACCCCTTAGGGGTTTTTTCCATTTCTGAATTCCAGCACTCTTATTTCGTTCTTAGTTAAGTTTTAGTTAATTGTTTGTTACTTTCTTTCCCATTTCGTATTTCGTAGTGTAGCGTAGCGTAGAGTAGCATACTGAACTATCTTCTCCATTTTTCTCGCCACTTGATTTCGTGCAAACGAGAGGCTGCTCACCTCCATGAGGACGACCCGTATTTGCCACCGCTTCAACGCGGCCATGCACTTGCGGTTTAATTAAAACATTCAACAAGAAGTAAAGGAGGAGAAGAGGGAATAGGGAATAGGGAAGGGTAGAGATAGAGAAGGGAGGGTAGAGATAGGAGAGAAGTAAAGGAGGATAAAGGAGGAGAAGAGGGAATAGGGAAGGTAAAGAGATAGAGAAGGTAGGGTAGAGATAGAGAACGGGGGAGAGAAGGAGCGAGAGAGATAGAGGAGGAGAGACGAAACGAGAGAGGAGTGCGATAAGGAGAAAGAGAAGGGGAGAGGAGAGAAAAGGTAGAAGAGAGTGGGTGATAAAAGAAAGATGAGGGAAGAGAAGAGGGGAGGAGAGTGGAGAAGAGGGAGAAGGGGAGAGGAGAAGGGAGAGAGAGAACGGGAAGAGGAGAAATGAAGGGAAGGAGGAGAAAGAGAGAGAATGTGTTCCCCCTCCTTCTCATCCTCCCTCTTCTCCTCTCCTGTCCTTCCCTTCTCATTATCCTCTCTCTTTTTCTCCTTCTCCCCCTCTCGTTCCTCTCTTCCTTCTATCCATGTAAGGATAATGAGAGAAGGAGAGGGTAAGAGGGAGATATACGAGGAGAAGATGGAAGAGGAGAGAGAGGGGAAAAGAGGAAAGAGAGACAAGAAGAATAGAGAAGGAAGTGGGAGAGAGGAGAATAGGGAAGGAGAGAGGAAATGAGAGAAGAGGAGATAGAGAAGGGTAGAGAGATAGAGAAGGAGAGAGGAGATATAGAAGGGAGAGAGGAGTGGGGAAAAGTGGAAGCGAGCGAGAGAAGGAGAGGGAGAGAGTAGAAGAAGAGAGAAGGAGAGAGGATAACGAGAGAGTTAGAAGGATAAGGAGAGAGGGGACGAGTGAGAAGGAGAAGAGAAAGTGGACAAGAGGGAGAACGAGAGAGAACGAGAAAAGGAGAAGCGAGAGAATGCGAGATGAGGAGAGAGAAAGAGAAAGAGGGACAGGAGTGCAAGGGTGGAGAGAAAAGGTAGAGTGGGAGAAGAAGGAGACAAAGAGAAGGAGAAGAGGGAAGAGGAGGGGAGAGGTAGAGAAGAGGAGAGAAGGAGAAGAAAAGAGAAAGGTGAAAGGGAGAGAGAAGAGAGACGGAGAGCGAGAATGAGAGATTGAGAAGGGAGAGATGAGACTGGAGAAAAGAGGACAAAATGAGTAGAGAGAGAAGGAGGAGGGAGAGAGGAGGAGAAAAGAGTAGAGGAGAGAGGGAGAGAAGGAAGAGAGGATAAAGAAGGGAAATGGAGAGAAAAGGAGAAGCGAGAGAAGTAGAGGGAGAAGGAGTGAGGAGAGAGGACGGAGAAGAAGGAAGAGAGAGCGAGAGATGGAGGGGAAGAAGGAGGGAGTCGAGAAGAGGATAAGAGGGAGATAGAGAATGAAGGGGAACAAGAGGGAGGAGGTGGGAGAGAAGGAGAGAGGGAAGGAGAGACGTAGAGAAGCGAGGGAAGGAGGAGAGAAGAGGAAGAGAGGGGAAGTAGAGGGGAGAAAGGAGAAGATATTGGGGGAGAAGGAGTGGGATAGAAGGAGAGAGAGAGACGGAGAGAGAGGAGGAGAAGGAAAATGGGAGGATAGGGAAGGATAGGAAGAGGGAGAGAGAAGAAGAAGAGAGAAGGATAAGGAAGAGGGAAGGGTGGGAGAGAAGGAGAGAGGTAAAGGAGAGAAGAGAGGGGTAGAGAGGTAGTGTGAGAGATACAGAGAGAAGGAAAAGACGGAGAGAGAGAGAGAGGGAAGGGAGAGGAGAGAGAAGGAGACGGAGAAAAGGGGAAGGGAGAGAAAGGAGAGAGGAAGCAGGAGAGAGAGATAAAGAGAGAGGGATAAGGAGAAGAGGGATAAAGGAGGGAGGGAGAGAAGAAAGAGAAAGACAGAGAATGAGAGAGAAAATGAGAAGGGAGAAGAGAGGAGTAGAAGGATAATGACAATGAGAGAGGAGAGATGAGGGAAGAGAGAGGAGAGGAGAGGGAGGTAGAGAAGACAAGGAGAAGAGAGAAGGGGGGGAGAGAGAGGGAAGGACGGAGACAGAGAAGAGAGAAGAGGGATAGGGAGAGAAGAGAGAAGGAGAAGAGGGAAGACGTGAGAGAGATGGGAAGAGAGAGGAGGGAGAAGATGGGAGAGAGAGCGAGAGGAGTAGAAGGGGTGAGTGGGGGAGAGGGATAAGAAGGAGAGGGATAAGAGGGAGATAGAGAAGGAGAAAGAAGAGAGGAAAGATAAGAGAAAGAGAGATAAGCAGAGGGAGAAGGTGAGAGGAGAGAGGGAGTGGAAGGAGAGGGAGATGACGAGATAAAGAAGGGAGGGTGAGAGAAAAGAGGAGATTAGAGAGGGAACGAGAGGAGACGGAGGGATAAGAGGAGAAGGAGAGAGAGAGCGGGAGAGAGAGAAGGAGAGGGGAGGAGAGAGAGGGAGGGGAGAAGAGGGAGGCGACGAGAGGAGACAGTGGGATAAGAGGAGAGAGAAGAGAAGTAGAGAGAGAGCGGAGGAGAGGAAGAGAGGGATAAGAGGGGAGAGAGAAGAAGAAGATGAAGGATAGAGGAGGAGAGGTTGAACGAGAGAATGAGAAGAGGATAGAGAAGTAAAGGAGGAGAAGAAGGAATTGGGAAGTGAACGAGATAGAGAAGGTAGGGTAGAGATAGAGAACGGGAGAGAGAAGGAGCGAGAGAGATAGAGGAGGACAGACGAAATGAGAGAGGAGAGCGATAAGGAGAAAGAGAAGGGGAGAGGAGAGGAGAGAAAAGGGAGAAGAGAGTGGGTTATAAAAGAAAGATGAGGGAAGAGAAGAGGAGATGAGAAGAGGGAGAAGGGGAGAGGAGAAGGGAGAGAGAGAACGGGAAGAGGAGCAATGAAGGGATGGAGGAGAAAGAGAGAGAAGGTGTTCCCCCTCCTTCTCATCCTTTTTTTTGCAAAGCAAAAGGGAGGCTTGCCCTCTAAATTTATTAAATGAAAGAACCAAGGTTACAAAGTTTGAAGACCGCGGGCATGCCAACATGCATAACCAGCCACACACACTACAAGTATTGCATCACTCAAACTACGTAGTTAAAATCATGTCCGAGTATCCCCCCAACCTAGCACCACGTGATCTGAAAATTCTGCTACTCGCTATCTTTATCCGCAAGCTTCTTGATTTTATCCCAAAGACACCCAACCATGTCCGTAATTACCACCACGATATCTCATGGCTCCTTCTTCTCTCCCTCGAAAATCTGTCGGTTTCGTTCCAGCCAGCACTCATGAATCATGGCACTAAGAGCCCACCTTCGCACCACCTTGGCAATCCGGGTTCCTCTCGCGTGTGAGAGGTGTGTGGCTTCAGCTTCGAGGGATCTTGCAATCCGAGTTCCCAACTTCATGAGGAGGAGTAGTGTTGTCCACACCCCTCTAATGTACGACCACCTTTAGAAGAGATGGTCCATGTCCTTTTCCTCCCTCTCACAAAGGCTACACACCGGATCATGCTTTGCTCCTCGTAAATTCATAAGCTTCTTTGTTAAGAGGCGCGCCCCTCATTGCACGCCAAGCTGTGATAGCATGTTTGGGAATGGCATGTTTGTGCCAAACCACATCCGCCCAAGTGACCTTCCTCCCCGGTTTCAGCACCCACTTCCACACTTCCTTTATTCCTAATGTAGCCCCCTTCCCTTCTATGCGTATAGGCTGGTCCACACCTCCAAGAATGCGTGTATTAGTGATTTTCAAGTGGACTTCCTCCGTTATCGTTGATCTTGGGGAGGGGGAGGTTCCATTTCCCCTCTCTAATGAAGTAGGACACTTTGGTATCCCAAGGCACTCCCAATTCATGATGAAGACAAGCGCCCGAACTCTCGCATTGAAAAGGTTCGCCACACCACGGATAATGGAAGAACCGAATCTCTTGCCCATTTCCCACGTTATATTTGATGTGCGGTTGGGCAATGTCACGAACTCGGAGAATTCGTCGCCATGCCCATGATGATGATGATGGTGGCCTCGCTAGCCAAATAGAGCAGTTTTTAAGGTATTTTCTTCTGACACACTTTACCCAAAGAAAGCTTCCTTCCGCCACAACTAGCCACAATAATCGAAGGAGGCCGACATCATTCCAGCTTGTTAGTCTTTTCAGACCGAGCCCTCCTTCATCCTTTGGAGTACACACATCCTTCCACGCCACAACAACCCACTTCTTTGGCCCCCCCAAACGAATTGAGCCATGAGGCTCTCAATCTCTTTCAGCACCTTCCGAGGAATAAGGAAGGTGGAGGTCCAATAGATACTAAGCGAGACAAGCACGCTGTTGAACGTTTTAATTAAACCGCAAGTGCACGGCCGCGATGAAGCGGTGGCAAGTACGGGTCGTCCTCAGGGAGGTGAGCAGCCTCTTGTTTATCAGAAATCAAGTGGCAAAATAGGGAAGAGAAAGATTGATTATGCTAACCTACACTAAACTACGCTAAGAAGTACGAAATGCGAAACAAAGAAATAAACGATCAAATAAAAACTAAGCTAAGAACAAAATAGAAGTGCTGGAATTTCAGGAATGGAAACCACTAAGGGGTGGAGTGAGTGCACACAAGCAAAGAGGTGGGTGTAGAATACATTCTTTAAGCACATGAGGGTGGTGTTTATCAAGCATAGGAAGTGTCTAAATGTTATGGCAAGCATATGCAAGGTGTTTATTTCAGAACCTAAACAAGCATGAGAGGTGTCTAATCATTTTTTTGCAAAACTCATCAAGTTATAAATTCTATCCTAAACAAGCAAGCATACATTCATGTTTAATCAACACATTGAAATTAAAGCATTCTTCCCATTCTCTAATGCATGTATGTACATCTACTCCACCCCCCAAAGGGGATGGAACTACTCACTAAACATTACACTAATTATTAAACTATGGAAAGAAAGCATATTAAAACTAAGCTAGAATTAAAAGACGATTAAACTAAAACATGCACAAACAATAAAAGAAGCCTAAAACAAACAATGAAAGAAACATAAAACTTTATTGATAAAATGACTCACATTAAAAGTAGCATCCTCCTACTTTACTGTGTGCTTCAAGGCCTCACTTCTAGTAGGAAGAAGAGCCACTTAAAATATGGAGTGATTACAAAAGGAGGTGAAGAGTTCTATTTATAGGCATGAAAAAAGCTAATCTGGGACAATCCCCCGATGTGGGACTAAACAGATACCACACATAGCCTAAACATCCTCTAATAGATGTGCTGGAGAAATTTGAGCGCATTTGGGCCCAAAGTGACCGCCAATTAGCGGTATTGGACCGCTAATTAGCGGTCTACAGTGTTCGGATCGCTCTGGAATTTCTTGTGGGCTTTTCTGGAAGGCTTTGTTGGTATTTGATGCATCTAGTTTGCATGTTGGAGCTCCGACCCGAATAGAATTGCCAAAATACTCCCCATGATGGTGAGGAGTATTATGTTTTTCTCTTAGGTCCTTCTGTCTTGCAATCAGGTCCTTCTCCCTTGCATCTTGGTCCCTAGATCTCACAATTCAGTCCTTTTTCCCAGCTTTTGGGTCCTTTTATGCTTCATCTCTTCAAACCTATTTATTCCTGAAAACTAAACATAAAACTCGTGACATAGCATTGTTTAGGTGAAAGATAATGGATATAAGATACAAATATGAGCATGAAATGATGTCAATCAAATACCCCCACACCTAACTTTTGCTAGTCCCGAGCAAAACAAAGAAAGAGAAAAGCATGCGAAAAACAAGAAATCCTAACTCACTTTCGTAGGAATCACGGTTGCACTTAGCAGCTGCAACAAGCCGTTAAACCTCCTTGTCGCCAAGGAGGAGGAGTGTTGTCTCCTGAGGGTTTTTAGCGGATATACCCACAAAATCCGAACAAGATGCATTAATCTATCTAGCTACACGACTCGTTGGACTTATTTTGTCGATCATGGGACGCGGTAATACTACGGGTCGACTCTATATATGTAATCAGTCCACACACCTAGCCTAATGAGTTATTCGTGAGAGTTAACTAAGGAATTAAGTGAAAGACATGGGCAACCTTAACTTCTAAATGTGATACAATGTGTAAAGTCCATTTTGGTTCTTATTTCTCTTTTTTTTTCTTTTTTTTTCTTTTTTTTCTTTTTCTTTGGAGCATTTTATTGGTTGGTGTTTGATTCTCTCAGGATCAGGTTTCGTGCATCATTGCCTATGAGGACTTACACTATCACGTACACCTTCCCCCAAATCTCCACATAGGGCGATCCCTACCACCCGTGTAACGGGAGTTCAGTCGGTGCATCCCAAGTCAGATGACTCGAAAGCACCAGGCACAAAGTCCCCTCAGACCTACTTTCCCGAGTGATAGGAGCCGTGCGAGAAGAGAGAACACCACTTATTTATTTATCTACGTGGGAACCAAAACCCCTACACTTAAGTTTCACAAAAAGAGATTAAGGGCCCTTGACTACGACAAACTTCCTTATACTAACAAACATGAATTATTTGACTCACTAGGTTCAGGGTGGACTTCTTTAAATGTTTGAGTACTGAAACCCTATGATTACACGCCCCCTGAGGGAAAACCAGGGTGCATCCTAACGACACGACAAGACCTAAAGCCATTAAACTAGAAATCCTAATGCATCAAGTTCAAGACAATTTTGGGAGCTTTCTTTTTACT
The DNA here is from genome assembly GCA_963682175.1 of Triglochin maritima. NCBI lineage: Eukaryota > Viridiplantae > Streptophyta > Magnoliopsida > Alismatales > Juncaginaceae > Triglochin > Triglochin maritima. The sequence goes on along the minus strand of OY821772.1, from coordinate 22,371,958 downwards.
TTGCCTCTCAACGGTTTTGCACATGCTAAACACACGCAAAACCCACAAAAACATTTTCTTTCGCAAACACATGAAGATTTTGAAAGAAATGTGAAAATTTTAAAACACTCGGCAAGCAAAAGAACACAAGTCACCCAAGGATCATGGCAAACAGATATATCAATGTTAAATGCGGCACACTAACATGACCCTAGCAGTACAAACAAAAGAAAACAAAAAATCAAAAGAAAAGACTCGACTATGTACACACGTAAAACACCCCCCCACACCTACTTCATGCATTGTCCTCAATGAATGTGAACAAGATACTACATGGATACATGCATGAAAAAGGAAAGATCTCACCAACATGAAGTACAAAGGGACGTTCAGGGTCATGTTGATGGACACAAACCCGAATTCCCTCAAAACCTGTGAGAAGCTGAAGAAGGGAGATAAATACGTGAAGAGATTGGGCCCAAGTACACAAGGGTTGGGGCCCACAACAATCAATGCTCACTGGAGGAGTCTTTTATTACACACTTTTTTTTAAGATATATACATCAACCAAGATATTCTCATAATCATTTGGTCAAGGAACATCAAATGAGAACATCAAGTCAGGAGGACCAGAGACTTGCCGAGACGGGCAAACTCCACTGGTACTCTGAGGTGTCATGAGAGGTGAAAGGTCAAAGCTGAAAGGCTCGAACCCCTCATGATATGGGTTGGGTGTGGGCAACAAAGAATGAAGTTGTGTTGCCTCACTAGGGTTTAATTGCTCATCGAAGAAAACCCTCCAACCCATAGGCGGGTGCATCGGAATGAGTTCCTCAAGCTCATTCGATGGATGCAGCAGACCTGCATCACTAAGAATGGGGCTTCTCCCCAAATCATCCAACAAGGACCTCCCACCATCATTTAGATCATCAAGCATAAGCTCGGTCATAGGTGGGTCCTTGTTGGAGTCAAAATGAAGCTCAAATGGCTCAATGGCCATGGGACATGAGGTAGAGACACCTTCTGGTATAGGCATATGATGAGGTGTCTCACTCAAACTAGCACTCTCAACTGAATCATGCAACGAACACTCCCTTTGGACATTCATGTTCGAGGCCAGCTCACCCTGTTGCATTGCGAAGACAGGCAATGAGTTTTCGCTGGGCCCACGAACATTCTCAATGGGTTGCATTGGGGTTAGGGGTGTTCGTTGATTTTGCGGTGCTTTCTCCAATTGACGGATGATATTTAGATTTAAAGGTTCATCCATGGGTTCCTGTTGCCTACCAGAGTTCAACACATGAAACTCGGCACTCATGTTACCGAATGAGAGCTTCATGAGACCATTTCTACAATTAATCAAGGCATTGGAGGTTGCCAGAAATGGTCTACCCAAAATCAAAGGTATTTGAGAGTGGGTGTTCACAACAGGATTGGTATCGAGGACAACAAAATCGACTGGAAATATAAAATCTCCAACTTTGATAAGCACGTCCTCGATAATCCCCATGGGAATACGAATGGATCTATCCGCCAGTTGGAGGGTGATCTTAGTTGGTTTCAATTCTCCCAAGTTCAACTGTTGATAAACAGAGAATGGGAGGAGGTTGACCGCTGATCCTAAATCAAGCAAAACATTGCTCAGTCTAGTGTCCCCTATCGTACACTGAATAGTAGGACACCCAGGGTCCTTGTATTTTGTGTAGGTGGGATTGGACAAAAGTGAGCTGATATTTGCAGCCAAGAATGCTTTCTTAGGAACATTGGTCTTCCTCTTGGTTGTGCAGAGATCCTTCAACACTTTGGCATATTGAGGTATTTGTTGGATGACATCCAACAAGGGGATGTTAACCTTTACTTGCTTAAACACCTCTACTATCTTGTCCATGTTGTCACTCTGCTTTTTGTTTAACCTACTTGGATATGAAGCTTTTGGCAGGTAGGTTTTCTGTTGTGCCTGAGAAGAAAGCTTTGGTGTATTACCCTCACCCTCAGCTTCTTCTTCACCACCATTCCCACTAGGGGCTGCATAGATGGTGGTGGGTGTGGCAAGGAAATGTGATTGTCAACCTCTTTTCCATTCCTTAAGGTCACAATGGAATTGACATGGTGAACAGGTTCCTCCACATGGTTCACTTGCCTCCCCCGAGGTACCACATTCTCATTTTGCATTTGTTGTTGTTGGTACATGCGGGGGTTAGCCTCAGGCTGGCTAGGAAAAGACCCTCTCTCTCTTTCATGTACAGACTGAGCCAATTGGCCCATCTGAAGCTCTAGAGATTTCATGGTCTGCTGATTTGAAGTGAGAACTTGACTTGTGGTAGACATAAAATTTTTCATTGAGTTTTCAAGTCCACGAGTCAAGGTCTCAAGCGAATTGAATCGGGTTTCCATATTATTGGAATTTGGGACACCCGATTGATTGGTGGTTTGCACTTGGGGTGGCTGATAGGATTGTGCATGCATGGGAGGTTGGTGTGATTGGTAAGGTGGTCTAAAGGAGTTTGAAGGACCACCCGGGGCATTAGTTTGGTTCCATGAAAAATTGGGGTGGTTCCTCCATCCAGGATTATAAGATGATGAGTATGGGTCATTCCTGGCTCTATCATAGACGACGTTGACACGCTCCATCTCAGGAGGAATGGACTCACACTCGCTCTCTACATGACCTATCCTACCACATGAATGACAAGGAACTGGACCAGATGTGGACATGTGAGGTGCACTTTGTTGGTTTTGGAGCTCAATCGAATCCATACGGCGCATTAAGGCCGCCATGCGCGCCTCGGTGGACGTAGTGGTATCCATAGCAAATGCGGCACCCGATCTAGTCGAGTTTGCATTCGCGATCCTCGCTCCTATACTAGATGATGCAGGTGGTTCCCTCACACTCTCCCACTGCATGGTTTTCTCAGCGAGGTCTTCTAGGAAGGCCCATGCCTCCCTTTCATCCTTTCCCAAGAACTCTCCTTGACACATGGACTCAAGGAGTGTTCTGGACGGGATGTGAAGACCCTCATACACAATCTGACAAAGACGCCACAACTCAATGCCATGGTGAGGGCACGAGGATAGTAGCTCTTTGAACCTCTCAAGATATGCATGAAATGGTTCGGTCTCATGTTGATAGAACGAATTGATTTCGTTCCTCAATTTTTGATTCCGATGATTAGGAAAGTACTTCTTGAGGAATGCAGATTGAAACTCATCCCAAGTCCTAAAGGAATTCGCCTGGTTGCTGTACAACCACTTCTTGGCATCATCCTTCAGCGCAAAGGGGACAAGCCTAAGATGGATGGAGTCTGTGCTAAGTTGTTGCAGCTTGAACATAGCACAGACCTCCTCAAATTCCCTGAGAAAGATATAGGGGTCACCTTTCCCAGTGAAATGAGGGAGCATGGAAATGAATTGAGGCTTAACCTCAAAATGGTTCCCATTAGCCTCTGGTAATACGATGCATGAGGGTAGAGCTGTACGGCTCGGGTAGCATCGATCACGTAGAGGTATGGGAACGACAACTGGAAGCACTGGTCGAACAGGTTGGTCCAGCAACTGCTCCTCCTCATGGAAATTAGCAGCCATTGAACCCGGACTGCGTGCGACACGAGAGGAGGGAGGTGTCGAGAAATCGATGACCGAAGCCGGATTGACAACGCTCCTCGTCAAACGACCACTCTCGTCTCGTGTCCACGAAAGCATGCACAAAGGTGCACACACACAAAACAAAATTTTTTTTTTTAACAAAGAATGTGTGTAGAGGAGAAGACGGGGGAACACAGGAGAGAAAGAATGACTCAGGAGAGAAGGGAAGAAGTCCTTATGCTACGGCGGATGGGTACAGGTAGAAGCACACAAGCAAACAAGGCTCAAGCAATCCTAAGGTCGCTATAGGTCCTTACAGCTAGACGACGCCTAACTGCGAGGTCACACGGCCTCAACACGCCTCACCTCCCTACAACGAGGACCACAAAGCCCAGCAAGTGAGCCAAGATCCGGGGATCTCGTCTCTCCTACTATCGACAAAGTGGGCAACGCCGATCAGGTCATGACGGTCGGGACCGGATCACTCTCCTAATGCGTCCGAATTCCTTAAGGCCAATGTCTACTTGATTTTAAAATTAGGCTCTTGATTAGTGTGGTTTTTGGGGCGAAGGAAAGGGTGATGAAATCCCCCACCTTATCTTTTATGGGACAGCCCCTCCTTAGTAGCGTTTTGGAGTCCTAAATCTAGCAATCAACTCTCCAAACAACGCTCAACTCACACTTGTTGCAATGCACTTCCTACTAACTAATGCATGTTCATACGAAATGCATGAATGAGAGTAGAAGGTGCGTACCTCACGCCAGCTCTCAGCAACAGAAAAATAAAGCTAAGATAAAAGACAATCTAAATGCCTAAGTCACATACATGATGCATGGCCTAAACAAAAAAAAAATGCCTAATCTTTTGCTTTGAGTTTTAGGGTCCAAGTTGCTTAAAGGAGGTTGATTATGGATCTGGGAACAAACTATAAGTCAAAACATGCCAAATTAAATCCCAGATCACTACATCAATTATGAAAATAGATCAAAGAAATAAGCGAGCGAACAGAGCTTACCAGCCCGCCAATTGGCGGTCTGAAGTGCTCAGCTTGACTCCAAACTTCTCTAGGCGTTCCTCCTGATGACTCCAAGTCTCCTGAAACAAAGCAAAACTACAAAACACAAATTAAATCCACTCGAATCGTCCAAACAAGAGTCTGGACTGGCACCTCCCCGGCAACGGCGCCAAAAACTTGTTGAACGTTTTAATTAAACCGCAAGTGCACGGCCGCGATGAAGCGGTGGCAAGTACGGGTCGTCCTCAGGGAGGTGAGCAGCCTCTTGTTTATCAGAAATCAAGTGGCAAAATAGGGAAGAGAAAGATTGATTATGCTAACCTACACTAAACTACGCTAAGAAGTACGAAATGCGAAACAAAGAAATAAACGATCAAATAAAAACTAAGCTAAGAACAAAATAGAAGTGCTGGAATTTCAGGAATGGAAAACCCCTAAGGGGTGGAGTGAGTGCACCCAAGCAAAGTGGTGGGTGTAGAATACATTCTTTAAGCACATGAGGGTGGTGTTTATCAAGCATAGGAAGTGTCTAAATGTTATGGCAAAACCTATCAATCTATTCACCAACTTAGTTGATTAACATTTACATATGCAAGGTGTTTATTTCAGAACCTAAACAAGCATGAGAGGTGTCTAATCATTTTGGCAAAACTCATCAAGTTATAAATTCTATCCTAAACAAGCAAGCATACATTCATGTTTAATCAACACATTCAAATTAAAGCATTCTTCCCATTCTCTAATGCATGTATGTACATCTACTCCACCCCCCAAAGGGGATGGAACTACTCGCTAAACATTACACTAATTATTAAACTATGGAAAGAAAGCATATTAAAACTAAGCTAGAATTAAAAGACGATTAAACTAAAACATGCACAAACAATAAAAGAAGCCTAAAACAAACAATGAAAGAAACATAAAACTTTATTGATAAAATGACTCACATTAAAAGTAGCATCCTCCTACTTTAGTGTGTGCTTCAAGGCCTCACTTCTAGTAGGAAGAATAGCCACTTAAAATATGGAGTGATTACAAAAGGAGGTGAAGAGTTCTATTTATAGGCATGGAAAAAGCTAATCTGGGATAATCCCCCGATGTGGGACTAAACAGATACCACACATAGCCTAAACATCCTCTAATACATGTGCTGGAGAAATTTGAGTGCATTTGGGCCCAAAGTGACCACCAATTAGCGGTCTTGGACCGCTAATTAGCGGTCTACAGTGTTCGGATCGCTCTGGAATTTCTTGTGGGCTTTTCTGGAAGGCTTTGTTGGTATTTGATGCATCTATTTTGCATGTTGGAGCTCCGACCCGAATAGAATTGCCAAAATACTCCCCATGATGGTGAGGAGTATTCTGTTTTGCTCTTAGGTCCTTCTGTCTTGCAATCAGGTCCTTCTCCCTTGCATCTTGGTCCCTAGATCTCACAATTCAGTCCTTTTTCCCAGCTTTTGGGTCCTTTTATGCTTCATCTCTTCAAACCTATTTATTCCTGAAAACTAAACATAAAACTCGTGACATAGCATTGTTTAGGTGAAAGATAATGGATATAAGATACAAATATGAGCATGAAATGATGTCAATCACACGCTTCTCACAAGCTCTACCCGGCCGGCAATGGATAGGAAATTCTGCTTCCAAGTGCTAAGTCTTTGCTTGACCTTGTTTACTAGTGACATACAATGAGTTCTCCCCATCCTTCCGGAGAATAATGGCAGCCCGAGGTAAATCACCGGAAATTCCTTTCGTTCCATACCAAGGTTGGCTGCGATCCAAGCTCCATGTGGTACGTTTCCTCCAATGAATACTTGGCATTTTTCCGTGCTAAGTCTCAGCCCCGAACATGCCGTGAACTCCTCAAGGACAGCCCTTATAGCCCAAGCATTTGCCTTTGTTGCACTAGCAACAACTAGGACGTCATCGGCGAAGAGCAAATGCGATACGGGCACCTCCCCACAAGATAATGGCTCAATCCTTCCACCCCTCACCGCTTTTTTTATCATCTCACTTAGGACTTCCATACACATAACAAACAAGTACGGTGCCAAGGGGTCACCTTGCCTCAAGCCATTTGTCGCAGCAAAAACGGTTGAGTTTGCTCCATTTACCGTCACTACAAACGATGCTTTGACACAACTCATAATCAGCCTTCTCCCCTTTGGAGGGAAACCGAAGTGAGTCATTACCTCATCAAGGAAGGACCATGAGATGGAGTCATACGCTTTCCTAATATCAAGCTTTAGGCACATCCGTCCCCTCCCTTTTTTCTAGATGTAGGTTGTGACATAGTTCACGTGCAAGGAGAATATTATCACCAATTCGCCTTCCTTTGACAAAAGCACTTTGGTTCTCCCCAATAAGTCTTGGTAACAACCCCTTGATTCGGTTTGCGAGCACTTTGGAGGTGAACCTATAGGTCATGTTGCATAGAGCGATAGGACGATAATCCTCTACTAAATTCGGTGCCTTCTTCTTCGGGATGATGGTGATTGAGGTAGAGTTCCATTGGGTTAGCACTCTTCCGCTGTCCAAACAGGAGTTCATGGCCTGAAATATGTCTCCTTTGATGGTGTCCCACGTGGTCTTGAAGAACGTTGCATTGAAGCCATCGGGGTCCGGTGCCTTGTCCACATTTGCATGTAACACCACCTCCTCAATCTCTTTTAATTCCAGCTTTTGGGGGAGGATTCTCCCTTCCTCTGGTCGGAGCTGTGGGAGAATGAGAGAAGGATCAATGGGTTGTACCTGAAAATCATTAGCAAATAGGTTAGCATAAAAATGCCGAAAGGCGTCCCGAATTTCGCCGTCCTCCTCCACGATATGCGCTCCCTCACATACTCTCCCCACTTGATTGGTGGCTCTCCTCACACGGAGTTGTGCATGGAAAAACCTAGTGTTTCGATCCCCCTCTTTCAACCACTTCACCCTTGATTTTTGCCGTATTATGGATTCCTCCCGAGCAAGGGACGCTCAAGATTGCCCTTTGCTGTCCCTTCATCAACGGCTAGATCTTTGTCATATGGTAGGCTTTGTCTTTTCTTTATCACCTCCTCAAGGGCAATCCAGGCCTCACCCACCTTGTTTGTAATGTTCCAAAAGGTTCTTCCACTCCAAACTATAAGTGCCTTCTTTACTTCTTTTAGATTTTTAGTAACACGAAACATAGGCGTGCCAACTACAAACGTAGACCAAGCTTGATCCACTACGGCTTTGAACTCCTCATGCTCCGTCCAATGGGTTTCAAACAAAACAAATTTTTTATTTTTTCATTTCCCTCCATCCACATCACTAGCATGGCATGGTCACTAAGATCTTTATCACCAACGATGTAATAGGATTTCGGAAACATCTCGAGCCACGCATTGTTCATAAGTATACGGTCCATCCTTGTCTCTATGCATGCACTTCCTTCGGATGAATTTGACCACATGAAATCCCCTCCTGTAAAAGGCACCTCAAGTAGCTGAAGTGCATCAATACACTCATTAAACTCCTTCATCGCTGTCTCATTTCCAGCAGCGCTTCCCCGCTTCTCACTAGCATAGCGAATACAATTAAAGTCACCTCCTACGATCCACGGCCTCGAAACCTCCGGAGCTACAAGATGAAGGGCACTCCACAAAGCTCTCCTATCCACATGCCTATTTTCTCCGTACACCGCCATGATATCAAATGTTGCCCCATCCATCTTCTTGTAGCCCTTGAAGTGGAGTAGTTGTGGTGTTTCAAAAGTCACTTGAAGGTCAATAACTTTGTCATTCAATGATTGATCTCGTTTTATATTTCTACCGCAAGTGCACGACCGCGTTGAAGCGGTGGCAAATACGGGTCGTCCACTGGGAGGTGTGTCGACACTTGGTTTATTTGAAGGCGAGAGGTAAAAAGAAGGGAGAAAGATGTATTACACTAATCTAAACTACAAAGCTGAAATGAAATGCAAAGGAAATGAAGATAAGCAATAAAACTAAACCCCAAAGGGGGTAGAGAAATAATGTGAACATAAAGATGTGTGTGTGTGTGTGTTCAATTAAGCTCCTCACAACATGTAGTGCATGAAATCATAAAACTACATCCAATCTTGCCTCTACATGAATTAAGATAAGACTACATCATTAAAACATACAAGACAATGATTGGAATGAAGCTACATGAACTCAAGTATAAAGACTAGACCCTACTATGCCTCTACATGAATTAAGATGACTACATCATTAAAACATACAAGACATTAGCTAAGGAAAAGGCAACAAGAGTACATACACTACAAATTGTGTTTCCAACATTAACTTCATCCATATCCTAACTTTATCATTCCCCATAAAATAGGTCCACTAATCAAAGCATAAGCTAAGCTTCATTCAAGAGCATTAGCATATCAAAGATAAGAGTGAGACCCATTAGATGGTTATGGAAATCATATAAAGCTCAAAGGATGAAAATAACACACTTAATACACTACATGATTATATCACATATTTCTCCACCCCCCAAATGGGGATGGAACTACTCACTACTCATTACACTACTGATTAGACTAAGCAAAGAAAACATTTAACTAAGATACTGAAATTACTAAACAAGAAATTAAGCAAAGTAAAACAAACCACACAAAACAAGCAACATAACAAGACAAGATTAAAACAAACAAATAAACTTTTATTAACAATGACTCACATTGAAGGTAGCATCCTTCTCCACCTTGAGTTATTGCTTCAAGGCTCACTCCTTAGTAGAGAGAATGCCACCAAACAATGGGTAATTACAATGGAAGGTGAAGAGTTCTATTTATAAGCATGGAAAAAGCTAATCGGGGACAATCCCCCGATGTGGGACTAAACCAATACCAAAAATACACTAAGAATACACTAATACACGTGCTACAGAAAACTAGATGGATTCTGGGCTAAATGGACTGCCAATTAGCGGTTCCAGACCGCCAATTGGCGGTCTATAAGGTTTAGATCCGTCTGGTTTTCTTTGTGGGCTTTTCTTGAAGTGTTTCTTGGTCTTAGATGCATCTGGTTGGTTTAGTGGAGCTCCGACCCGAATCGAATTGACAAAATACTCCTCATGATGGTGTGGAGTTTCCTGTTTTGCTCTTAGGTCCTTCTGTCATACGATCAGGTCCTTCCCCCTTGCATCTTGGTCCCCAGGTCTCACAATTAGGTCCTTTTTTCCTGCTTTTGGGTCCTTTCATGGCTCTTCTCTTCAAACCTCTTTATTTCTGAAAACTAAACATAAAACTCGTCACATAGCATTGCTTAGGTGTAAGATAATGGATATAAGGTACAAATATAAGCATGAAATGATGTCAATCAAATACCCCCACACCTATGTTTTTGCTAGTCTCGAGCAAAACAAAGAAAGGAAAAAGCATACGAAAAACAAGAAATCCTAACTCACTTTCGTAGGAATCACGGTTGCACTTAGCATGTGCAACAAGCCGTTAAACCTCCTTGTTGCCAAGGAGGAGGAGTGGTGTCTCCTGAGGGTTTTCAGCGGATATACCCACAAAATCCGAACAAGATGCATTAATCAATCTAGCTACACGACTCGTTGGACTTATTTTGTCGATCATGGAATGCGGTAATACTACGGGTCGACTCTATATATGTAATCAGTCCACACACCTAGCCTAATGAGTTATTCGTGAGAGTTAACTAAGGAATTAAGTGAAAGACATGGGCCACCTTAACTTCTGAATGTGAAACAAAGTGTCAAGTCCATTTTGGTTCTTATTTGCATTATCATTTTTTTTTCTTTTTGTTTCTTTTCACATTTTTTTTTCTTTTACTTTTTATTAGTTGGAGCTTCATTCTCCCAGGGTCAGGTTCCATGCATCATTGCCCATGAGGACTTGCACTATCATGTACACCTTTCCCCACATCACCACATAGGGCAATCCCTACCACCCGTGTAACGGGAGTTCGGTCGGTGCATCCCAAGTCAGATGACTCGAAAGCACCAGGCACAAAGTCCCCTCAGACCTACTTTCCCGAGTGATAGGAGCCGTGCGAGAAGAGAGAACACCACTTTTTTATTCATTTATCTACATGGGAACCAAAACCCCTACACTTAAGTTTCACAAAAAGATATTAAGGGCCCTTGACTACAACAAACTTCCTAAATTAACAAACACGAATTATTTGACTCACTAGGTTCAGGGTGGACTTCATTAAATGTTTGAGCACTGAAACCCACTGATTACTCACCCCCAAGGGAAAACTGGGGTGCATCCTAACGACTCGATAAATCCTAAAGCCACGTACTAGATATCCTAATGCATCAAGTTCAAGACAATTTTGGGAGCTTTCTTTTTACTTTGCCTCTCAACGGTTTTGCACATGCTAAACACACGCAAAACCCACAAAACATTTTCTTTCGAAAACACATGAAGATTTTGAAAGAAATGTGAAAATTTTGAAGCACTAGGCAAGCAAAAGAAGACAAGTCACCCAAGGATCATGGCAAGCAAATATATCGATATTAAATGCAGCACACTAACATGACCCTAACAATGCAAACAAAAGAAAACAAAATCAAAAGAAAAGACTCGACTATGTACACACGTAAAACACCCCCCCACACCTACTTCATGCATTGTCCTCAATGAATGTGAACAAGATACTACATGGATACATGCATGAAAAAGGAACGATCTCACCAACATGAAGTACAAAGGGACGTTCGGGGTCATGTTGATGGACACAAACCCAAATTCCCTCAAAACCTGTGAGAAGCTGAAGAAGGGAGACAAATACGTGAAAGAAATGGGGCCCAAATACACAAGGGTTGGGGCTCACAACAATCAATGCTCACTGAAGAAGTCTTTTATTGTACTTTTTTTTTTCTTTTTTCTTTTTTTTTATATAACTATGTACAAACATAAGTTCCCATCTTCATTTGTCAAAAGACATCAAATGGGAACCTCAAGAGTGGGTCAATGCACTTGGAAAGGGAACATGACACCACGCGGGGCCAGAATACGCATACGTGGGCCCCCTTCACAAAGAGCACCAGATGAAATGAGAGGTTCATGAATTGGACGCAAAGGCGTCTCATTCAAAGGATCAAACTGAAAGAGCTTGAACCTCTCAAGAGTTTGGGAAATAAGGGGCAACGGAAGAAAAATATCTCCCGTTGCGGAACTGAAGTTATGATCATCAATCCAAACTCTCCAACTAACAGGCTGGTGGGTCGGAACGAGGTCAAGCACCTCGTTATGCATGTCCAACTCACCAGGAGAACAGGAAGTGGGTCTCATACCCAAAGTATCCTCCAAGGAACTCCTAATACCCTCATGAGCAATGTAGTTGTTTGATGTTCCATCATTTCCAAGATGATCAGGAACAATAGTGAGAGGCAAACTCTCATCAGGTTGTTTGAAATTGAGGGTACTAGGGAGCTCTTGCTCCACCAGAGGTGGGTCCTTAAGAGGATCAAAATGAAGATCATGTGGCTCAAGGGCCACGGGACAAAAAGGTAAGGCACAATCCTGTGCCGACTCATAATAGAACTGGTCCAAGTTATGCTCAATTTGAATCGAATCCTTCACTAAGTGATCGTGAATTGAAACCCCAAGTCCCTCAGACTGACTAGGAGTTTGACTTTGAAAGGTTGTGCTTTGAATTTGTGGATGTGGTGGTGGTTCGATATCAAAAGAAGAATCCTCATGTTGACAAGAAAGGTTACTTTCCTCACATTCACGTAATTTCTGCGACATTTGACTCACTTGCAGTGTCATATTTTGTATGGACTGTTGAGTGGTTTCCATGAACGTAAGGAAAGTTTGTTTCAAGGAATCAGGTATGCGGTCAACGATGAGGTCCAAGTCAGAGCTTGGGAAATTTTGTGGTTGGGTATTGATGGGCTGAGAATGAGTCCAATGATTTGGAGTGGGGTGCTGGTAGAATTCTGGGTATTCGGGAGGAAGATACGGGGGTGAAAATGAGGTATAAGAATTTGGATAAGATTTGTCTCCCCATGAATCCATCACTCTCGGGTTGTACGCGGATGCGTAATGGTCATAATGAGCATTTTGGGAAAATGTGTGCTCATACTCAGGCTCAGGGGGAACATAAGGACATTCCCCGATAACATGACCACTCAACCCACAACAGTCGCACGGTACGGCTACTGGAGCCACCGAGGCACTCATGTCGTCTGCCATACGCATGAAAGAGGCCAAAGTTTGTTGTAATGTCTCAGTTTGTTGACCAGCATATGATCCGGCATAACTAGATTGTGGTCTAGCAGTCGGTGCCTCTCTCATGTTACCCCAATATGAAGACTGCTCAGTCACAAAATTGCGATCATCCCAACCATACGGGGTGTTAGTCTGAGCCACCCCAGGTTGCATGGGTCCGGAGTACCAGGGAGAATCGTCCTGGTCCCAACAATGATATGGATGGTCGCCCATGTAACCATCCATCTCAAGAAAAACTCTCGAGTCGATCACTCTCACCACCACGAGGCTAAGCTCGCAAAAAGTGCTCGACTCGACCCTAAAACGCTAACAGAGAGTGTAAAGGGGAGGAGACTATAACGTAGAAGAAGGTGAGAAGAAGATGACTCAGAGGAGAAGGGAAGAATCCCTAGAGCTAGCGAGGGTACAGGGTGAAGGTAGAAGCCTAACTAGCAAGCATGGCTCAAACAATGTAAGGCAATGGGTCCTTAGGCTAGACGACGCCTAACTTCGAGGTCACTAGCCTCGACACGCCTCACCTCCCTACAACGAGGACCACAATGCCCAGCAAGTGATACCAGATCCGGAGATCCAGTACCTCCTACTATCGACAAGGTAGGCAACGCCGATCAGGTCATGGCGGTCTCAACTAGATTACTCTCCTAGTACGTCCGAATTCCTAGGGCCAATGTCTACTTGCTTTTAGTTAAGGCTTTACTTGAGTGTGCTTTTTGGGGCTAAGGGAGGGGTGATGAAATCCCCCACCTTATCTTTGAAGTCTATAGGTGATGCCCCTTAAAGATGTTTTGAAATCTTAGGCTAGCAAGCAACTCACCAAACAAGCACTCACCTCACTCTTGTTTCGATGCAAACCTTACTCACTAATGAATGTCCTAATGCGTGAATGAGTGATAAGGAATGCGTACCTCGCTCCAGCAATCAACGACAAAATGTAAAGCAAAGAAAAGAAAGATGCATGCAAGGTCTACATATGATGCATGACCTAGATGGCAAGAAGTCTAATCTTTTGCTTTGAGTTTTATGGTCCAAGTTGATTAAAGGGGATTGAAATTAAATCTGGGAGCAAACTAAAGATCACAACATGCAAAATTGGGCTCTCAGATAACTAAAGTGAACAACATAACAACTGGAACAAATTTGAGAGCAATTGAGGCTCACCAGGCCGCCAATTGGCGGTCCCAGACCGCTGATTGGCGGTCACTTTGGGGTCTTTTGCTCTCCAATTACTCCAGTCGCTTCCCCTTGATCCTCAGGTTCCCTGCTACTAAGAAAAACTGAAAACAAAAAATTAAAAACCCCTCGAATCGTCCAAACCAAGGTCTGGACAGAGCACCTCCCCGGCAACGGCGCCAAAAACTTGATTGATCTCGTTTTATATTTCTACCGCAAGTGCACGGCCGCGTTGAAGCGGTGGCAAATACGGGTCGTCCACTGGGAGGTGTGTCGACACTTGGTTTATTTGAAGGCGAGAGGTAAAAAGAAGGGAGAAAGATGTATTACACTAATCTAAACTACAAAGCTGAAATGAAATGCAAAGGAAATGAAGATAAGCAATAAAACTAAACCCCAAAGGGGGTAGAGAAATAATGTGAACATAAAGATGTGTGTGTGTGTGTGTTCAATTAAGCTCCTCACAACATGTAGTGCATGAAATCATAAAACTACATCCAATCTTGCCTCTACATGAATTAAGATAAGACTACATCATTAAAACATACAAGACAATGATTGGAATGAAGCTACATGAACTCAAGTATAAAGACTAGACCCTACTATGCCTCTACATGAATTAAGATGACTACATCATTAAAACATACAAGACATTAGCTAAGGAAAAGGCAACAAGAGTACATACACTACAAATTGTGTTTCCAACATTAACTTCATCCATATCCTAACTTTATCATTCCCCATAAAATAGGTCCACTAATCAAAGCATAAGCTAAGCTTCATTCAAGAGCATTAGCATATCAAAGATAAGAGTGAGACCCATTAGATGGTTATGGAAATCATATAAAGCTCAAAGGATGAAAATAACACACTTAATACACTACATGATTATATCACATATTTCTCCACCCCCCAAATGGGGATGGAACTACTCACTACTCATTACACTACTGATTAGACTAAGCAAAGAAAACATTTAACTAAGATACTGAAATTACTAAACAAGAAATTAAGCAAAGTAAAACAAACCACACAAAACAAGCAACATAACAAGACAAGATTAAAACAAACAAATAAACTTTTATTAACAATGACTCACATTGAAGGTAGCATCCTTCTCCACCTTGAGTTATTGCTTCAAGGCTCACTCCTTAGTAGAGAGAATGCCACCAAACAATGGGTAATTACAATGGAAGGTGAAGAGTTCTATTTATAAGCATGGAAAAAGCTAATCGGGGACAATCCCCCGATGTGGGACTAAACCAATACCAAAAATACACTAAGAATACACTAATACACGTGCTACAGAAAACTAGATGGATTCTGGGCTAAATGGACCGCCAATTAGCGGTTCCAGACCGCCAATTGGCGGTCTATAAGGTTTAGATCCGTCTGGTTTTCTTTGTGGGCTTTTCTTGAAGTGTTTCTTGGTCTTAGATGCATCTGGTTGGTTTAGTGGAGCTCCGACCCGAATCGAATTGACAAAATACTCCTCATGATGGTGTGGAGTTTCCTGTTTTGCTCTTAGGTCCTTCTGTCTTACGATCAGGTCCTTCCCCCTTGCATCTTGGTCCCCAGGTCTCACAATTAGGTCCTTTTTTCCTGCTTTTGGGTCCTTTCATGGCTCTTCTCTTCAAACCTCTTTATTTCTGAAAACTAAACATAAAACTCGTCACATAGCATTGCTTAGGTGTAAGATAATGGATATAAGGTACAAATATAAGCATGAAATGATGTCAATCATTCAACAACACCAACAGCCGTCCCGAGTCCACGATCAAGCTATTTGCAACCCATGCATGCGGCCAAATTGCTCGTTTGAATCTTTCCATCTTCTTGTCTTTTACCTTGTGTTCCATAAGACATACGACATCTGAATTAGTCTCCTTTATTCGACCCCTAATCATGAGTGCACGGTCGGGTCCATTTGCTCCGCGCACATTCCACATTAGTACATTCATGGGTTTAAAGGTGCGGGGTGACCCCCATGACCTCCAATCGAGAGCTTGTTGTTTAACTTCCTTCCGGATTGCCTAAGCGTGGGTGGTGGCGATATCGCTTTCTTTAACCCCGGTTTTACAAGTCCCACATCCTCTTTCTCTTCTTCCCCCTCCTCCACAAAATCCTTGTGTCCGAGAATGTCATACCTTCCTCCACTCGTGTGTGACATGAGGCTCGAAACATCTTTACTCTTTGCTACTCGTGTTGGTGAATTCCACCCCAACTACTCACATACCAAAGAAGCTAGCCCACCCACATGAGATTCACCTTGTGGGGAAGTCTTCTTGCTTTCTTGCATGCCTGAATTTTCGTAACCCCCATTGCCATGGACACTTGTGCCTACATTTGTCTTCCCTTTCTCTTGCGAAGCATGGTTTGGCCCCAAGGTGCTCCTAGTATTGTCTTCTAGGGTTGCCTCTCCCAAGGAGAGTAACTCTTCTTCACCCATATATCGTGGGTGTTGAACGTTTTAATTAAACCGCAAGTGCACGGACGCGATGAAGCGGTGGCAAGTACGGGTCGTCCTCAGGGAGGTGAGCAGCCTCTTGTTTATCAGAAATCAAGTGGCACAAAACGATGGAAGAAAGTTGTTTATGCTAACCTAAACTATGCTAACTACGAGGAGGCAAATGCAAAGGAATGAGATTAAAGTTGTTCACATTCGTTTTATATTAACCGCAAGTGCACGGCCGCGTTGAAGCGGTGGCAAATACGGGTCGTCCACTGGGAGGTGTGTCGACGCTTGGTTTGTTCGAAGGCGAGAGGTAAAAAGAAGGAGAGAAATGTTGGTTACACTAAACTACACTAAGATGCAAATGGAAATGGAAAAGAAGCAAGAAAACTAAGCCCCATAGGGGGTAGAGAAATAATGTGAACATAAAGAAGTGTGTGTGTGTGTGTTCATTAAGCTCCTCACAACATGTAGTGCATGAAATCATAAAACTACATCCAACTTTGCCTCCACATGAATTAAGATAAGACTATATCATTAAAACATACAAGACAATAATTGGAATGAAGCTAAATGAACTCAAGTATAAAGACTAGACCCTACTATGCCTCCACATGAATTAAGATAAGACTACATCATTAAAACATACAAGACATTAGCTAAGGTAAAGGCAACAAGAGCACATACACTACAAATTGTGTTTGCAATATTAATTCCTATCCATATCCTAACCTTATCATTCCCCATAAAATAGATCCACTAATCAAAGCATAGGCTAAGCTTCATTCAAGAGCATTAGCATTTCAAAGATAAGAGTGGAGACCCATTAGATGGTTATGGAAATCATTTAAAGCTCAAGGGATTAAGATAACACAAACTTAATACACTACATGATTATATCACATATTTCTCCACCCCCAAATGGGGATGGAACTACTCACTACTCATTACACTAACTATATTAACAAAAGAAAGCATAATACTGAAATGAAAGTTAACTAAGAAGGCAAGACGTATTAAAGAAACATAAAAGGAAAGGAAAGACTAAACAAACATGCACAAATTAAAAGACAAGATTAAAAGAAACTAGAAGAATTATTTTATTAACAAATGGCTCACATTGAAGGTAGCATTCTTCTCCACCTTGAGTTTTTGCTTCAAGGCTCACTCCTTAGTAGAGAGAATACCACCAAGCAATGGGTCATTACAATGGAAGGTGAAGAGTTCTATCTATAAGCATGGAAAAAGCTAATCCGGGACAATCCCCCGATGTGGGACTAAACCAATACCAAAAATAGACTAAGAATACACTAATAGAAGCCCAGCACAAATCTTAGCGGATCTGGAGCAATATGGACTGCCAATTAGCGGTCCAAGACCGCCAATTGGCGGTCTATAAGCGTCAGATCGAGTTGGTTTTGGTTGTGGGATTTTCTTGATGGATATGTTGGTCTTGGATGCATCTACTTTGCTTGTTGGTGTTGGCTTTTTAGCCTTAATCTTTATTTAGTTTTGATGATTAAGTAATCTAATCTTAATCTATATTTAATCAATCAACCTAGACAATCAAAGTAAGCAAACATGAATACATGCATTGCATATATATTCGTGTACTTGCGATATTCTTAATAGGTTGATGAAGAATCAAGCTAAGGAGCTTGGGGACAAGAAGATAAAGACTCAAGACATGTAATCAAGCTTTGGACCAATATGTAATGTAGTATAATTTGAGTCCTAAGGATTAATGTAAACTTGAGCACATTAGGATTCTGTCCCGTATCCCCACGGTTAACCGAACCCTTCTCGGTAAACCGAATCTTGTAGAATTCGGTCCACCGAACACCTTGCGGTCAACCGTGTAAAATCCTTTAGGTGTTCCCTGGAATAACCACCTCGGTATACCGAACCGCCTTCGGTAGACCGAATTAGCCTGGACCGGTTTTGGACTTTGCTCCAACGGTCGTATTTAAATCGTGACCTAAAGCCAAATTGACTTATCCATATTCGGTACACCGAACTTCATTCGGACAACCGAATCATATTGCTTTAGGAGACCAACGGCTATTTATCTTGACCGTTATTGGTAAACCAATCTCCCACGCTTTGTCAGTGCAATTCCCGCGCTACTTCGGTATACCGAAGTATACACGGTCAACCAAACTTGAGTAGATCAGAGCCCAATAAATTCTACTGTCCACCTTGGAACGGTGAACCGAATGGACTTCGGTGAACCGAATTTAATTAGGGCTAAATAGATAAAAGCTACTGGAGGTTGGTGAACGGTGATCCGATACATAATTGGTCAACCGAGTTCTTTGTTCAGACCAATGTTTCGGACTACCGTGTGGATAACGGTCGACCGAATCTGTCTCGATTTCTGGCCGAGCTTAAGTCACATCTTGCTTTCTCATCGGTCCATTCCCCACCAACTCCCAAACGGCTAGATGAGCTTAAAGGCTTATAAATAGGACCTCATTTGGTTGCTTTGCAGATCTTGAACACTTCCTATCTATCCAATACTCAAAGCCAAATCCTCTCCATCTTCAAGCTCTCAATCCACAACACTCAAGCCTAAACTTCACCACTTGCATATCCAATTCCATATCATATCCAAGTGTGCTCAAGTATAGAGTGTTAGTTAGATTGTGATTCCAATTCCTTATTCAAGAATCACCAAGTTGTAAAGCTTCGAGGAAGCTCCCTCTCGGGTTGTGAGAGGAGACACGAGCGAGGCGAGGTTGTTCGCGAGGCTCGGTGTTGTAAACGGCGTTGGTCTCGGCCCGGAACGGAGATCGGTTAGTGGAACCGTAAGCGAGGCTCGGGGGATCGAGCGAGGCTTGCGAGGAGGACTAGGACCCGGGTGTGGGTGCCGAACCTCTCTAAACTCCGGTGTCGACGAATTTGTGGTTTGCAATTGTCTCTTCCTTAATCCTTCGATTAATATTTTTAATTCCGCATTTTTCTATCGATTAGAGGGCCATAGATCCTAACAATTGGTATCAGAGCATTAGGTTGCCAATTTCATTTACTTAATCGTAATTTAGCATGGCATCTACTTCTAATCATTGTGAAGGATTATCCACATCTAAGCCACCTTTGTTTAATGGGTTAAATTATGACTATTCGAAGAAAAGAATGAAAATATATTTGCAATCAAATGATTTGAAATATTGGACATTCATATTAAACTCATATACACCTCCTAACGATGATGAAATTGTATCCTTAACAAAACCCAAAATTAAGGAAGCGGAGATGAATTCCCGCATTATGAATATCTTGTATTGTGGGTTAAATGAAGGGGAATACAATAGGGTAAGAGGTTGTGAAAGTGCTTATGATATTTGGCATACATTAGAAATGCATCATGAGGGTTCAAATAGATTGAAAGAAACTAGGATTAATTTGCTCATGCATAAATATGAATTATTTCGTATGCAATCGGGTGAAAACATAAGTGAGATGCACACTCGCTTCACCGAGATAATTAACTCTCTTAAAGCACTTGGCAAGGATTTTAGCAAGGGAGAGATTACTCGAAAGATTCTCCGATCACTCACCGACGATTGGGAGGAGAAGACGACCGCCATCGAAGAAGCACAAGATCTCACAAAATTATCGGTCGATGAGCTAATGGGTAGTCTCATGACATATGAGATACAAATGAAAGACCGCATTGAGAAGAGAGTCAAGAAATCCTTAGGGCTACACGCCGTCGCCAATTCGATAAAAGGAGATAGTGATATCGAGGAACAATTAGCGACACAAGAATTTAAGGAATTTCTCAAAGAAGAGAAAGAAAGAAGAAAAGAGAAGAAGAAGAGCAAGAGAAAAGAGAAGAATAAGAAAGCTCTTAAAGCTACTTGGGACACTTCATCATCTTCATCAATTGAAGGCGAATTCGCCTCAATGTGCTTCATGGCAATAGAAGACGATGATAGTGAGGTATCTTCTTGCTCTAGTCATGATTCAAATGATTCAAATGCATATAATGAACTTCAATGTGAATTCAATGAATTGCTTGAAAATTTTGAGAAAATTTGTCAAAAGAATAAACTAGCAAGAAAGAAAATCAATGAGCTACAATCTCAAATTGAATCTATCATGAATGATAAGAATGAATTACTTGCTAGTCATGATAAAATTGCATTAGAGAACACTCAATTGATTGATGAAATTGCAACTCTTAATGCAAAACCTTCATGTAGTGTTGATATTCAAGATCTAATTGCTAAGAATGTTCAATTACAAAAGGATCTTGAAAAATTCACAAGTGGAAAGAAAATGCTTGATATGCTTATTGGTAGTCAAAGACAATCACTAGATAAACATGGTATAGGTTTTTATGCTAATAACTTTAAGAACCATGTTATTCACACTACTTTGAATGGAAAACATTTTGTAGTGAATAAAACTTCCTCAAGTATTTGGGCACCTAAAACCAAAATGGTTTGGGTTCCAAAAACTAACATGATTGGACCCAAGCAAAAATGGGTACCAAAATCTTCAATTATAGGTACTTGAAGGAGGAAATCGGTGGTGACCGGATGAGCTTCAAAGAAAAATTTAAAGCCGGTTGCATCACCGAATACGGGTTGAGTCAATTCAAAGCGCCACGACGGTATAAATTTTGATTGATTCTAATCTAAATTTTAGAGCTTAATAGACATATCTTATGATATAATTCATTGCATATCTTATACCCTATTCATTGCATATCATATACCACATCCATAATCATAAATGTAAAATTGTAAAATGGATGTTAAATAGGCTAAGAGGGAGAATAGAAATGCACTTAATTGTTAAATACTCATTGTTGCTATTTAGCCTAATTGATAGGGGGAGCCTTAAAGTACAAAATCATATAATTAAGGGGGAGAGTTAGATATCTCTTACATTTGCATCAAATGCTTAATGTTTGCTTTTTGATTGATGTCAAAGGGGGAGAAGAATTAAGATGAGCTTCAATTTTAAATAAACTATGCATGTTGTTAGGGGGAGAAATCTTGTAAATGCATAGATTACATATATGTTAAGAAACAAAACATATAGAAAGGGGAGAAATACAATTGAACTCAAAATATTAAGATATAGATTTGCCATCATCAAAAAGGGGGAGATTGTTGGCTTTTTAGCCTTAATCTTTATTTAGTTTTGATGATTAAGTAATCTAATCTTAATCTATATTTAATCAATCAACCTAGACAATCAAAGTAAGCAAACATGAATACATGCATTGCATATATATTCGTGTACTTGCGATATTCTTAATAGGTTGATGAAGAATCAAGCTAAGGAGCTTGGGGACAAGAAGATAAAGACTCAAGACATGTAATCAAGCTTTGGACCAATATGTAATGTAGTATAATTTGAGTCCTAAGGATTAATGTAAACTTGAGCACATTAGGATTCTGTCCCGTATCCCCACGGTTAACTGAACCCTTCTCGGTAAACCGAATCTTGTAGAATTCGGTCCACCGAACACCTTGCGGTCAACCGTGTAAAATCCTTTAGGTGTTCCCTGGAATAACCACCTCGATATACCGAACCGCCTTCGGTAGACCGAATTAGCCTGGACCGGTTTTGGACTTTGCTCCAACGGTCGTATTTAAATCGTGACCTAAAGCCAAATTGACTTATCCATATTCGGTACACCGAACTTCATTCGGTCAACCGAATCATATTGCTTTAGGAGACCAACGGCTATTTATCTTGACCGTTATTGGTAAACCAATCTCCCACGCTTTGTCAGCGCAATTCCCGCGCTACTTCGGTATACCGAAGTATACACGGTCAACCAAACTTGAGTAGATCAGAGCCCAATAAATTCTACTGTCCACCTTGGAACGGTGAACCGAATGGACTTCGGTGAACCGAATTTAATTAGGGCTAAATAGATAAAAGCTACTGGAGGTTGGTGAACGGTGATCCGATACATAATCGGTCAACCGAGTTCTTTGTTCAGACCAATGTTTCGGACTACCGTGTGGATAACGGTCGACCGAATCTGTCTCGATTTCTGGCCGAGCTTAAGTCACATCTTGCTTTCTCATTGGTCCACTCCCCACCAACTCCCAAACGGCTAGATGAGCTTAAAGGCTTATAAATAGGACCTCATTTGGTTGCTTTGCAGATCTTGAACACTTCCTATCTATCCAATACTCAAAGCCAAATCCTCTCCATCTTCAAGCTCTCAATCCACAACACTCAAGCCTAAACTTCACCACTTGCATATCCAATTCCATATCATATCCAAGTGTGCTCAAGTATAGAGTGTTAGTTAGATTGTGATTCCAATTCCTTATTCAAGAATCACCAAGTTGTAAAGCTTCGAGGAAGCTCCCTCTCGGGTTGTGAGAGGAGACACGAGCGAGGCGAGGTTGTTCGCGAGGCTCGGTGTTGTAAACGGCGTTGGTCTCGGCCCGGAACGGAGATCGGTTAGTGGAACCGTAAGCGAGGCTCGGGGGATCGAGCGAGGCTTGCGAGGAGGACTAGGACCCGGGTGTGGGTGCCGAACCTCTCTAAACTCCGGTGTCGACGAATTTGTGGTTTGCAATTGTCTCTTCCTTAATCCTTCGATTAATATTTTTAATTCCGCATTTTTCTATCGATTAGAGGGCCATAGATCCTAACAGTTGGAGCTCCGACCCGAATCGAATTGCCAAAATACTCCCCATGATGGTGTGGAGTTTCCTGTTTTGCTCTTAGGTCCTTTGGTCTTACGATCAGGTCCTTCTCCCTTGCATCTCAGTCCCCAGGTCTCACAATTAAGTCCTCTTTCCTGCTTTTGGGTCCTTTCATGGCTCTTCTCTTCAAACCTCTTTATTCCTGAAAAATAAACATAAAACTCGTCACGTAGTATTGCTTAGGTGTAAGATAATGGATATAAGATACAAATATGAGCATGAAATGATGTCAATCAAATACCCCCACACCTAAGTTTTTGCTAGTCCCGGGCAAAACAAAGAAAGAGAAAAGCAAACGAGAAACAAGAAATCCTAACTCACTTTCGTAGGAATCACGATTCCACTTAGCACGTGCAACAAGCCGTTAAACCTCCTTATTGCCAAGGAGGAAGAGTGTTGTCTCCTGAGGGTTTTCAGCGGATATACCCACAAAATCCGAACAAGATGCATTATTCAATCTAGACACTCGACTCGTTGGAAATATTTTGTTGATCATTAGACGCGGTAATCCTACGGGCCGACTCTATATAGGTAATCAGTCCACACCTAGCCTAATGAACCATTCATGCAAGTTAAATAAGGAATTAAGTGAAAGACATGGACAACCTCAACATCCTCAAGTGATACAAATTGTAAGGTCCATTAAGGTTCTTATTTGTGTTACCTTTTTTTTCTTGTTTCTTTTCACATTTTTTTTTCTTTTTCTTTTTATTAGTTGGAGCTTCATTCTCCCAGGGTCAGGTTTCGTGCATCATTGCCCATGAGGACTTACACTATCACGTACACCTTTCCCCAAATCTCCACATAGGGCAATCCCTACCACCCGTGTAACGGGAGTTCGGTCGGCGCATCCCAAGTCAGATGACTCGAAAGAACCAGGCACAAAGTCCCCTCAGACCTACTTTCCCGAGTGATAGGAGCCGTGCGAGAAGAGAGAACACCTAATCACTTATTTCTTATCTACATATGAACCAAAACCCCTACACTTAATGTCTGACAACAGAATTTAAAGGGTCCTTGACTACAACAAACTTCCTAAATTAACAAACACGAATTATTGACTCACTAGGTTTATGGTGGACTTCTTTGAATGTTTGAGCACTGAAACCCTATGATTACTCACCCCCAAGGGAAAACTGGGGTGCATCCTAACGACTCGATAAATCCTAAAGCCACAGTACTAGATATCCTAATGCATCAAGTTCAAGACAATTTTGGGAGCTTTCTTTTTACTTTGCCTCTCAACGGTTTTGCACATGCTAAACACACGCAAAACCCACAAAACATTTTCTTTCGCAAACACATGAAGATTTTGAAAGAAATGTGAAAACTTTGAAGCACTAGGCAAGCAAAAGAAGACAAGTCACCCAAGGATCATGGCAAGCAGATATATCGATATTAAATGCAGCACACTAACATGACCCTAACAATGCACACAAAATAAAACAAAATCAAAGGAAAAAGACTCAACTACGTACACATGTAAACACCCCCCCACACCTACTTCATGCATTGTCCTCAATGAAGTACAAAGGGATGTTCAAGGTCATGTTGATGGACACAAACCCGAATTCCCTTAAAACATGTGAGATGCTAAAGAAAGGATACAAATACGTGAAAGAAATGGAGCCCAAATACACAAGGGTTGGGGCTCACAACAATCGATGCTCACTGAAGGAGTCTTTTATTGTACTTTTTTTTGTTTTGTTTTTTTTAACTATGTACAAACATAAGTTCCCATCTTCATTTGTCAAAAGACATCAAATGGGAACCTCAAGAGTGGGTCAATGCACTTGGAAAGGGAACATGACACCACGTGGGGCCAGAATACGCATGCGTGGGCCCCCTTCACAAAGAGCACAAGATGGAATGAGAGGTCCATGAATTGGACGCAAAGGCGTCTCAATCAAAGGGTCAAACTGAAAGAGCTTGAACCTCTCGAGAGTTTGGGAAGTAAGGGGCAACGGAGGAAGAGTTTCTCCCGTTGCAGTACTGAAGTTATGATCGTCAATCCAAACTCTCCAACCAACAGGCTGGTGCGTCGGAACGAGGTCAAGAACCTCGTTAGGCATGTCTGACACACCAGGCGAACAAGAAGTGGGTCTCATACCCAAGATATCCTCCAAGGAACTCCTAATACCCTCATGAGCAATGTAGTTGTTTGATGTTCCATCATTTCCAAGATGATCAGAAACAATAGTGAGAGACAAACTCTAATCAGGTTGTTTGAAATTGAGGGGACTAGGGAGCTCTTGCTCCACCAGAGGTGAGTCCTTAGGAGGTACAACAATAAGATCATGTGGCTCAAGGGACACGGGACAAGAAGATAAGGCTCAATCCTGTGCCGACTCATAAAGAAGCTGGTCCATAGTATTCTCAATTGGAATCGAATCCTCCACCAAGTGATCGTGAATTGAAACCCCAAGTCCCTCAGACTGACTAGGAGTTTGACTTTGAAAGATTGTTCTTTGAATTTGTGGATGTGGTGGTGGTTCGATTTCAGAAGATAAACACTCATGTTGACCAGAAAAATTACCCTCCTCATGTAATCGTTGTGTCATTTGAATCACTTTCATTTCCAAAGCCTTGATTGTACTTTGCAACGCTTGAATGGTCAGATCACCAGAAGGGTCCTTGGGGTCAACATGCTGGGGTGGTGGAGTCTGGTTGGAATAACCCGACGATGAGGCATGAGTAGGTTGGTAATTATGGTGCTGAGACCATAGATGTGGGGGTTCGTAGATCGCCGATGGGCATGGAGGTTGATAAGGTGGAGGTTGAGGTTGAGCGTGCGAGCTCTGACCGTGACCCCCATTATGCCCCCAAGAGAAGTTAAGATGGTTACGCCATCCCAGGTTGTAGGAGTGATTGTACGGGTCGTTACGGGGCCTCTGTTGATACATCGCATTTGCATGCTCAGTATCCCTTGGAGCGTAAGCGCATTCCAAGTTATCATGGCCCGTAAGTCCACACCTACTACACCCAGGAATAGCGAATTGAGCTACAGGAGCTCGGTCCAACTCTAAACTTTCAATCCTACGCATGAGAGCATCCAAATTCGCCTCAGAAGCGATTGTTGACTCGACATGATATGATCCAACCCGACCAGAAGACCTGGCGGCTGGTGGCTCTCTCATGTTACCCCAATATGAAGAATGCTCAGTCACATAATTACGATTATCCAAATCATACTAGGTGTTTGTCTGAGGCACCCCAGGATGCATGGGTCGGGAGTACCAGGGAGAATCATCCTGGTCCCAACAATGATATGGATGGTCGCCCATGTAACCATCCATCTCAACAGAGAACTCAAGAGTCGACCACTCTCACCACCACGAGGTTAAACTCGCAAAAAGTGCTCGACTCGACCCTAACAACGCTACAGAGAGTGTAAAGGGGAGGAGACTATAACGTAGAAGAAGGTGAGAAGAAGATGACTCAGAGGAGAAGGGAAGAATCCCTAAAGCTAGCATGGGTAGAGGGATCAGGAAGAAGCCTAACTAGCAAGCACGGCTCAAACAATGAAAGGCAATGGGTCCTTAGGCTAGACGACGCCTAACTTCGAGGTCACAAGCCTCGACACGTCTCACCTCCCTACAACGAGGACCACAATGCCCAGCAAGTGATACCAGATCTGGAGATCCAGTACCTCCTACTAACGACAAGGTAGGCAACGCCAATCAGGTCATGACGGTCTCAACTAGATTACTCTCCTAGTGCGCCCACAATCCTAGGGCCAATGTCTACTTGCTTTTAGTTAAGGCTTTATTAAGAGTGGTTTTTGGGGCCAAGGAAAGGGTGATGAAATCCCCCAGCTTATCTTTTATGGGTCAGCCCCTCCTTAGTAGCGTTTTGATCCTAGATCTAGCAATCAATCGCTCCAATCAAACGCTCAACTCACTCTTGTCCTGATGCAATTCCTACTAACTAATGCATGGGCATACGAGATGCATGAATGAGTGTAGGAAATGCGTACCTCACGCCAGCACTCAACAACTTAAAATAAAGTTAAAAGAAAAGACAACTACATGCCTAAGTCAATACATGATGAGTGACCTAAACAAGTAAGAACGTCTAGTCTTTTGCTTTGGATTTTAGGGCCAAGTTGATTTATGGGGGAGTGATTAATGATCTGGGAGCAAACAAAAAGTCACAGCATGCAAAATAGGGCTCCCACATAACAAAAATTTCAACACTAACTACCAGAAAAAAACTCAAGGCAAGAAAATCTCACCAGGCCGCCAATTGGCGGTCTTCAACCGCTGATTGGCGGTCTGTTTAGGTCTTCTTTTCCTCAAACTTCTTCAGTAGCCTCCCCTTGATCTTGTGGTTCCCTGAAACTAAGAAAAACTGATAACAAAAAATTAAAAACCCCTCGAATCGTCCAAACCAACGTCTGGACAGAGCACCTCCCAGGCAACGGCGCCAAAAACTTGATTGATCTCGTTTTATATTTAACCGGAAGTGCACGGCCGCGTTGAAGCGGTGGCAAATACGGGTCTTCCACTGGGAGGTGTGTCGACACTTGGTTTGTTCGAAGGCGAGAGGTAAAAGAAGGAGAGAAAGATGTCTTACACTAATCTAAACTACAAAGCTGAAATGAAATTGAGAAGAAACGATAAAACTAAACCCCAAAGGGGGTAGAGAAATAATGTGAACATAAAAGTGTGTGTGTGTGTATTAATTAAGCTCCTCACAACATGTAGTGCATGAAATCATAAAACTACATCCAACTTTGCCTCCACATGAATTAAGATTTCACTACATCATTAAAACATACAAGACAATAATTGGAATGAAGCTAAATGAACTCAAGTATAAAGACTAGACCCTACTATGCCTCCACATGAATTAAGATAAGACTACATCATTAAAACATACAAGACATTAGCTAAGGTAAAGGCAACAAGAGCACATACACTACAACTTGTGTTTCCAATATTAACTTCATCCATATCCTAACCTTATCATTCCCCATAAAATAGGTCCACTAATCAAAGCATAAGCTAAGCTTCATTCAAGAGCATTAGCATATCAAAGATAAGAGTGAAAACCCATTAGATGGTTATGGAAAGGGAAATGTTTAGTAGCCGCTCTCCGGGACGCCTTCGCGGGACGCTGTTGAGTTGGACAAATCCAGCTCAGCCAAAGTTTAATATTTTTGGCGGGCAGAGGGGGAAGCCGCATTTAATGCATCTCAAATCAGACGTGCTCCAAATCATATCATTCCTTTTGGCGCTCCCACCTGCTCCATACCTCTTTTTGACGAAGATGCACGGAATGGCCACCGTCACTTCTTCCTTTCTTTTTCATTTTCGTTCATTTCTCTTCGTTTTGAGAGAAATCTTCTCTCAAATGGAAATGGCATCAAACGTTCCTAAGGAGAAGATGATTTTCCCCTCTTTCGAAGGAGCAAGAGCCTTTTACAACGACTATGCTGATGCTTGTGGTTTTGGTGTTAAGCTACGACATACTCATTACGACGCTGGTGTGGTTACCCGGGCTACTCTTACTTGTTCCAAGGAGGGTAACGCACCAAAAGACCAAGGTCAAGGCATAATGAAGCCACGTTTATCTAGTAGAGTTCAGTGCATGGCTCGCATCAGGGTTTCTGGAAACCCAGCAAGGGGATACCTGATTAACTTTGTCGATCTCAATCATAACCATGAAATGCTGCAGGAGCACCAGATGCGTTTTCTAAGACAGAAACGATTTGTACCTGAGGCCGCCATAGCACGAATAGGTCTTGAACTTGATGCATTAGGATTTCTAGTTTACTGGCTTTAGGTCTTATCGAGTCGTTAGGACGCACCCCAGTTTTCCCTCAGGGGCCGTGTAATCATAGGGTTTTAGTACTCAAGCATTTAATGAAGTCCACCCTGAACCTTGTGAGTCAAATAATTCGTGTCTGTTAGTATACGGAAGTTTGTCGTAGTTAAGGGCCATTAATCTCTTTTTTGTGAAACCTACGTGTAGGGGTTTTGGTTCCCATATAGATAAATAAATAAATGGTGTTCTCTCTTCTCGCACGGCTCCTATCACTCGGGAAAGTAGGTCTGAGGTGACTTTGTGCCTGGTGCTTTCGAGTCATCTGACTTGGGATGAACCGACCGAACTCCCGTTACACGGGTGGTAGGGATCCCCCTATGTGGAGATTTGGGGGAAAGTGTACGTGATAGTGTAAGCCCTCATAGGCAATGATGCACGAAACCGGACCCTGGGAGAATCAAACACCAACCAATAAACTGCTTCAAAGAAAAAGAAAAAAAAGTCAAATAAGAACCAAAATGGACTTTACACATTGTATCACATTCAGAAGTTAAGGTTGCCCATGTCTTTCACTTAAGTCCTTAACTAACTATAACGAATAACTCATTAGGCTAAGTGTGTGGACCGATTACATATATAGAGTCGACCCGTAGTATTACCGCGTCCCGTGATCGACAAAATGAGTCCAACGAGTCGTGTAGCTAGATTGATTAATGCATCTTGTTCGGATTTTGTGGGTATATCCGCTGAAAACCCTCAGGAGACAACACTCCTCCTCCTTGACGACAAGGAGGTTTAACGGCTTGTTGCACATGCTAAGTGCAACCGTGATTCCTACGAAAGTGAGTTAGGATTTCTTGTTTTTCGTATGCTTTTTCCTTTCTTTGTTTTGCTCGGGACTAGCAAAAGTTAGGTGTGGGGGTATTTGATTGACATCATTTCATGCTCATATTTGTATCTTATATCCATTATCTTTCACCTAAACAATGCTATGTTACGAGTTTTATGTCTAGTTTTCATGAATAAATAGGTTTGAAGAGATGAAGCATAAAAGGACCCAAAAGCTGGGAAAAAGGACTGAATTGTGAGATCTGGGGACTAAGATGCAAGGGAGACGGACCTGAATGTAAGACAGAAGGACCTAATAGCAAAACAGAATACTCCACACCATCATGGGGAGTATTTTACCAATTCGATTCGGGTCGGAGCTCCAACAAACCAAGTGAATGCATCCAAGACCAGCAAATATACCAAGAAAGGCCCACAAGCAATTCCAACGCAATCCAAAGCTTATGGACCGCTAATTGGCGGTCCAGATCACTCTGGATCAGCTCAGATTTCTCCAGCACATGTATTAGAGGATGTTTAGGCTATATTTGGTATCTGTTTAGTCCCACATCGGGGGATTGTCCTGGTTTGCCTTTTTCCATGGCTATAAATAGAACTCTTCACCTTCCATTGTAATCACTCTATATTTTAAGTGGCTATTCTTCCTACTAGAAGTGAGGCCTTGAAGCACACACTAAAGTAGGAGGATGCTACTTGAAATGTGAGTCATTTTATCAATAAAGTTTTGTATTTCTTTAATTTGTTTTGTGCTTCTTTTATTGTTTGTGCATGTTTTAGTTTAATCGTCTTTTATTAAATCTAGCTTAGTTAAAATGTCTTCTTATCTTAGTGTAGTAATTAGTGTAATGTGTAGTGAGTAGTTCCATCCCCTTTGGGGGTGGAGTAGATATTCATACATGCATTAGAGAATGGAATGAATACTTTATTTTTCAACGTGTTGATAAAACAGGAATGTATGCTTGCTTGTTTAGGATAGAATTTATAACTTGATGAGTTATGCTAAAATGATTAGACACCTCTCATGCTTGTTTAGTTTCTGAAATAAACATCTTGTATATGTAAATGTTAATCAACACGGTTGGTGAATAGATTGATAGGTTTTGCCATAACATTTAGACACTTCCTATGCATGATAACACCACTTTAATTTGTGATTAAAGAATGTGTTCAACACCCACCACTTTGCATGTGTGCACTCACTCCACCCCTTAGGGGTTTTCCATTTCCTGAATTCCAGCATTTCGTTCGTACCTTAGTTGTTATTTCATCGGTTGTGCCTTTCTTTCGCATTTGCTTCTTCGTAGTTAGCGTAGTTTAGATTAGCATAAACAACTTTCTTCCACCTTATTTTGCCACTTGATTTCTGATAAACAAGAGGCTGCTCACCTCCCTGAGGACGACCCGTACTTGCCACCGCTTCATCGTTGCCGTGCACTTGCGGTTTTAAATAAAACGTTCAACATTGATGGACACAAACCCGAATTCCCTCAAAACCTATGAGATGCTAATGAAGGGATACAAATACATGAAAGAAAAAAGGGACCAAATACATAAGGGTTGGGGTCCACAACAATCAATGCTCGTTAAAGGAGTCTTTGATTGTACTTTTATTTGAATATACCTATGTACAAAAATAAGTTCCCATCTTCATTTGTCAAAGGACATCAAATGAGAACCTCAACAGTGGGTCAATGCACTTGGATAGGGAAAATTACACCACGCGGTGCCAGAATACTCATATCTGGGCCACCCTCACAAAGAACAAAAGTTGAAAGGAGAGGTTCATGAATTAGACGCAAAGGCATCTCATTCAAAGGATCAAACTAAAAGAGCTTCAACCTCTCAAGAGTTTGGGAAACATGGGGCAACGGAAGAAGAATTTCTGCCGTTGCGGTACTGAAGTTATGATCGTCAATCCAAACTCTCCAACCAACGGGTTGGTGGGTCGGAACGAGGGCAAGAACCTCGCTATGCATGTCCAACTCACCATGCGAACAGAAAGTGAGTCCCATACCCAATGTATACTCCAAGGAAATCCTAATACCTTCATTCGCGATGTAATTGTTTGATGTCCCATCATTTCCAAGATGATCAGGAACAATAGTGAGAGGCAAACTCTCATCAGGTCATTTGATATTAAATGTACTAGGGAGTTCATGCTCCACCAGAGGTGAGTCCTTAAAAGGCACAACATGAAGCTCATGTGGCTCAAGGGCCACATGACAAATAGATAAGGCACAATCTTGTGTCGACTCATAATGAAACTGGTCCATGTTATTCTCAATTTGAATCGAATCGTGAATTGAAACCCCAAGTCCCTCCGACTGACTAGGAGTTTGACTTTGAAAGATTGTGCTTTGAATTTGTGGATGTGGTTCTATATTAGAAGATAAATCCAATTGGAGGTCACTTTTTCCCAGATCCGACTTATTTTTGGATTTGTTCTTTAGTTCCTCAATTCTTCACATGGGATGCACTCGGTTTCGTTATTGGAGTATCAACACGAATCTAATTGGAAAAATACTCCTCATGATGTGTCGAGTTTCTTGATTTTCACATTGGCCCTTCGGTTTTACATTCGGGTCCCTCTCTTGTGCATCTTAGTCCAATAGTCTTGCAGCTTCGTCCTTTTTCTTGCTTTTAGGTCCTTTTATGCCTCTTCTCCTCAATCATGTTTATTTCCTGAAACTGAAACATAAAACTCATTACGTAGCATTGTTTAGGTTCAAGATGATGGATATAAGACACAAATGAATGCATGAAATGATGTCAATCAAATACCCCCACACCTAACTTTTGCTAGTCTCGAGCAAAACAAAGAAAGGGAAAAAATTGAAAGGAAGGAAAAGGCATACGGAAAACATGGAAATCTTAACTCACCTACAAAATTTGACATTTCGGGATTAGTAGTAAATTCACAACTTATGTAATATATTATCCTATGTAATGATAACTCATTACACCCCATAATATTTACATCACATATGAATTTAATTTAGATTCTAATTATGTTATTAATCACAACATAATTTTGATTTTGCTTGTTCACCACATGTGTAATATTTTCAACATGAAACCCGACACATCCTATGAACTCAAAATCCCCATTTCTTGTTTCCAAGTTTTGTGGTGTGACCTATGAGAGGATCTAGACTAAGTTGGCAATGATATTAAGAGCTTAATATCACAAGCTATAAGCGGTATCTAGCTACACATTATAGCTCCAAATTAGTTAGATGTCTTAATTCCACTCGAACCGAAACCCGATCCATTTAGTGATGGAGTGCACCACTTTTGTCCGTCCATTGCCTCATGATATTAAAAATACACACAAAGTAGTATTGTGTCATCTTTTTATTAGTATTCATTTCTTGATCTCTTTAAGCTAGTTATAAATATGTGACTTAACTCAAATCACATTGTGCACATTATAACTTTGCTTTATCAAGGGGCCCACTAATATCATAACTCAATTAAGAGGGGCAATGATAATCTTTTGACTAACTATCTTCTCCAACAAAAGTTGTACTTAACCAACCAATGCATTTACACTACACTTATCGATAGTTCAAGACACCAATCTAATTAAGTATTCCTTAAGTGATCAGATATAAGTCTCATATCAAAGGACCAAAGACACAGTAAAATATTAATGACACAGAAACACATTTCTATAATATTTTACTTATTAGGTCTATTCAGTATACAAAAGTAATATTTTCCTCTTTTGCATACCCATGTCGTCACTCACTTGTAGAGCTACAATGATCTATGACCAACACGACAATCTTAACTCGGTAATTAATGTCCCATGTTAATTACCATGTTTGCGAATATCTTTTGTTTTATGTAAACCAATATCTTTTAGAGCTCTACGGTTAAGGACCAAGAGCATCTTCCTTAACACTTCTAAAAGACGAATAACGTAAACAAGGAACAAAATGATTTCTCATTCAATTCATAATAATTGGCATTTAAAAGTAAAACTTTTAGAACACATTCCCTTCAATCTCCCACTTGTTATTAAAGTTTTCGTTCACATACATACTCAATGCATAAAACAATAATAACTAGGGTAAACCTCATTACATATCAATCATCAAGCCAATCTACATGGTTCCTCAATCCCATGGACTCGAAATGCATTTCGCCCTTGGCTTGGGATAAGGGTTTTGTGAATGGATCAGTTGTGTTGTTGTTGGTGTCCACCCATAATAGATTTATTTTGCCTTCGTCGATGAGGTCATGTGTCACGAAGTACTTACGATCCATGTACTTCACTTTGTGGTGTGATCTAGAATCCTTGATTTGCGAGATAGATGCACTATTATGGCAAAACTGCTCGATGGGTCCCTCGCTCGTGGGAACTACTCCAAGCTCTTCAAGGAACTTCTTGATCCACACTCCTTCCTTGCTCGCTTCAGCGACAGCCATTACTTCTGAAGCAGTGGTTGAGTCGGCCGTAGTGCTTTGCTTCCAACTACGCCAACTCACAGCTCCACCATTCAAAAGAAAGACATATCCTGATTGTGACCTTCTATCGTCTGGATCACTCATGAAACTCACATCCGAGTACCCTTCGGCTATCAACTCCCTTTGTCCTCCATAAACAAGAATCTTATCCTTAGTCCGATTAAGGTACTTCAGGATATTCTTGACCGCAGTCCAATGCTCCAGACCAGCGTTGGATTGGTGACGACTTGTCACGCTTAGAGCATACGAGACATCGGGTCTTGTGCAAGTCATCGCGTACATGATCGACCCAATTGCCGAAGCATAAGGGACATCCTTCATGTACTCTAAGTCCTTACGTGATTGCGCACATTGAGACTTCTTGAGTTGCACACCCATACTCATTGGCACACTGCCCTTTTTGGAGTTGTTCATCTTGAACCTTTCCAAGACCTTGTCAATGTAAGAACGTTGAATGAGGCAAATGAGTCTACGGGATCTATCTCAATATATCTTGATTCCCAAGATGTATTGAGCCTCACCCATATCTTTCATTGAAAATGCAGATTTCAATGAACTTCTCGTTTGCTCAAGTAAAGGAATATGATTGCCCATGAGCAATATGTCATCGACATATAAGATTAGGAATACTACATGGCTCCCACTAACCTTCTTGTATACACAAGGTTCTTCCTTACTTTGAATGAAGTGAAGCTTCTTCACTTCATCGTCAAAGTGTTTGTTCCAACTCCTTGATGCTTGCTTCAATCCATAAATGGATCTTTGAAGCTTGCATACCTTCTCGCTATTCTTTGGATCTTAAAAACCTTGAGGCTGTACATGTACACATCCTCCTCCAAGTTCCCATTAAGGAACGCCGTTTTGACATCCATTTGCCATATTTCATAATCATGAAATGCAGCAATAGCGAGCATTATCCGAATAGACTTGAACATGGCAACCGGTGAAAAAGTTTCATCATAGTCAATTCCTTGAACTTGAGTGAAACCCTTCGCTACAAGCCTCGCTTTGTAGGTTGTCAAGTTCCCATCCATGTCCATCTTCCTCTTAAAAACCCATTTATTTTGAATGGTCATTTTCCCTTGAGGAAGGTCAACCAAGTTCCACACTTGATTATCATACATGGATTCTATTTCGGATTCCATGGCCTTAAGCCATAGTTTGGAGTCATCCCTTTCCATTGCTTCTTGGAAGGTCAATGGGTCATTGGTATCTAGTACTATGATCTCATGAAGTCCCAAATACATATCGGGTTTCTTCCTTTCCCTTGTTGACCTTCTTAGTTCTTTTGGTTCTTCTCGTGTCTCTCAAACTTCTTCCACAATTTCTTGAGGAGTGGGTTCACGTTCAACTCTTGAACGTGCACTAGGTGGGGATGATTGAGATTCTCTCACAATTTCTTGCGAGGGTCTCTCACTCACGCTCCACTAACCAAAGGAATCTCGGTTGGGCCTTCATGATCTTGAATGTCATCATTCATGTCATGATCTTGTAGAGTATCTTGACTTTCCTCAAGCAAAACCCTACTCCCCCTACTTTTTACCCTTTCTAGAAATTCCTTTTCCAGAAATGTGGCATCCCTCTCTACAATCACTCGATTGGAGGTGATATGCCAAAAGTAGTATCCTCTTGTCTCACGAGGATAACCAATAAAGAAGCACTTATCCGCTTTTGGTTGAAGTTTGGTCGACATCAATCTCTTTACGTAAGCCTCACAACCCCAAATCTTGAGAAAACTGAGCTTAGGTGTTTTACCACTCCATAGCTCATAAGGAGTTTTCTCCACGGATTTGGATGGAACATTGTTTAGTGTGTAAGCCGCAGTTTGTAGTGCATAACTCCAAAAGTAAAGAGGTAATTCCGCATGACTCATCATTGACCGAACCTTGTCGAGCAATGTCATATTCCTCCTTTCGGATACCCCATTCCACTGAGGTGTACCAGGAGGGGTGAGTTGAGGTACAATACCAAACTCCTTTAGGTACGAGTCAAATTCGGCACTTAAGTACTCACCTCCACGATCCATTCGTAGAGACTTGATTTTCTTGTCGAGTTGGTTCTCTACTTCATTCTTGAATTCTTTGAACTTATGAAAGGATTCACTTTTGTTTCTCATTAGATAAACATAGCCATAACTACTATAATCATCCGTGAACCTAATGAAGTACATGAAACCATCTCGTGCACTAGTACTCATTGGACCACATACATCGGAATGTATCAAATCCAACAAGCCACTCGCCCTTGGACCTTTCTTCTTGAAAGGCTTTTTGGTCATTTTTCCCATTACACATTGTTGGTACGTCTTCAATGATTTAAAATCAAGTAGACCAAGAATATTAGCTTCTTGCAATTTCTTGATGCGTTTTTCATTTATGTAACCAAGACGATAGTGCCACAAGAGAGTATCGTTCTCGTGAGTGGTCTTAAGTCTTTTGTTATTGATATTAAAGATTTGTTTATCATTCAATTCAAGCAAATAGAGACCATTCCTTATGAATGCATTTGCATAGAAAACACCATTCTTCGATATAGACAAGCAAGAATTTGAAATATTTATATTAAAATTATCCATATCTAAACATGATAAAGAAATAATTTTCTTGCTAATCGAAGGCACATAATAAACATTCTTTAGACATAAATTTAAACCACTACATAATTGAAGCACCACAGAACCTTGTGCAACCGCAGACACGTTCGCACCATTTCCGACCTTCAATTCTACCTCGTTCCTTACGAGTTCCTTCCTATCCATGAGTAGCTGCACATTAGAAACTATGTGAGCACAAGATCCGGTATTGATTGACATCATTTCATGCTCATATTTGTATCTTATATCAATTATCTTTCACCTAAACAATGCTATGTCACGAGTTTTATGTTTAGTTTTCAGGAATAAATAGGTTTGAAGAGATGAAACATAAAAGGACCCAAAAGCTGGGAAAAAGGACTCGATTGTGAGATCTGGGGACCAAGATGCAAGGGAGAAGGACCTGATTGCAAGACAGAAGGACCTAAGAGCAAAACAGAATACTCCACACCATCATGGGGAGTATTTTACCAATTCGATTCGGGTCGGAGCTCCAACAAGTCAAGTAACCGCATCAAAGACCAACAATACCAGAAAGAAAAACCCAAAACAAAAATGAGCAGGATCTGAACCATATAGACCGCTAATTGGCGGTCCCTTTTGGCCCAAATCCGCTCAAATTTCTCCAGCACATGTATTAGAGGATGTTTAGGCTATTTTTGGTATCTGTTTAGTCCCACATCGGGGGATTGTCCCGGTTTGCCTTTTTCCATGGCTATAAATAGAACTCTTCACCTTCCATTGTAATCACTCCACATTTTAAGTGGCTATTCTTCCTACTAGAAGTGAGGCCTTGAAGCACACGCTAAAGTAGGAGGATGCTACTTTTAATGTGAGTCATTTTATCAATAAAGTTTTGTGTTTCTTTCATTGTTTATGCTTTTTTTATTGTTTGTGCAAGTTTTAGTTTAATCGTCTTTTATTTCTAGCTTAGTTTTAATATGCTTTCTTTGCTTAGTTTAATAATTAGTGTAATGTTTAGTAAGTAGTTCCATCCCCTTTGGGGGGTGGAGTAGATGTACATACATGCATTAGAGAATGGGATGAATGCTTTATTTTTGATGTGTTGCTTAAAACATGAATGTATGCTTGCTTGTTTAGGATATACATGAATTTATAACTTGATGAGTTTTGCCAAAATGATTAGACACCTCTCATGCTTGTTTAGGTTCTGAAATAAACAACTTGCATATGTAAATGTTAATCAACTAAGTTGGTGAATAGATTGATAGGTTTTGCCATAACATTTAGACACTTCCTATGCTTGATAAACACCACCTTAATTTGTGCTTAAAGAATGTATTCTACACCCACCTCTTTGTATGTGTGCACTCACTCCACCCCTTAGGGGTTTTCCCATTCCTGAATTCCAACATTCTTCTTTTGTTCTTCGCTTAGTTGTCATTTCATTGTTTGGTTCTTCCTTTCGCATTTCCTACTTCTTAGCGTAGTATAGAGTAGAGTAGCATAAACATCTTTCTCCCCTATTTTTGCCACTTGATTTCGTACAAGCAAGAGGCTACTCACCTCCCTGAGGACGACCCGTACTCGCCACCGCTTCATCGCGGCCGTCCACTTGTGGTTTAATTTAAAACGTTCAACAAGTTTTTGGCGCCGTTGCCGGGGAGGTGCCAGTCCAGACTCTTGTTTGGACGATTCGAGTGGATTTAATTTGTGTGTTGTAGTTTTTCTTTATTTCAGGAGACTGGGAATAGCAAGTGGAGGCTACTGGAGAAATTTCCAGACGACCTGAGCACTTCGGACCGCCAATCAGCGGTCTGAGACCGCTAATCAGCGGTCTGGTGAGCTCTGTTCATCTTTTAATTTCTTGTTGTTGTTGCTCTAAATGATCTAGTTATTTGGGACTCAATTTGGCATGTTGTGACTTATAGTTCGTTCCCAGATCAATAATCAAACCTCCTTTAAGCAACTTGGACCCTAAAACTCAAAGCAAAAGACTAGGCATTCATTCTTGTCTAGGTCATGCACCATGTATGTGACTTAAGCATTTAGATTGTCTTTTATCTTAGCTTTATTTTCTGTTGCTGAGAGCTGGCGTGAGGTACGCACCTTCTACTCTCATTCATGCATTTCGTATGAACATGCATTAGTTAGTAGGAAGTGCATTGCAACAAGTGTGAGTTGAGCGTTTTGTTTGGAGAGTTGATTGTTAGATTAAGACTCCAAAACGCTACTAAGGAGGGGCTGTCCCGTAAAAGATAAGGTGGGGGATTTCATCACCCTTTCCTTCGCCCCACAAACCACACTAATAAAGAGCCTAATTTTTAAAATCAAGTAGACATTGGCCTTAAAGATTTCGGGCACATTAGGAGAGTGATCCGGTCTCGACCGTCATGACCTGTCGATAGTAGGAGAGACGAGATCCCCGGATCTTGGCTCACTTGCTGGGCTTTGTGGTCCTCGTTGTAGGGAGGTGAGGCATGTTGAGGCCGTGTGACCTCGCAGTTAGGCGTCGTCTAGCTGTAAGGACCTATAGCGACCTTAGGATTGCTTGAGCCTTGTTTGCTTCTACCTGTACCCATCCGCCGTAGCATAAGGACTTCTTCCCTTCTCTCCTGAGTCATTCTTTCTCTCCTGTGTTCCCCCGTCTTCTCCTCTACGCACATTCTTTGTTTAAAAAAAAGAGAAAAAAAATGTTTTGTTTTGTGTGTGTGCACCTTTGTGCATGCTTTCGTGGACACGAGACGAGAGTGGTCGTTTGACGAGGAGCGTTGTCAATCTGGCTTCGGTCATCAATTTCTCGACACCTCCCTCCTCTCGTGTCACACGTAGTTTGGGTCGAATGGCTGCTAATTTCCGTGAGGAGGAGCAGTTGCTGGACCCGCCTGCTCCACCTGTTCTTCCAGTTGTCGTTCCCATACCTCTTCGTGATCGATGCTACCCGAGCCGTACCGCTCTACCCTCATGCATCGTACTACCAGAGGCTAATGAGAACCATTTTGAGGTTAAGCCTCAATTCATTTCCATGCTCCCTCATTTCACTGGGAAAGGTGACCCCTATATCTTTCTCAGGGAATTTGAGGAGGTCTGTGCTATGTTCAAGCTGCAACAACTTAGCACAGACTCCCTCCATCTTAGGCTCGTTCCTTTTGCACTAAAGGATGAGGCCAAGAAGTGGTTGTACAGCAACCAGGCGAATTCCTTTAGGACATGGGATGAGTTTCAATCTGCATTCCTCAAGAAATACTTTCCTAATCATCGGACTCAAAAATTGA
The DNA here is from genome assembly GCA_963682175.1 of Triglochin maritima. NCBI lineage: Eukaryota > Viridiplantae > Streptophyta > Magnoliopsida > Alismatales > Juncaginaceae > Triglochin > Triglochin maritima. The sequence goes on along the minus strand of OY821772.1, from coordinate 22,331,939 downwards.
GGAACGAAATCAATTCGTTCTATCAACATGAGACCGAACCATTTCATGCATATCTTGAGAGGTTCAAAGAGCTACTATCCTCGTGCCCTCACCATGGCATTGAGTTGTGGCATCTTTGTCAGATTGTGTATGAGGGTCTTCACATCCCGTCCAGAACGCTCCTTGAGTCCATGTGTCAAGGAGAGTTCTTGGGAAAGGATGAAAGGGAGGCATGGGCCTTCCTAGAAGACCTCCTGAGAAAACCATGCAGTGGGAGAGTGTGAGGGAACCACCTGCATCATCTAGTACAGGAGCGAGGATCGCGAATGCAAACTCGACTAGATCGGGTACCGCATTTGCTATTGATACCACTACGGCCACCGAGGCACGCATGACGGCCTTAATGTGCCGTATGGATTCGATTGAGCTTCAAAACCAACAAAGTGCACCTCACATGTCTACATCTGGTCCAGTTCCCTGTCATTCATGTGGTAGGATAGGTGATGTAGAAAGCGAGTGTGAGTCCATTCCTCCTGAGATGGAGCGTGTCAACGCCGTCTATGATAGAGCCAGGAATGACCCATACTCATCATCTTATAATCCTGGATGGAGGAACCACCCCAATTTTTCATGGAACCAAACTAATGCCCCAGGTGGTCCTCCAAACTCCTCTAGACCACCTTACCAATCACACCAACCTCCCATGCATGCGCATTCCTATCAGCCACCCCAAGCGCAAACCACCAATCAATCGGGTTTCCCAAATTCCAATAATATGGAAACCCGATTCAATTTGCTTGAGACCTTGACTCGTGGACTTGAAAACTCAATGAAAATTTTTATGTCAACCACGAGTCAAGTTCTCACTGCAAATCAGCAGACCATCAAATCTCTAGAGCTTCATATGGCCAATTGGCTCAGTCTGTACACGAAAGAGAGAGAGGGTCTTTTCCTAGCCAGCCTGAGGCTAACCCCGGCATGTACCAACAACAACAAATGCAAAATGAGAATGTGGTACCTCGGGGGAGGCAAGTAAACCATGTGGAGGAACCTGTTCACCATGTCAATTCCATTGTGACCTTAAGGAATGGAAAACAGGTTGACAATCACATTTCCTTGCCACAACAACCACCATCTACGCAGACCCTCAGTGGGAATGGTGGTGAAGAAGAGGCTGAGGGTGAGGGTAATACACCAAGGCTTCCTTCTCAGGCACAGTAGAAAACCTACCTGCCAAAAGCTCCCTATCCAAGTAGGTTAAACAAAAAGCAGAGTGACAACTTGGACAAGATATTAGAGGTGTTTAAGCAAGTGAAGGTTAACATCTCCTTGTTGGATGTCATCCAACAAATACCTCAATATGCCAAAGTGTTGAAGGATCTCTGCACGACCAAGAGGAAGACCAATGTTCCTAAGAAAGCATTCTTGGCTGCAAATATCAGCTCACTTTTGTCCAATCCCACCTACACAAAATACAAGGACCCGGGGTGTCCTACTATTCAGTGTACGATAGGGGACACTAGATTGCGCAATGTTTTGCTTGATTTAGGATCAGCGGTCAACCTCCTCCCATTCTCTGTTTATCAACAGTTGAACTTAGGAGAATTGAAACCAACTAAGATCACCCTCCATCTGGCGGATAGATCCATTCGTATTCCCATGGGGATTATCGAGGACGTGCTTATCAAAGTTGGAGATTTTATATTTCCAGTCGATTTTGTTGTCCTCGATACCAATCCTGTTGCGAACACCCACTCTCAAATACCTTTGATTTTGGGTAGACCATTTCTGGCAACCTCCAATGCCTTGATTAATTGTACAAATGGTCTCATGAAGCTCTCATTCGGTAACATGAGTGCCGAGTTTCATGTGTTCAACTCTGGTAAGCAACAGGAACCCATGGATGAACCTTTAAATCTAAATCTCATCCGCCAACTGGAGAAAGCACCACAAAATCACCGAACACCCCTAACCCCAATGCAACCCGTTGAGAATGTTCGTGGGCCCAGCGAAAACTCATTGCCTATCTTCGCAATGCAACAGAGTGAGCTGGCCTCGAACATGAATGTCCAAAGGGAGTGTTCGTTGCATGATTCAGTTGAGAGTACTAGTGAGAGTGAGACACCTCATCATAAGCCTATACCAGAAGGTGTCTCTACCTCATGTCCCATGGCCATTGAGCCATTTGAGCTTCATATTGACTCCAACAAGGACCCACCTATGACCGAGCTTATGCTTGATGATCTAAATGATGGTGGGAGGTCCTTGTTGGATGACTTGGGGAGAAGCCCCATTCTTCGCGATGCAGGTTTGCTTCATCCATCGAATGAGCCTGAGGAACTCATTCCGATGCACCCGCCTATTGGTTGGAGGGTTTTCTTCGATGAGCAATTAAACCCTAGTGAGGCAACACAACTTCATTCTTTGTTGCCCACACCCGACCAATATCATGAGGGGTTCGAGCCTTTCAGCTTTGACCTTTCACCTTTCATGACACCTCAGAGTACCAGTGGAGTTTGCCCATCTCGGCAAGTCTCTGGTCCTCCTGACTTGATGTTCTCATTTGATGTTCCTTGACCAAATGATTATGAGAATATCTTGGTTGATGTATATATCTTTAAAAAAAAGTGTGTAATAAAAGACTCCTTCAGTGAGCATCGATTGTTGTGGGCCCCAACCCTTGTGTACTTGGGCCCAATCTCTTTACGTATTGATCTCCCTTCTTCAGCTTCTCACAGGTTTTGAGGGAATTTGGGTTTGTGTCGATCAACATGACCCTGAACGTCCCTTTGTACTTCATGTTGGTGAGATCTTTCCTTTTTCATGCATGTATCCATGTAGTATCTTGTTCACATTCATTGAGGACAATGCATGAAGTAGGTGTGGGGGGGGGTGTTTTACGTTTGTACATAGTCGAGTCTTTTTCCTTTGATTTTATTTTCTTTTGTTTGTACTGCTAGGGTCATGTTAGTGTGCCGCATTTAACATTGATATATCTGCTTGCCATGATCCTTGGGTGACTTGTCTTCTTTTGCTTGCCGAGTGCTTTAAAGTTTTCACATTTCTTTCAAAATCTTCATGTGTTTGTGTAAGAAAATGTTTTTGTGGGTTTTGCGTGTGTTTAGCATGTGCAAAACCGTTGAGAGGCAAAGTAAAAAGAAAGCTCCCAAAATTGTCTTGAACTTGATGCATTAGGATTTCTAGTTTATTGGCTTTAGGTCTTGTCGAGTCGTTAGGATGCACCCTAGTTTTCCCTCAGGGGGCATGTAATCATAGGGTTTCAGTACTCAAACATTTAAAGAAGTCCACCCTGAACCTAGTGAGTCAAATAATTCGTGTTTGTCAGTATAAGGAAGTTTGTCGTAGTCGAGGGCCCTTAATCTCTTTTTGTGAAACTTAAGTGTAGGGGTTTTGGTTCCCATATAGATAAATAAGTGGTGTTCTCTCTTCTCGCACGGCTCCTATCACTCGGGAAAGTAGGTCTGAGGGGACTTTGTGCTTTCGAGTCATCTGACCTGGGATGCACCGACCGAACTCCCGTTACACGGGTGGTAGGGATCGCCCTATGTGGAGATTTTGGGGAAGGTGTACGTGATAGTGTAAGTCCTCATAGGCGATGATGCACGAAACCTGACCCTGGGAGAATCAAACACCAACCAATAAAATGCTCCAAAGAAAAAGGAAAAAAAAGAACAAAAAAAAGAAGAAAAAAAAGAGTCAAATAAGAACCAAAATGGACTTTACACATTGTATCACATTCAGAAGTTAAGGTTGCCCATGTCTTTCACTTAAGTCCTTGACTAACTCTCACGAATAACTCATTAGGCTAGGTGTGTGGACCGATTACATATATAAAGTCGACCCGTAGTATTACCGCGTCCCATGATCGACAAAATAAGTCCAACGAGTCGTGTAGCTAGATTGATTAATGCATCTTGTTCGGATTTTGTGGGTATATCCGCTGAAAACCCTCAGGAGACAACACTCCTCCTCCTTGGCGACAAGGAGGTTTAACGGCTTGTTGCACGTGCTAAGTGCAACCGTGATTCCTACGAAAGTGAGTTAGGATTTCTTGTTTTTCGCATGCTTTTCTCTTTCTTTGTTTTGCTCGGGACTAGCAAAAGTTAGGTGTGGGGGTATTTGATTGACATCATTTAATGCTCATATTTGTATCTTATCTCCATTATCTTTCACCTAAACAATGCTATGTCACGAGTTTTATGTTTAGTTTTCAGGAATAAATAGGTTTGAAGAGATGAAACATAAAAGGACCCAAAAGCTGGGAAAAAGGACTGGATTGTCAGATCTGGGGACCAAGATGCAAGGGAGAAGGACCTGATTGCAAGACAGAAGGACCTAAGAGCAAAACAGAATACTCCACACCATCATGGGGAGTATTTTACCAATTCGATTCTGGTCGGAGCTCCAACAAGTCAAGTAACTGCATCAAAGACCAACAATACCAGAAAGAAAAGCCCAAAACAAAAATGAGCAGGATCTGAACCATATAGACCGCTAATTTGCGGTCCAAGACCGCTAATTGGCGGTCCCTTTTGGCCCAAATCTGCTCAAATTTCTCCAGCACATGTATTAGAGGATGTTTAGGCTATTTGTGGTATTTGTTTAGTCCCACATCGGGGGATTGTCCCGGTTTGCCGTTTTCCATGGCTATAAATAGAACTCTTCACCTTCCATTGTAATCACTCCATATTTTAAGTGGCTATTCTTCCAACTAGAAGTGAGGCCTTGAAGCACACACTAAAGTAGGAGGATGCTACTTTTAATGTGAGTCATTTTATCAATAAAGTTTTGTGTTTCTTTCATTGTTTATGCTTCTTTTATTGTTTGTGCATGTTTTAGTTTAATCGTCTTTTATTTCTAGCTTAGTTTTAATGTGCTTTCTTTGCTTAGTTTAATAATTAGTGTAATGTTTAGTGAGTAGTTCCATCCCCTTTGGGGGGTGGAGTAGATGTACATACATGCATTAGAGAATGGGATGAATGCTTTATTTTTGATGTGTTGATAAAACATGAATGTATGCTTGCTTGTTTAGGATATACATGAATTTATAACTTGATGAGTTTTGCCAAAATGATTAGACACCTTTCATGCTTGTTTAGGTTCTGAAATAAACAACTTGCATATGTAAATGTTAATCAACTAAGTTGGTGAATAGATTGATAGGTTTTGCCATAACATTTAGACACTTCCTATGCTTGATAAACACCACCTTAATTTGTGCTTAAAGAATGTATTCTACACCCACCTCTTTGTATGTGTGCACTCACTCCACCCCTTAGGGGTTTTCCCATTCCTGAATTCCAACATTCTTCTTTTGTTCTTCGCTTAGTTGTCATTTCATTGTTTGGTTCTTCCTTTCGCATTTCCTACTTCTTAGTGTAGTATAGAGTAGAGTAGCATAAACATCTTTCTCCCCTATTTTTGCCACTTGATTTTGTACAAGCAAGAGGCTACTCACCTCCCTGAGGACGACCCGTACTTGCCACTGCTTCATCGCGGCCGTGCACTTGCGGTTTAATTTAAAACGTTCAACAGGTTTCAATTACCCAATCTTGGACAGAGGTGGCTAAATTTATTTCAATAACAAATATACCTTTGGCCTTTTTGGGGCGCCATCGTTCAATAACTCCGTTGTCAAGGTCTTCCTTGTACTTGGGGCAATTTGGCCGGATGTGTCATTTTTCACCGCAGTGAAAGCACTCTGTATTGGGAGTTGGAGATTTCTGAGATTTCTCCCTCGAGGCACTCGCACGAGCACCTCCTACTCCCTTGCTCTTGATTGAATCACTTTTGGTAGATTTGCTCTTTCCTTTACCAATCTTTTGGCTCCTCCCATGGACGGCAAGGACTTGCTTGTCCCTACCCGTGCCCATGTCAACTTCAACAGTTTTGAGAGCGTTGTGCAGCTCCTCAAGACTCACCCCTTTTTCACGCACGTGGTAGTGCATCACAAAGTCCTTAAAGGACGGGGCTAGAGAGCCAAGAATCATATCTTCATCAATGTCCTCGGGCATTGGTGAAGAGAGCTTTGCCAACTTCTCAAGGTACCCTTGCATGGTGAGAAAATGCATGCATACCGATGTTCCCTCCGCCATATGGCACCTTGTGAGTGCGATGGTGGTCTTATAGCGCTCCTTTCGGGCACTATCCATGAACATCTTAGATAAAGCCTCCATGGTCTTCTTGGGTTTTGAATCCAAGTATTTCGCTTGGAGCCAGTCACCCATGGATGCTAGCATAAGACCGTGAACTTGGTTCTCTTGGTCTTCCCACTTGGCTTTAGCCGCTTTCTCTTCATCGGTTAATCTCTCATTCCATTTTGGGATTGGACCTTCCAAAATGTGAGATAGTTTCTATCATGGATCGTACGATTGGTTGGATGTTCGACATTTTTCTACAAAATAAATCATACAGGTTTTAATGCCAATTTTATGTTTTAATACACATGCATACATATATCGAATATAAATGTAAATGTTGCAAATAAAATTTTGCCCATAAATGCAACAATCCAAGATCCCATCAATTGTAATATAGACTAGCTAAGGGCTATTGAATACATTACAATATCAAGGTAAGAAAGCATTTTCTAATCACAACCTTTTTGAATTTTAGCCACATTAGCATCTTCAAACTCTTGTGACTCTTGTCATTTTAATTATGAGGGAATACGACCTATCCTCGTAAGAAAAACTTTTTCCCAAAACGGAGCGAGGGCTCTAGGTAATGTTAAGAAAACTTATTTTCATTTGGTACGAGATACGTTTATCCATTGTATTCACAACTAAACATACTTGGGGTTCACTAGGGTGAAATACACCTCATATGTTTAATTGTGGCACAACAATAGACAACCATTATATCTCCCACTATTCCCAAATATGGAGGGAGCTATCTCCCGCTAAGGGCGAGCAGAGTATCCCTCGATCAATGGCTACTAGTGGATGAAATAAGCAGGAATTTTGTTGGACAATTTAACATGTGATTCAGAATTTTAGGTTATCATGCATATTATTAGTCATACACATCCTAACATTCAACACATTCATCACATGCATAGCAAGATAAAAACAGAAATTAAACATTCACACAATCCACATCGTGTGAGTTTATATGTTCCCTTCGATCCTCGATCCCTGATCTTCGATCCTCGACCGATGCGCTACAGCGGCGACTTTCTCTTGCACCTCAGATGTAGATTTTACAGAAAATAAACATGCTCCTCACATTAGATAAAAACCGACTAGTGCAAGTCCTATGTAAAAACCTCTCATATGCAAATGCAACTATCTGAAAGACGGAAAGAGAGAGAGAGTTTGGGTTTTACATACATAAGCCCCTGTATAATAATGATTACATACATTCATAATTGCTGATTTGGAACATATAAACCCACAATTCCTGAAAGACAACTCGAGCATCCATGCACGCAATATTGCTATAAACTATGCAATCTAGTTTATCAATCAGCTAGAATCTCAAACAATTCTTTGAAAAACTTTTTGAAATCCATTAAAAACGTTTTTCATCCATCCATAGTTCAAAAAATAATTTTGAACCGCTGTCCATCCAATTTCCTAAAAGGAAAGATGAACCGCAGTTTTTCGGTTTTGTTGATTCTCTTACAAAATAATCGTTTATACTTAAAACAAAATTATTGCAAGTTAGACTTATGTCTAAATAATAATTCTAATAATTACATGGCATGTTGTAAACTACTTAAAACATTCAAAATGAATTATTACAAAGAATTATTTCAACAAAACATTTAAAGACCGAAAAACCGGTAAAACGAATTGTTTAAATCATAGATGGTAAACTAAATTTGTTTACAGCCTTAAATCATAAGAAAATTGAACCCTAAGCTCTAATACCACTGTAGGATTTCATGTTTAATTGTACATATATATTTTCGAAATTTTTATGCACAATAAGGATCAATTTACAATTTTCTATGATTTATTTCATGCATGCATCAATTGTTTCAGTAACTAGTTTCAAAACTTTATTAAAACAAATATGGGCTTCGAAATTTATACCTAGAAGTTATCTAAAACTTCTTGAAGATTCGGAGACGTTGGGGATGCTTCTCGCTTCACCGGATGCCTCCGAGTATTCACCAAACTCTAAACAAGATCGGAGAGAGGGAAGCTAGTCTCTCAATCTCCGATAGGGTTTAGAATCTAATTACTAACCCCTCTTTAATTCCCTTGAGAAGATGATCTCTTAAGAACTAAAACGAAACTTAAGAATTAAGGGATTTTCGTGGAGAATTATGGAGAGAGAATTTTTGCACAAGAAATAATGAATTAGATTAATGGGATAATGAGATAAGCTTGTATTTATAAGCTCTCTCCAAATTACCTATTCATGTGCAACCCCTTGCCCATGATCTCATGCAAAATTCCATCTAACCATCCATTATTTGCTAACAAATAATCTTAGCCACGAATTAAATCAATTATGGACCAATTCTATGCATGATCTATTTAATTCTTAAATTAATTCTGCATAAAACCATCTGGCCGGTCGACCGTTTGCGAGGTCCGGTCGACCGCTTTGACCGAGTTTCAGTCGACCGTTCGACATTCGGTCGACCCTTCGAAACAGTAAAATATTTCATCACAATGTTCGGTCGACCGACCGATAGATTCGGTCGACCGTTCCGAACAGACGAAATTCACCTGTTATCGGTCGAGACGTGTTCGGTCGACCGTTAACCGTTAACCGGTCGACCGTTTGTACAGTCTTGCAGACTTGTCAAATTTTGGTTTAACCCCTACAAAATTTGACATTTCGAGATTAGTAGTAAATTCACAACTTATGTAATATATTATCCTATGTAATGATAACTCATTACACCCCATAATATTTACATCACATATGAATTTAATTTAGATTCTAATTATGTTATTAATCACAACATAATTTTGATTTTGCTTGTTCACCACATGTGTCATATTTTCTACATGAAACTCGACACATCCTATGAACTAAAAATCCACATTTCATGTTTCCCAGTTTTGTGGTGTGACCTATGGGAGGATCTAGACTAAGTTGACAGTGATATTAAGAGCTTAATATCACAAGCTATAAGTGGTATCTAGCTACACATTATAGCTCCCAATTAGTTAGATGTCTTAATTCCACTCGAACCAAAACGCGATCCATTTAGTGATGGAGTGCACCACTTGTGTCCGTCCCTTGCCTCATGATATTAAGAATACACACAAAGTAGTATTGTGTCATCTTTGTATTAGTATTCATTTCTTGATCTCTTTAAGCTAGTTATAAATATGTGACTTAACTCAAATCACATTATGCACATTATAACTTTGCTTTATCAAGGGGCCCACTAATATCATCACTCAATTAAGAGGGGCAATGATAATCTTTTGACTAACTATATTCTCCAACAAAAGTTGTACTTAACCAACCAATGCCTTTACACTACACTTATCGATAGTTCAAGACACCAATCTAATTAAGTATTCCTTAAGTGATCAGATGTAAGTCTCATATCAAAGGACCAAAGACACAGTAAAATATTAATGACACAGAAACACATTTCTATAATATTTTACTTATTAGGTCTATTCAGTATACAAAAGTAATATTTTCCTCTTTTGCATACCCGTGTCGTCACTCACTTGTAGAGCTACAATGATCTATGACCAACACGACAATCTTAACTCGGTAATTAATGTCCCATGTTAATTACCATGATTGCGAATATATTTTGTTTTATGTAAACCAATATCTTTTAGAGCTCTACGGTTAAGGACCAAGAGCCTCTTCCTTAACACTTCTAAAAGAGGAATAACATAAACAAGGAACAAAATGATTTCTCATTGAATTCATAATAATTGGCATTTAAAAGTAAAACTTTTAGAACACATTCCCTTCACGGTTTTGGGATGCGACCAGGTGGGAGTGGCATGTAATTGGAATGGATGCTTGGGAGTTACACACATTTTCAAGGGTGTCTTTTGGATGTCCTTGCTGGTGCCATTTTTGGCATGCTTTGAGGTGGCTTGAATAGCCATGAAGAATATTGATGAAAGTGTTGTTTGCAACAAAAGCTCCTTAGTTCCAACCGACCCTCATACTTCTTCATCTCTTCCTCTCGTCTCTCCACCTCCTCCACTCCTCAGCCAAGTGGTCAGGCCACTCAGGCGGTGCTACGGTGAGGCTATAGTGCAACGTTTGTGCGGCTAGAAGAGGAGTTGGTGGGCAGAATCTCCAGCTAACTCCAACATTCATCTTGTTGATTAGGTATGCTCCTATCCCCTGATGAGATTATGGAAGGGGGTGTTGGATGGAGGGGCCGGCCAACGCACTGGAGCTCTCGCATGCCTGGCTGAACACACAACCAACCCCATCTAGTGCACACACCTTGCACGCTACAAGGATAAACCGGTTGGTGGTGCAACCGATTGCACCAACACCATGTGATTGTACTCGAGTTTGCGTTTGCGATCCTTGCTCCTATGCTAGATGATAATGGTGGTTCCCTCACAATCTCCGACTGTATCGTTTTCTCATGAGGTCTTCTAGGAAAGCTCATACCTCCCTTTCATCCTTTCATAAGAACTCTCCTTGACACATGGACTCAAGGACCGTTCGGGATGGGATGTGAAGACGCTCGTAAACAATCTGACACATGCTCCACAACTTGATGCCAAGGTGAGGGCATGAGGATAGTAGCTCCTTGAACCTCTCTAAGTATGCATTGAATGATTCGGTCTCATGCTGATAAAACAAATTGATTTCATTCCACAGTTTTGGAGTCTGACGATTTGGAAAGTACGTCTTGAGGAATGCAGATTGAAACTGATCCCAAGTCTTAAAGGCATTTGCCTAGTTGCTGTACAACCACTTCTTTAGGAATGCAGCTTGAACATAGCACAGACCTCCTCAAATTCTCTGAGAAAGATATAGGGGTCACCCTTCCCAGTGAAGTGATGGAGCATGGATATAAACTGTGCCTGAACCTCAATGTGGTTCCCATTCGCCTCTGGCAATATGATGGACGGAGGTAGAGCAGTATGACTCGGGTAGCATCGATCACGCAGGGAAATGGGAACAAGAACAGGTGGAATGGGTGAGACAGGTGGGATAGGAGGGTCTAGCAACTGCTCCTCGTCGCGGTACTAAGCAGGCATGGAACCCGGACCGTGTGCGACACGAGAAGATGAAGGTGTCCAGAAGTCGACTACCGAGGTAGGATTTATGACACGCCTCGTCAAATGGCCACTCTCGTCTCGTGCCCACACAAGCATGCACAAAGGTGTGCACACACAAACCTTTTTTTTTGACAACTAAAATAGAATGTGTATAGAGGAGAAGACAGAAGGACACATAAGAGAGAATGACTTAGGAGAGAAGGGAAGAAGTTCGTATGCTACGGTGGGTGGGTAAGGGTAGAAGCACACAAGCAAACAAGGCTTAAATAACCTAAGGTCACTATAGGTCCTTACAGCTAGATGACGCCTAACTGTGTGGTCACGTGGACTCAAGACTCCTCACCTCCCTATGACGATGACCACAAAGCCCAGAAACTGAGCCAAGATTTGGAGATCTCGTCTCCCCTACGATCAATAGAGTGGGCGACGCCGATCAGGCCATGACAATCGCGACTGGATCAGTCTCCTAATGCGCCCGAGATCCTTAGGGCCAATGTCTACTTGATTTTAAAATTAGGCTCTTCATTAGTGTGGTTTTTGGGGCGAACTAAAGGGTGACGAAATCCCCCACCTTTTCTTATATGGGACAACCCCTCCTTAGTAGCGTTTTGGAGTCCTAATCTAGCAATCAACTCTCCAAACAAACACTCAACGCAACAGTTGTTGCAATGCAATTCCTACTAACTAATGCATGGTCATACCAAATGCATGAATGAGTGTAGGAGATGCGTACCTCATGCCAGCGTTCAACAACTGAAAGAAAAGCTAAAACAAAAGACAAACTACCTAGCTAAGTCAAGTACATGATGCATGACCTAAACAAGCAAGAATGTCTAATCTTTTGCTTTGGATTTTAGGGTCCAAGTTGCTTAAAAGGGGATTGATTATTGATTTGGGAGCAAACTATAAGTCAAAACATGCCAAATTGGGCCCCAGTCATTGTTTAAATGTTTTATTAATTACCGCAAGTGCACGGCCCCGATGAAGCGGTGCCAAGTGCGGGTCGATCAACAAGGAGGTGAGTAGCCTCTGGTTTGTCCGAAATCAAGTGGCGAATAAAGGGAGAAAAGATGTGATTATGCTAAAGTTAAACTACACTAAACTAATAAGTAAGAAATGTGAAAGAAAGCAAATAAAGATTAGAAATCAAGAAGAGAACCCCCTAAGGGATGGAGCGTGTGCACATATGAAGTGAAATAAGTGATGAATGATGCATGTAAGCATGTATGTGTCTGTGTTTTCATGCATAGGAAGTGTCTAAAGATGTGGCAAAACCAATCAATACATTCACATAATGTATCAACAATTACTACTTGATTATCATAAGATTAGGCTCAGCATGTCTAAAGATATGGCAAGACTCATCAAAAAACCATAAACTCATGGGAAGAACAAAGGTAAGCATGGGAGGTGTCTAATCTTATGGAAAAATCAATCAAAACAATATTTCTTCAATCATTCAAGCAAGCAAACACAAATACAAACACGTAACTAACATGTAACATATTCAACAGGAAATTTCAATCAATAAACATGAGAAAACTGGACATGGGAAGTGTCTAAATCTTTTGGCAAATCCTATCAAATTCCCCAACATGTAAATGATTAAAATACCCCCAATCAACATACAAAACATGCAAGTCTACACAATCAATAATTCATCAAACATCCAAACTTCACAATATATATGAACATCATCTCCACCCCCCAAAGGCGATGGATCTACTCACTACACATTATGCTAGTAAATAAAGTAAATAAGAAAGGAGACAATATAACTAATTTAGCCTAAGATCAAAGAAACAATACTAAGCTAAGCATGCATTAAAAAAACGACATGAGAACAAAACACTGAAAATTTATTTTTTTTAATTGAGACACATTACTAGTAGCATTCTTCTCCACCATGAGTTTTTGCTCCAAGGCTTACTCCAAGTAGAGAAAATGGCACCAGGCAATGGGTGAATACAAAAGGAGAGGAAGAGTTCCATTTATAGGAATGAAAAAAGGTAACCGTGGACAATCCCCCGGTATGGGACTACACACATACTATAAATGGACATAAAACAACATAATACACGACCCGACGCAACCTTGAAACCTTTGTACCAATTTGGACCGCCAATTGGCGGTCCAGATAGATTTGATGGAGTCTGGATTTCGGTGGTTGCTTTTTGGCTTGATTTATTCATGTTTTATGAACCTGATTGGGTTGTTGATGTTTGGGCCCAGATCTAATTGCTAAGATACTCCTCATAATGGTGTGGAGCTTCTTGATTTCCACATTAGTCCTTTTGGTTTTACATTTGGGTCCTTCTGGCCTGCACCTCAGTCCATGAGTCTTGCAACTTAGTCTTTTTCTTGCTTTTAAGTCTTTTTTGTCTCTTCTTCTCAAACTTGTTTATTCATGAAACTTAAACATAAAACTCGTTACGTAGCATTGCTTAGGCTAAAAATAAAGGATATCAGACACAAATGAATGCGTGAAATGATGTCAATCAGTCATGCATGCACTTAAGAACGAAATTTTATTCATGCATGTGATATGCTAACCACGTTATATTTTGATGCAACATGTGAAGTAGAATGCACCATGTGTAATATTTATAGATATGTCCAGTCTTCTGATATATTGTGCATATTCGACGAGGTTGCACTACTGATATACATGTTAGTTCATGACTCGTCACGTATATATATATATATATATATATATATATATATATATATATATATATATATATTTATATATGTCTTAAATCATCATTAGTTTCAGATGTGGTGTTCATGCGTGATTTGTCAAAACTGTCCAGATTTTCATGCAAGAGGAGCTTGCTATTATTAGTTCTTATACTCATGTTTTGATTCATGATTTCATTTAGACTTTAGTACATACATCGTTACTCCTTTCAGATCATAACTCATGCATTAATTACTACTATGCTCGGATAGTATTTCAATGACTCCTTGCTGATTTCAGATCACACATAGTCATGCGTAACTAACGATAACAAACCACGATGGTGTGCTGATATTAGATCGTATGTGCTCATAATTATTTAGTAACCTTATTCTAATAATGTTCCATGCTTTGGATATTGATTTTGGATTTCATACGCATCAATCTTTAATGCTCATACAAAGATGATTCTGCCATGATCTATTTTGAACATCGGTCATGTAGTAGTGCATTAATTCATGAGTATATTCTTGTAGTCCTTGAAGACATGATTACTGATTATGGGATGCGTATGCATGCATTAGCTCTTACGTATGTTCATATAACCTCTGTTCTGGCCCTGAATGTCTAAGTTTCTATTATGTATATGCTTTGAAATTCATGATGCATGATATCTAATGCTTGCGACAGTTGTTTGTGATACTTCTTACTGTTATCCATTTCCATCACTTCTTTAATTTTTTATGCTTCTGATATGAAGTATGTTGATTGTGGGAATGTGTGATCCGTAGGATTTTAGACCTTATAACTTCTGATCATGACCTGTAGCCAACTCGGGTAGTTGGGGTCTCATTTTACCGAACTGGTGGTGAATTGCTTGCCGTTGTGAATGTGTTTTGATCCCTATTTTGGGTTATTGTTTCTGGTTGGGGCTACGAGGAGGTTATTTTATATCCTTCCTTGAGCCTGTTGTATACCCCTTTAGCTACATTGGATTTTTGATGATTAAGTAGCTTGCATTGCATTAATTCTGGGCACGTTCTGGGCACGTTCTATTTTCTGGGCCGACGGGCCATGAGTGGGTCCTCTAGCTTCAGATGTCATTCCAATAAGACCATCACATTGGGAGACCAGGCATAAGATAAGTCCTGGACAGGGGCGCTGCCATTTTGTCTGAGGGTAGGTGTTCCCATGTTCGCGGTGGTATTATGTAGGTCATTTGCCGTGAATTGGGAAACTTATCCGGCGCACCATTTTGTGCCAAGCGGTGGGTCATTGTCGAGTGACTGCCTTTGACCAGTGAGGCTGGTGTTCTGGTTCCTTTCGAGTAATGTGTTCGGGTGCGCCCGACTGACACGACTTATGGAGTCATAGCCTTCTGTTACATTTGATGCTTTCTATTCTATTTCTGACCAGCATGGTTGGTATTCTGATTCCCTTAGAGGGATTTCAGCGGGTGTTACTCGATTGGCACGACTGATGGGGTTGTAGCCTTTTGATGCATTATGTGCTTTTCTGTTTTAGATAGACTGCATGCATTCTTCTATAAAACTCTGATTGGGCAAGGGTCATACTTGGTTTTCTTTATAGAAAACTCACGCATATGTTGATGTGGTGCTTGCAGGTACTTAGATTCCTACAAGGCAGACTGGATAAGTAGTCGAAAATTCGGCACACGAGGGACACGTCGACCAGATTCTTCAGTATGTCTTTTGCTTCTGCATTATTTATGATGTATTTATCTTTTGAACTCGATGTAACCTATTTGACCTTATTACCATATATGGATAATCTCTCCCTTTTCAGTTATGTTTTATGTTTGTCTATTCATGTAAGATCTGTCTCCGTACTGTCGAGTCGTTTGTTTGGTGTCTCTTTGTAACTCCTTCGGTCCTCGGGGAGGTCTCTGATCGTGACACTTGTAGTCCTCCCCAGTGCACGAGATCGGGGTGATGCATTGCATACATTGCATCATATGTCTCTCATTTAGATTAATTTTATATCAATAAATGCTACTAAGGTATGTGTTTAGTCTTATTTACAGAATATAGGGACCTGAATGGAAATTACCCATATCCCGAGCATAAATGCGTGCAAGAGACTCATTTCTGTCATAAAGACCAAGTTCAAGATTATCGGGATTCAAATGGAAGTTCATCGAAGCATAAAATCATTCAAGGACCTAATTACAAAAAGGCCAAGGACTTAAGCGCAAAAGTAGCGAGGGACTTAATTGCAAAAAGTCGAGGACCCGAATGCAAATTAAAGTACCAAAATATTATTTTGGAGAAGTTCTAAAGAAAAATCAATTTGGATCTCCAAATATATGAAGGAATTAATTCGGAGCTCAAAAGAAAGGAAAGAAATCATCCAGACGCGCAAAGGACATTGAAATCATACCATAAACACACAGGAAAAATCCGGATTAAATCAGACTAGATAATGCGGCGAAATGGCCGCATCCTACATGCATTGTGCGGCGGAAAAGCCGCCCCCTTGTTGATCCGTGGCTTCGGATTTTGTCCAGTGGTGTCTCGCCACGTGTACTTTCCTATTTTATACCTAGGTCCCTTGTATCGGCTATAAATAGCCCCGAAACGATGTTGTAAAGGAGATTCTAATTTTTAGTCCATAATTTAGTAATAAAGTTTTGTTGTTTTATTTTGTGTTTTTAGTTGTCTTTTGTAGTTTCTCTAGGACCCCTTCTCCTTCCCTCCATCTATGAGTTTCTAACTCTTTCAAAGGGTGGAGGTGACGGATTTAGGGTGATGAGAAGAGAATGATGTTATTATTTTAATTTTGTATTAGTATATTTTGATTACTTGAGTTTATGTTGAATCATTTATCATGTAATGCTTTATAACTAATATGATTTATTATAAGTTTCAGATTTCTCCAATCAAAACTCGATATCTAAACCTCCACCCAACGGAATTCACCATCTTTGTTCTCGTTTTAGTTTTATTTGTTCATGTTTCGTGCTTTAGAAAATTAAAAACCAAAAATCTCAAAACCAAACATATTTTTCCTCTCTTTCTTCCTTAATCCAAAATTATAACAATAACAATATCTCTCCCTCCTTGTGTTCGACCCGTACTTGCCACGTCTTCATTGACGCCGTGCACTTGCGATATAAATTTAATTCACATCACGGGGCATTACAACTTGGTATCATAGCCGGTCGATCCCTAAAGTGTACAAAATCGAAAGACTCTCCAGTGGGGCATCTTGCCCAAGCCCTTTCGGTAATTTCCTATCTTTTAGAATTGCATTCTGAAAGTGATAGATCATATTTGCATTGGTTAAATTTCTTTCTTGTGGATTCCCTTGTGTGCTTGGAGACCAAAACAACCAAACCCCATCAGTCCTTCTCAACTCCCTAGCCTCCTCCCATGTTTTGGTGTCAAGATCTCCGACAAGTCCGGCCGGTCAAGCAAGCTAGAAGGGCAAGTGCAACATGCGACTTGCTAGCAAGCATGGGAGTCGGTTGCATCGGGATTCCAGCAAAATCTAGGGTTCTTCTCAGACAGTTTCAGGTATGCTCCTACCCCTTTATCATAAGAGGATGTAGAGTGGGTGTTGGACGAAGTTTTGTCCAGCACCATTGGGTTAGCCGATCTGAGGTTCGGAGTACACAAGCGGAGATCCACCCGATATTGTGGATTGTGTTGCACCATCGGAATTTCAGAGGATTGCTGGGCTTTTCTCCCACTGGCACGACCCTGGCTTCATGCTTTCCTTGTTCGTTTGATGAAGAAACTAGAAGGTATGAGGCTCGGCTGTGGGGAGCAAGTCGGGCTTGTGTTTGCATGCATGTTGTGTGTGATTTGCTACCACCTCTTGTTGTTCGAAATTATGATTTCTAGGTTGATCTGTTAATGTATTTAACATGCTGTAACATCCGATTTGTCTAGGGTGTATTACTGATTTTAGAACTCGTGCTCCTTTATTATTTCATGACTTTGTTCGGGTGATATTTGCATCAATCATTACTGATCACAGATCATATGTCTATGCGTGACTTAGCAATTCTGTCCAGATTTCCTTGCATGAGGTGCTTGCTGATTTAGGTCTTATATTCATGTATGGATTTATAATTTCGTTCAGACATTAGTTACATAAATTGTTACTATTTTAGGTCACCTAATCTTGCATGATTTCAGGACTTGTTACGTCAGTAGTTCGTAAGTCATCACTGATTTCAGATCTTATATCTATGCGCAATCTAGCTAATTGGTCTAAATAATACACCATGACTCATTTTGATTTTAGTGCCGTAACGATCAATACAAGTATACGCTATGATTTGACAATTTCCTAAGATATTTTCATGACATCTCATCTGAGAATAAGTTGCATATTTTCAATTGTGATGTTGATGCAATAAGTAGGGTTGTTATGTGTCGATTGCTATGATTGCTAATCTGGTTTGATTTCGTTCCAGCAGTAGCCATATCACATATATAATCTGATTTTTGTAGACCTCCTCTGATATGTCTTGTTGTGCTTTGACATGAAAATGAAATCAGAACTCATCCTTGTTTTATGCAACTCATTCTATGACTTATAAGTAGTGTGAGTGGGGGCCCTCCTCACAAAGAGCACAAGATGAAAGGAGAGGTTCATAAATTAGACACAAAGGCATCTCATTCAAAGGATAAAACTGAAAAAAGTTGAACTTCTCAGGAGTTTGGGAAATATGGTGCAACGGAAAAAGAGTTTCTCTCGTTGCGATGTTGAAGTTATGATTGTAAATCAAAACTCTCCAACCAACAGGTTGGTGCGTCGGAACGACGTCAAGTACCTCGTTATGCATGTCTGACTCACCAGGCAAATAGAAAGTGGGTCTCTTACCCAAGATATCCTCTAAGGAACTCCCAATACCCTCATTAGAATTGTAGTTGTTTGATATCCCATCATTTCCAAGATGATCAGGAACACTAGAGAGAGGTAAACTCTCATCAGGTCGTTTGAAAGTAATGGTGCTAGGGAGCTCTTGCTCCACTTGAGGTGAGTCCTTAAGAGGCACAACATGAAGATCATGTGGCTTAAGGGCCACAAGACACTTGAGGTGAGTCCTTAAAAGGCACAATGTTGCGCTGACTTATAATGAAGTTGGTACATGTTATTCTAAATTCGGATCGAAACCCCCACCATGTGATCGTGAATTGAAACCCCAAGTCCCTCAGACTAACTAGGACATTTGCTTTGAAAGATTGTGCTTTGAATTTGTGGATGTGGTAGTGGTTCGACGTCAAAAGATAAATCCTCATGTTGATAAGAAAAGTTACTCTCCTGACATTCCCGTAATTGCTGCGTCATTTGACTCACTTGTATTGCCATATTTTGTATGGAGTGTTGAGTGGCTTCCATGAACGTAAGGAAAGTTTGTTTGAAGGAATCTGGTATGCGGTCAACTATGAGGTCCAAGTCAGAGCTTGAGAAATTTTGGGGTTGGGTGTTTATAGGCTGAGAATGAGTCCAATAATTCAGAGTGGGGTGTTGGTGGAATTCTGGATATTCGGGAGGAGGATACTGGGGTGGAAATGATATATACGAATTTGAATAAGAATTATCTCCCCACGATCTTGCAATGTCTTAGATTGATGACCAACATATGATCCGACATAACTAGATTATGGTGTAGCAGTCGGTGCCTCTCTCATATTACCCCAATATGAAGATTGCTCAGCCACACAATTAAGATTGTCCCAACCATACATGGTATTTGTCTGAGGCACCCCAGGTTGAAAGGGTCTGGAATATCAGGGAGAATTTCCCTGGTCACAATAATGATATGGATGGTCGCCTATGTAACCATCCATCTTGCCAAAGAACTCTCGAGTCGGTCACTCTCACCACCACGAGGCCAAGCTCGCAAAAAGTGCTCGACTCGACCCTAAAATGATAGCAAAGAGTGTAAAGGTGAGGTGACTAGAACATAGAAGTAGGAGATAAGAAGATGACTCAGAGGAGAAGGAAGAATCCCTAAAGCTAGCGTGGGTAGTGGGAGAGGGTAGAAGCCTGATCTAGCAAGCACGACTCAAACAACTTATGACTATAGGTCCTTAGGCTAGACGACACCTAACTTCGAGATCACTAGTCTCGACACACCTCACCTCCCTACAAGGAAGACCACAATGCCCAGCAAGTGATACTAGACCTGGAGAGCAAGTACCTCCTACTCTCCACAAGGCACGCGACGCCGATCAAGTCATGACAATCTCAACTCGATCACTCTTCTAGTGCATCTGAAATCCTTATGGCCAATGTCTACTTGCTTTTAGAATTAAGGCTTTGATTAAGAGTGGTTTTGGGGGAAAAGAAAAGGTTGATGAAATCCCCCACCTTATCTTGTATGGGACAGCCCCTGCTTAGTAGCATTTTGAGTCTTAATCTAGCAATCAACTCTCCAAGCAAACGCTCACCTCACTCTTGTCCCGATGCACCTTACTAAGTAAAGCATGCTTTAACCATGCATAAAAAAGGGGGAATGGGTGTACGTACCTCACGCCAGTAATCAACAATAAGAATGTAAAGAAAAGAAAGATGAGTGCGTGCAAGGTCTACTAATGATGCACGACCTAGATGACAATCGATCTATTCTTTTGCTTTGAGTTTTAGGTCCAAGTTGATTAAAGGGACTTGATTATTAATCTGGGAACAAACTACAAGTCAAAACATGCCCAATTGAACCCCAGAACACAATAGTGAATGTAGAAACCACTAGGAAAAATAAGAGGGGAAATGGAGCTTACCAGGCCGCTAGTTGGCGGTCCCAGACCGATGATTGGTGGTCTAAAGGTCTGGTCCGTGCTCAAGTTTTCTGATGGTGTGTTGATTGGCATCATTTCATGCTTACATTTGTATCTTATATCCATTATATTTCACCAAAACAATCCTACGTGACAAGTTTTACGTTTGAATTACATAAATAAATAGGTTTGAAGAGAAGAGGCATAAAAAGACATAAAAGCATGAAAAAAGACTGAGTTGAGAGACTCAAGGAATAAGATGCAAGATCGAAGGACCTGAATGTAAGATCGAAGGACCAATGAGCAAACAAAAATACTTCACACCATCATGGGCCGTATTTTGGCAATGATATTCGGGTCGGAGCTCCAACAAGCGAAGTAGATGCATCAAAGATAAACAAAGCCTTCCAGAAAAGGCCACAAGGTAATCCAAAGCGATCAGAACACTGTAGACCGCCAATTGGCGGGCCAACACCGCTAATTGGCGGTCACTTTTGGTCTGGATCCGCTAAGATTTATGTGGAGTGTGTTTTAGTGTGTATTGAGTCTATTTCTGGTATTTGTTTAGTACCATACCGAGGGATTGTCCGGGATTACCTTTTTCTATGGCTATAGATAGAACTCTTCACCTTCTATTGTAATTACCCATTGCTTGGTGGCATTCTCTCTACTTGGAGTAAGCCTTGGAGCAAAATCTCAAGGTGGAGAAGAATACTACCTTCAATGTGAGTCATCTAATAAAATAATTTTTCCATTGTTTTGTTCTTATGTTGTTTCTTTATGAATGCTTAGCTTAGTTTTATTTCTTTGATTCTCGGCTAAACTAGTTAGAATGTTTCTTTTCTTCTTTAGTTTAATTGTTAGAGTAATGTGTAGTGAGTAGATCCATCCCCCTTTGGGGGGTGAGATGATGTTCATACATGCATTAAAGAATCGATATGAATGCTTTATACTTTGATTGTGTTGATAAATGTCAATGTATACTTGCTTGTTAGAGTAGAATACTACACTTGATAGGTTTTGCCATACATCTTAGACACCTCCCATGCTTGTTTAGGTTCAGAAATAACCAGCAAGTGTATATGAATGTTAATCAACTAGGTTAGTGAATGGATTGATAGGTTTTGCCATAACCTTTCGACACTTCCTATGCATGAAAACACTACCTAAATTTGTGCTTATAGAATGCATTCATCACCATCTTTTTACATGTGTGCACACACTCCACCCCTTAGGGGTTTTCCATTTCTGATTTCCAGCTTTCAATTTCCCTTGCTTTCGTTTTCCTTATTTGATGCTTACTCGTTTAGTGTAGTTAATCTTGTTTAGTGTAATCACAACTTCTTCCCCTCTTTTCCCACTTTCCTTCGAACAAACTAGAGTCTACACACCTCCTTGTGGATTGACCCATATTTTCCACCGCTTCAACGCGGCCGTGCACCTGCGATATTATAAACGATTAAACACGTTTTGGCGCCGTTGCGGGGGAGGTGCTCTGTCCAGACTCTGGTTTGGATGAATCGAGTGGGTTTAATCTTTTGTTTTTAGTTTCTTTTTGTTGCAGAGACATTGCAGCATCAAGGGGACACACCAGGAGAAATTTTGAGCAGAGAACGGCTTTTTCGACCACCAATAAGCGGTCTGAGACCGCCAATTGGCGGCCTGGTGAGCTTCTTTCGCTCCCATTTTTGTTCTGGTGGTTTGTTGTTTTAATGTAGTAGTCTGAGAGTTCAATTTGTCATTTTTCAACCTGTAGTTAGCTCCCAGATTAATCAATTCCCCTTTTAAGACAATTTGGACCATAAACTCAAAGCAAAAGATTAGATTTCTTTCCATCTAGGTCATGCATCATTTGTAGACCTTGCACGCATTTGTCTTTTCTTTTCTTTAAATTCTTGTTGTCGATTGCTGGCGTGAGGTACGTGCACCCATTTTCTCATTCATGCATGGTTAAAGCATGCATTAGTTAGTAAGGTGCATCGGGACAAGAGTGAGGTGAGTGCTTGTTTGGTGAGTTGCTTGCTAGCCTAAGATTTCAAAATATATTTAAAAAGCATCACCTATAGTCTTCAAAGATAAGCTGGGGGATTTCATCACCCCTCCCTTAGCCCCAAAAAGCAGACTCAAGTAAAGCCTTAATCTAAAAGCAAGTATACATTGACCCAAGGAATTCGGATGCACTAGGAGAGTGATCTAGTTGAGACCGTCATGACCTGAACGACGTTGCCTGCATTGTCGATAGTAGGAGTTTCTGGATCTCCGGATTTGGTATCACTTGCTGGCTATTGTGTCCTTCGTTGTAGGGAGGTGAGGCATGTTGAGACTAGTGACCTCGAAGTTAGGCGTCGTCTAGCCTAAGGACCCATAGTCTTAAGTTGTTTGAGCCGTGCTTGCTAGATTAGGCCTCTAGCTTCTCCCATTACCCACGCTAGTCCAAGGGATTCTTCCCTTCCCCCTTGAGTCATCTTCTTCTCACTTACTTCTACGTTCTAGTCTCCTCCTCTTTACACTCTCTGTTAGCGTTTTAGGGTCGAGTCGAGCACTTTTTGCGAGCTTAGCCTCGTGGTGGAGAGACTGATATCGAACCACCACCACATGAGGATTGCATACATTGCATCATATGTCTTTCATTTAGATTAATTTTATATCAATAAATGCTACTAAGGTATGTGTTTAGTCTTATTTACAGAATACAGGGACCTGAATGCAAATTACCCATATCCCGAGCATAAATGCGTGCAAGAGACTCATTTCTGTCATAAAGACCAAGTTCAAGATTATCAGGATTCAAATGGAAGTTCATCCAAGCATAAAAGCATTCAAGGACCTAATTACAAAAAGGCCAAGGACTTAAGCACAAAAGTAGCCAGGGACGTAACTGCAAAAAAGCCAAGGACCCGACTGCAAGGACCAACGGAATTCACCATCTTTGTTCTTGTTTTAGTTTTATTTGTTCATGTTTCTTGCTTTAGATAATTAAAAACCAAAAATCTCAAACCAAACATATTATTTCTCTCCCTTTCTTTCCCTAATCGAAAATCACAAAAATAACAAGATCTCTCCCTCTTTGTGTTCGACCCGTACTTGCCACGTCTTCATTGACGCCGTGCACTTGCGGTATAAATAAAATTCACAAAAAGTTTTTGGCGCCGTTGCCGGGGAGGCGACGCAGATTTTGTTTTTTGTTGATTTCGATTCGATTCGGTTTATCTTGTGCGCGCTCTAAGTATTTGGATTTGTGTTTCTTGATACAACAGAGCGCGTGGCGAAATCTGAACGCAATCTGAGCAACAAGGGCGGTGGAATCGCCGCATACCAAGAAGAACCTGCGCCAGAATCGCCGCACATTTGAAGCATCTGGGCTTCAATTTTTTCTGGGGTTAGCACTATCTCTGGGTGGACGCGTGGAGCTACTGAAATTTCGAGAGCGGGCGGTGAACCCGACTGAGCGTGCGTAGGTTACCTTTGTTGCGTTTTTCCTCGTAATTTCTAGTTTCGGAAAATTTCCTTTTGTAGAACTGCACGTGTTATGCTTAAATTCCATAATTGGCAATAATTCAACTCTGACCTAAAAATTGGCAAAACTAGAAGAACTTAGTGCATGCATCATATAATGTTTTGTTTGCATTATTCTTGCTAAATTCTTGCAAATTAATTCTTGTTGAAGAGTGCTGGAGGCAAGGTACGTATCGCGGTTTTTATCGATTGCATTTAAGCATATAATCTAATTTGCATAGAACCTTGCAATTGCCCCCCACTAAAGACCATTGTTTGACTATCTTTGCTAGATTTAAGTTAAACTATATTAAGGGTAACTCCGTAGGAAAAGATACGGTGGGGATTTCATCATCCTTCCGTGGCCCACAAATCACAATCCTAAGTGTCACCTAAGCCTTAAAATTAAAATCAATTAGACATTGGCCCCTAAGGACTCAGACTCAATTAAGGAGAAGATTGGTTTGACTTGCTATGACTTGAAGCTGATCGAATTTAATTTGTTATCTAGAAAGTATTTTTGTGTTGACGTAAGTCTTCCAAGCGAAGTGGTTGTCTAATTCGCATCGACTCTGTCGGAAGCGCCACCACTAGCTATACACGGCCTGGCCAAGTTGGTTTGATTAGTGAGGGAGGTGAATCGTGCAAATCAATTCGACTCAACCAGTTAGGAGTCGTCTAGATTTAAGCGACACTAGGTGTAGGATTGTTTGAACCGTGCTTGCTTAGGAAATTTCTGACTGACCCTCTTTTCTATCTTTAGAGTTAAGTTTCCCTTCTCATATGAGTCTTCTTCCTCTTCTCATCTCAATTCCCTAGATTAGGATTCCTTTCTCATCTTTCCCCTTTCTATTGTTTGTTTCCATTTTTTAAAAAAAAAATTGTAATTAATTCTTGAAATTAAATTTGGAATTTAAATTTGGAATTTGAATTCAAAAATTAATTCAAACTGGTGCACTCATATTTGGGTTCGGGACTTGAGCAATCGACTCTCACGAGTTCATCTAGATTCCAGTCTAGAGCTTAGCCCCAATCCATCTGCCGCGCCACCTCACCCAGATCCAATGAGTGAGAATGTAGTGGACCCACCTGTTGCACAACCTATAACTCTGAGGGATCAATGCTACCCAGCGATGGCTGCTCAGCCATCGTGCATCGTTATGCCCACCATACAGGGTCGCGACTTCGAACTTAAGGCACAATACATGAGTATGTTGCCTAAGTTCACCTCTAGGGAAGACCCATATCTCTTCCTTAGAGAATTTGAGGAAATCTGCTCTCTTATACAATACGAGCATATCCCTGAGGAGGCAATGCGTCTAAAATTTGTGCATCTAGCATTGAAAGACGACGCTAAGAAATGACTATATAGTCTAGCCGAAAGATCTATTTGGAGTTGGGTTGAGTTTGTTCAAGTATTCCTAAAAAATATTTCCCCAACCATAAGACTATGAGGATTAGGAATGAAATTGTTGCATTCGTTCAATCTGAGAGCGAGTCGTTCTATTCCTATCTAGAAAGATTTAAAAGTGTGTTGACCCACTGCCCTAATCATGGAATTCCAAGATGGCAATTGTGCCAAATTATTTATGAGGGATTGACACCCACATCTAGGGTTATGGTAGAATCCGTAAGCCAAGGGAACTTCATGTCAAAAAATGAAAATGATGCCTGGACTTTTCTTGAGGATTTAGCTGAAAACAGTATGCAATGGGACAATGCTAGAGCACCGCTTAACCCGAGTATAGGATCTAGTATAGCAAGTCAACCCAAACCAGGTGTCTTAGCTGTAGATGCCAACATAGCGGCTGAAGCAAAACTAGCTACCCTTATGCGCAGAATGGAAAGTCTAGAGCTACAAACCCGACCCCGAGTGAATCAAGTCTCGTCTATCCCTTGCTCTAGATGTGGTCAGAGTGGTCATTTAATGGAGGATTGTGCAGACTGGGAACAAGTTAATGCCACGTTTAACCATGCTAGAAATGACCCATAGACATCAACCTATAACTCGGGTTGGCGTAATAATTCCAATTTCTCATCTAGCCAACAAGGTCAACCTCCTAGACAACAACCAAACCCGTATAACCAAAATTATACATCATCTGGGTTTAGTAACAATGAAGATTATGATGTTAGGTTGACAAGCTTGGAAATTTTGATGAAAACTTTTATACAAACAACCAACCAGTCCTTCCAAAGGCTAGAGACACAAGTCAGCCAACTCGCACAAATTGTAGGTGCAAGAGAAAATGGTCAGTTTCCAAGTCAACCTGAGGTGAATCCAAGATCTAATAATTCATATCAGCCCTATCAACCACCTCTAGGAAATAACAACCCTAGACCGGTTCAAATGGTTAATGAGGAAGGACCGTTCCAACAAATAAATGCAGTAGTATCATTACGGTCCGGAAGACAAGTATATAACAATGTGGTAAATCCTAGAACGTCTAATCAATCTAGCCATCAAGCAACCACATATGACCTAACCATTGAACCTGACGTCCAATCTGAAATGCCCAACCCACCTATTCAACCTGAACTTGAGCGAGTCTATGTTCCTAAAGCCCCATTCCCCAATAGACTCAAGAAGAACTCAAGTGCACAAATGGAGAAAATCTTGGAAGTATTTAAGCAAGTTAAGGTGAATATTCCACTCTTAGATATGATTCAACAAATACCTGCTTATGCTAAATTCTTAAAACATCTGTGCACTAAAAAGAGAAAAACAAACGTACCAAAGAAGGCTTTCTTAACTGCAAACATAAGCTCTATTTTGTCCAGCACATCTCCTATAAAGTATAAAGACCCTGGGTGTCCCACAATTTCATGTGTAATAGGGGATACTTTTATCAACAAAGCCCTTCTAGACCTTGGTGCTAGTGTTAACCTACTCCCGTTCTCTGTCTACGAGGAACTCAACCTTGGTCCACTAAAACCCTCTAAGATAACCCTTCAATTTGCTGATTGCTCTATTAAGAAACCAAGAGGTATAGTAGAGGATGTTTTGATTAAGGTTGGTGACTTCATTTACCCAGTGGATTTTGTCGTTCTAGACACTGAACCTGTTGTCGATCCTAAGAGACAAATCCCTGTGTTACTAGGCAGACCGTTTTTAGACACTTCTGAAGCTTTGATGAATTGCCGAAATGGGCTCATGCAACTATCTTTTGGAAACTTAAAAGATGAATTTAATATCTTTCATGTTGATAATGAGCCAAAAATAGTATGCAATCAAAGTGATGTTGTGATGAGATCGTATATTAATAAGATTTCTGAATCAAATAAATCATCACAAAATCAAAAAGGAAGTAAGAAAAAGGGGAGTAATTCTTCGACACACCCACCATCACTCGAGCAAATAAGAGAACCAATACATGTGAGGGGTGTGGAATCTGTGACTCAGGACTCTCAGTGCAACATGTGGCACAATTCAACTGGATACATGCACCAACATGGTGACATTCAATCCAGTTCTGATTATGGTTGACTGTGAACAAACTCCATCCCTCCACCGCAGTTTACCCAGGTAATAAGTGCATTTACTTTATATTTGCATACATTGAGAACAATGCATGATTTAGGTGTGGGGGGGGGGGGGGGGTGTTTATCTATCTATCTGTTTTATTTTTCTGTTCTTTAAAAAAATTAATAATAATAATTAAAAAAAAATGTTTCATGACATAGCTTAAGATTGAACTACCAAAACCCGTGTACAAATTGCATTGAGTTTTTGTTCCTTATTATATAGTTCTGCTTGTAGAAATTATGACATAAATGTAAGTTCCAAAGAAATAACCCATTGCCCTTTAAGACATGTATGCACTTAAATTGGATGAATCAAATCTTTGAAGTGGTTGATAAAAAGCAGAGGTTGAGGAAAATATATCGGGAAGTGTGGACTTCTAATAGCAATTAAGCCTTGAGGAAAATAAAAGTAAAAATAAAGGAATAAAGTGAGGAAATCACATTTTGCAAAATGATTACAAAAGCCCAAGCCTTTGAGTCACTGGTCCGTAGGGGTATCTTAAAACCCGGTAACTTGAGTCTTCCAGCTCGGGATTATCGACCAAACTCGCTACACGAATGCAAAAAGGGTAAAAGTGTTAGAAAAAGCAAATGTGTTGAATCACGGAAAGAGAAAAGAAAAAAAAATACTCAAGGCCCAAAGCTAAAAGAATGATCCATGCCATGGTTGATCCGATTGATACTTCACCACCAGAGGAGACGTGCAAAATAATTGAAGTGATAACATGTGTAGAAGGGTTAGTGGTGTGAATGTTGGAGGAATAAAGACCAAGTCAGATTCTTTATGAGTTAGATTTATATAATGAGCATGCAAGAATTCTAAGTGAGATGTATAAGGTTGAGGTGAAGATATTGAGAGTTATTAATGGAATGTTGAATTAAGACTTTGTGGGTGTGTCAACTAAAAACCCTCACGAGACAAAACTCGTCCTCTAAGGAAACTTAGGGGTTTAAAGGCTTGTTGCACATGCTAAGTGCAACCGTGATTCCTACGAAAGTGAGTTAGGATTTCCCTGTTTTCATTTTCCTTATATTTTGTTTTGCTAGGGACTAGCAAAATCTAGGTGTGGGGGTATTTGATGCATTGCATACATTGCATCATATGTCTTTCATTTAGATTAATTTTATATCAATAAATGCTACTAAGGTATGTGTTTAGTCTTATTTACAGAATACAAGGACTCACATTTACAGAATAAATGCAAATTACCCATATCCCGAGAACAAATGCGTGCAAGAGATTCATTTCTGTCATAAAGACCAAGTTCAAGATTCTCAGGATTCAAATGGAAGTTCATCCAAGCATAAAAGCATTCAAGGACCTAATTACAAAAAGGCCAAGGACTTAAGCACAAAAGTAGCCAGGGACGTAATTGCAAAGAAGCCAAGGACCCGACTGCAAGGACCAAAATATTATTTTGGAGAAGTTCTAAAAGAAAAATCAATTTGGATCTCCAAATATACAAAGAATTAATTCGGATCTCAAAAGAAAGGAAAGAAATCATCTGGACGCGCAAAGGACATTGAAATCATACCATAAACACGCATGAAAAATCCGGATCAAATCAGACACATATTTACGGCAAAATCGCCGCACTTTACATACACCATGCGGCGGAAACGCTGCCCCTTGAGGATCCGTGGTTTCTAATTTCTGCCAGTCGTGTCTCGGCACGTGTAATTTCCTATTGTATACCTAGGTCCCTTGTATCGGCTATAAATAGCCCCGAAACGTTGTTGTAGAGGGTCCTTAGCTTATGTTCTTATTTTTAGTCTTTAGTTTTTGCACCAAAATTTAGTAATAAATTTCTGTTCTTTTATTTCGTGTTTGTAGTTTCTTTTGTAATTCCTCTAGGACCCCTTCTCCCTCCTCCCATCCATGAGTTTCTAACTCTTTCCAAAGGAATGGGGTGACGGATTTAGGGTGATGAGAAGAGAATAAAGTTATTATTTTAATTTCGTGTTAGTATATTTTGATTACTTGAGTTTATGTTAAATCATTTATCATGTAATGCTTTATAACTAATATGATTTATTATAAGTTTCAGAATTCTCTAATCTAAACCTGATATCTAAACCTCCACCCAACGGAATTCACCATCTTTGTTCTTGTTTTAGTTTTATTTGTTCATGTTTCTTGCTTTAGATAATTAAAAACCAAAAATCTCAAATCAAACATATTATTTGTCTCCCTTTCTTTCCCTAATCGAAAATAACAAAAATAACAAGATCTCTCCCTCCTTGTGTTCGACCCGTACTTGCCACGTCTTCATTGACGTCGTGCACTTGCGGTATAAATAAAATTCACAACAGACGCACACTCGTTTTCTACATGACCTATCCTACCATATGAATGACAGGGAACTCGACCAGATGTGGACATGTGAGGTGCACCTTGTTGGTTTTGGAGTTCAATCAAATCCATACGATGTATTAAGGCTGCCATGCGTGCCTCGGTGGCCGTAGTGGTATTGACAGCAAATGCGGCACCCAATCTAGTCGAGTTTGCATTCGCGATCCTCGCTCCTATGTATGATGATGCTGGTGGTTCCCTTACACTCTCCCATTGCATGGTTTTCTCAGTGAGGTCTTCTAGGAAAGACCACGCCTCCTTTTCATCATTTCCTAAGAACTCTCCTTGACACATGGACTCAAGGAGCATTCGGGACGGGATGTGAAGACCCTCGTAAACAATCTGACAAAGATGCCACAACTCAATGCCTTGGTGAGGGCATGAGGATAGTAGCTCCTTGAACCTCTCTAGATATGCATGAAATGTTTCGGTCTCAAGTTGATAGAATGAATTGATTTCGTTCCTCAATTTTTGAGCCCGATGATTTGGGAAGTACTTCTTGAGGAATGCAGATTGAAACTCATCACAAGTACTAAAGGCATTCGCCTGGTTGCTGGACAACCACTTCTTGGCATCATCCTTTAGTGCAAAAGGAACAAGCCTAAGATGGATGGAGTCTGTGCTAAGTTGTTGCAGCTTGAACATAGCACAGACCTCCTCAAATTCCCTGAGAAAGATATATGGGTCACCTTTCCCAGTGAAATGAGGGAGCATGGAAATAAACTGAGGCTTAACCTCAAAATGGTTCACATTTGCCTCTGGCAATACGATACATGAGGGTAGAGCAGTACGGCTCGGGTAGCATCGATCACATAGAGGTATGGGAGCCACAACATGAAGTACAGGTGGAACATGTGGGTCCAGCAACTGCTCCTCCTCCCGAAAATGTGCAGCCATTGAACCCGGACTATGTGCAACACAAGAGGAGGGAGGCGTCGAGAAATCGACTACCGAAGCAGGGTTGACAACGCGCCTCGTCACACGGCCACTCTCGTCTCGTGCCCACGAACGCATGCACAAAGGTGCACACACACAAAACAAAACCTTTTTTTAACAAAGAATGTGCGTAGAGGAGAAGACGGAGGGACACATGAGACATAGAATAACTCAGGAGAGAAAGGGAAGAAGTCCTTATGCTACGGTGGATGGGTACAGGTAGAAGCACACAAGCAAACAAGGCTCAAACAATCCTAAGGTCGCTATAGGTCCTTACAGCTAGACGACGCCTAACTGCGACGTCACACGGCCTCAACACGCCTCACCTCCCTACGACGAGGACCACAAAGCCCAGCAAGTGAGCCAAGATCCGGAGATCTCGTCTCTCCTACTATCGACAAAGTGGGCAACGTCGATCAGGCCATGACGGTCGTGACCGGATCACTCTCCTAATGCGTCCGAGATCCTTAGGGCCAATGTCTACTTTGATTTTAGAAATTAGGGTCTTGATTAGTGTGGTTTTTGGGGGCAAAGGAAAGGGTGATGAGATCCCCCACCTTATCTTTTATGGGACAACCCCTCCTTAGTAGCGTTTTGGAGTTTTAATCTAACAATCAACTCTCCAAACAAATGCTCAACTCACACTTGTTTCAATGCACTTCCTACTAACTAATGCATGTTCATACGAAATGCATGAATGAGAGTAGAAGGTGCGTACCTCACGCCAGCACTTAGCAACTGAAAATAAAGCTAAAACAAAAGACAATCGACGTGCCTAAGTCGCATACATGATGCATGACCTAAACAAGTAAGAATGTCTAATCTTTTGCTTGGGATTTTATGGCAAAGTTGATTAATGGGGATTGGTTTAATGATCTGGGAGCAAACTAGAAGTCAAAACATGCCAAATGGAGTCCCAAATTCCTAAATCAATTATGGCAACAAGACAAAGAAAGGAGAGGGTAAACAAAGCTCACCAGACCGCAAATTGGCGGTCTCCGGCCGCTGATTGGCAGTCCAAAGTGCCAAGGTTTCCTCCAAACTTCTCCAGCTGCCTCTCCGTGCCACTCTGATTGATTCATTTTTTATTAAACCACAAGTGCACGACCGCGTTGAAGTGGTGGCAAATACGGGTCGATCCACAGGGAGGTGTGTCGACTTTTGGTTTGATTACACTAAACTAATGAACTAGAAGCAAGGAATTGAAAACATGAAATGAATTACTATGCTAACCTAAGCAACTATTAAGAAGAAAGATAAGTTGGAAATCCGGAATCTAAAACCCCTAAGGAGTGGAGTGTGTGTGTGCACAGGAAATAAGAGTGGTGAATGCATACAATAAGCTCAAGTGAGGTTAGTGTTTGTTAATGCATAAGAAGTACCTCATGGCAAGACCTATCATTTTCAACACTAACCTAGGTGATTAATATGAGCAATGCAAGGTTGTTATTTAGAACATAACGAGCATGGAGTTTACCTAACTATGGCAGAAACCATCAAGTAAAGTTCTTACTAATTCAAGCAAGCATACTAATATCTCTCACAAACAATAATATCTAGCATTCATACCACCTACATAACATGTACATACATCTACTCCACCCCCAAACGGGATGGAACTACTCACTAATCATTACACTACCTACATTAACAAAATGAAACATTATACTGAAAGGAAATTTAACTAAGCAAGAAGGGAGCATTAAAGAAGCTTAAAAGGAATGGAAAGACTAAACAAGCATGCACAAATTAAAAGACAAGATTAAAAAAATGAACAATTATTTTATTAACAATGACTCACATTGAACGTAGCATTCTTCTCCACCTTGAGTTTTGCTTCAAGGCTTACTCCTTAGTAGAGAGAATGCCACCAAGCAATGGGTAGTTTACAATAGAAGGTGAAGAGTTCTATTTATAGCCATAGAAAAAGGTAATCCGGGACAATCCCTCGATGTGGGACTAAACAAATACCAACAATAGACAAAACATCCACTAATACGCGTGCTCCTGAAATCTTAGCGGATCCGGGAAGATCCGGACTGCCAATTGGCGGTCTACAGGATCCGGATCTGGCTCATTTTTGTCGTGGGCTTGTCTTGATGTATTTGTTGGTCTTGGATGTATCTACTTCGCTTGTCGGAGCTCCAACCCAAATAGAATTGCCAAAATATTCCCCATGATGGTGTGGAGTTTTCTGTTTTGCTCTTTTGTCCTTCGGACTTACGTTCATGTCCTTCTCCCTTGCATCTTAGTCCCCAAGTCTCACAATTAAGTCCTTTTTCCCTGCTTTTGGGTCCTTTCATGCTTCATCTCTTCAAACCTATTTATTTCCGAAATTCAAACATAAAACTCGTCACGTAGCATTGCTTAGTGGTAAGATAATGGATATAAGATACAAATATAAGCACGAAATGATGTCAATCTGATTCATCGTTTTATTTAAACCGCAAGTGCACGACCGCGTAGAAGCTGTGGCAAATACAGGTCATCCACTGGGAGGTGTGTCGACGTTTGTTTTGTGCGAAGACGAGTGGTAAAGAAAGAAGAGAAAGGTTGATTACACTAAACTACACTAAGATGCAAAAGGAAATGAAAGATAAGCAATAAAACTAAACCCCAAAGGGGGTAGAGAAATAATGTGAACATAAAGAAGTGTGTGTGTGTGTGTGTTCATTAAGCTCCTCACAATATGTAGTGCATGAAATCATAAAACTAAATCCAACTTTTCCTCCACATGAATTAAGATTTGATCACATCATTAAAACATACAAGACAATAATTGGAATGAAATTAAATGAACTCATGTATAAAGACTAGACCCTACTATGCCTCCACATGAATTAAGATAAGACTATATCATTAAAACATACAAGACATTAACCAAGGTAAAGGCAACAAGAGCACATACACTACAACTTGCGTTTCCGATTTTAATTCCATCAATATCCTAACCTTATCATTCCCCATAAAATAGGTCCACTAATCAAAGCATAAGCTAAGCTTCATTCAAGAGCATTAGCATATCAAAGATAAGAGTGGAAACCCCCCAAATGGGGATGGATCTACTCACTACTCATTACACTAACTACATTAACAAAATGAAACATAATACCGAAATGAAATTAATCAAAGCAAGCAAGAAACCTTAAAGAGACTAAAAGAACATGAGACTAAAGAAACATGCAAGACATGTAAATTGAAATTAACTAAGCAATGTAAAAACTAAAGCAAACAACAATAACTACAAAACTTCTATTATTACTCACTCCAAATTACAAGCAAGCCGTTCCTCCACCAGAGTTTTGCTTCATGGCTTCACTCTTAGTAGGGAAGAAGGCCACCAAGAGAGAGATGGGTACAATGTAAGGTGAAGAGTTCTATTTATAAGCATGGAAAAAGCTAATCCGGGACAATCCCCCGATGTGGACTAAACAAATACCAAAAATAGACTAAACATACACTAATACACGTGCTCCCAAAAGCGAAGAGGATCCAGAGCTATCTGGACCGCCAATTAACGGTCCTAGACCGCCAATTGGCGGTCTATAAGCTTCAGATCCATTTGGTTTTTGTGGTGAACTTTTCTTGAAGTATTTGTTGGTCTTGGATGCATCTACTTTGTTTATTGGAGCTCCGACCCGAATTAAAATTTCAATATACTCCCTCATGATGGTGTGGAGTTTTCTGTTTTGCTCTTAGGTCCTTCGGTCTTACGTTCAGGTCCTTCTCCCTTGCATCTTAGTCCCCAGGTCTCATAATTAAGTCATTTTTCCCTGCTTTTGGGTCCTTTCATGCTTCATCTCTTCAAACCTATTTATTTCTGAAATTCAAACATAAAACCCATCACGTAGCATTGCTTAGGTGTAAGATACAAATATAGGCATGAAATGATGTCAATCTGATTGATCGTTTTATTTAAACCGCAAGTGTAACATCCCCGAACAGCGGAAAATTTAAACTTTTAAAATCAAGGGGTACACGAGGATAAAACAATCAAGAGTGGGGACATTACTGAAAGAAATACATAAATAAGTCTGGTGCATCATATTACATAAGAGTTTGTCAAAAGAGTGATTACATCATCACACAAAACACATAGTACATGTAATCACGACAACCAAAAGTAGGTAGACGACCGGATGCAGTCCCAAAGTGCAATCTCCCTCGGTCACCACCCGCCGGAACCTAACGCGGTCCTGAAAAAGATGCAACAACAACGCCTGAGTTTCCATAAGGAAACCCCGTATGACAAGCTTACCTATATGCCCTAACATACTAGTATAGCATGACATGGCATGGAATACAAAACAGTAAAACAACATTGCCACCAAGGGCCAAACTGGACATCCGTCCTGCGATCGTTCCCGCTGCCACATAGGCCCCGCGGTTTACAATCGCCACCGCTGCCACACAGGCCCTACGGTCCGCAACATCGCCGTCGCCACACAGGCCACACGGTCCAACAACCACCGGTACCACATAGGCCACATGGTCAAACATCGCCATCGCCACACATGCCGCACGGTCAAACATCGGGTCCCCGTAGAGACCTACCGTAGGCACATACGGTCTAACGGACAGTATGCAACACATCCCCACACGCGACTACACAAACCAAGGGATCGGTGAGGAGGCGTTCGCACTTCCGCGCAGGTAGAATCAGATCTGAAAACATCGTGGTCCACCACCACACCAACGGAGCCTTCGCTCAGGTCGGTCCATCAACCACCACCACACAGACCGTACGGGATATCACTCGAAAGGTGCCCAGTCGAGCTACCTGCCGGAACAAATCATCGGCAGTCCATCGCCACAACCACACAGGCTACGCGCGATCCTCCCTGCCGCCACACAGGCCGCACAGGGGCCCTACCGCCTCCACACAGACCGCACGGCACGTGCCATCACTGCCATCAAGGCCAGTCGAACATATCCGCCACAAAGAGGGCCAAACAATCGACAGATCCAAACCGAAGTCCACGGGGTCAACGAGGTCGACGTGCAACACCAACTCCGGCTCCATACGAGCAGGGCCGCGACCTCCATCGCCGTCAATAGGTCGGTACCTCTCTGGACCTCCGTCGCCCATCCTGGCCGGTAGTCACTGTGCCTCCGTAGCCATCGGCCGGTAGTCACTGCACGTGTCAACAATTGCGTGTTGCTGAAGAAATGAGATCCGTGATCCCTCAGGCTGCTACTCTAACAGGAGTCTAACGATCCACCAGATTTGTCACGATCCATACATGGAGGTGACGCGTTCCGGACACCCACACTCTTCCACACGGCGCTCCCTCGGCAGGCACGCGTAACGCGCCTACCGTCACCTCCCGGCTCACGCACAAGGCGAGGACACGGGTTTCCGTGGACAGAGTTGGCATCCAAAAAGGGAACCAGGAATTCTGTCCTGGGCCGAAACAGTCGACCGGCAAAGGTGATTTGGTCGACCGTTTCCAGAAAGGAATCGGTCGACCGTGCGCCTAACACGGTCTACCGCTGCGCTCAAAACACAATCCCCCAATGGTCGAACAAAGGTCTAAAACTGGTTGACCGAACGAGGTCAAAATCTGGAGTCTGGTCAACATCAAATTCAAATCTATCGGTCGACCGAAAACAAACAGGGTCAACCTATTATTTCTATGTCATATAACGGTCGACGGAACACATAAAAATGGTCGAACAACATGCATAATAATCCAGTACACTTAAGTTCCGGTCGAACGAAACACAACAGGCACTCCCAACTCACCAGCAAAATGCACTACGGGTCGACCGCCAAGAGGCATCGTTCGACCGGTGAAGGTTAAAGTCGGGTAAAAACACTACGTTCGGTCGACCGTCGAAGGGACCCGGTCGACCGACAGACGTCTTCAACCTCGCGCCAGCCGAGGTTTTGACGCTGAAACTCGTCGCCGGCGAGGTCTCCGACCTCCTGCGACCCACCAAAACATCACCCCAACGTGGGTGATCACTAAAGGCCTCTAATGCAAGAACTTGGCATACCTTCTCTTGAAGAACGACGAAGACACCAGAGCTCACATGACGGTACCTCGATACCGCGACCTCACGCTCGTCCTCCTTGCACCACACCACGCCCAACACTCCCTTGCCCCGCACGCCTTCCTCTACGACCCTCACCACCGGTGCTCAAGGATCAAAAATGTAATATCCTGGATTTTTGAGGATGAGGTAATAATCAAATAAATTAATGACTATGGACTTGATTTTGATTTCATGAATTGTTTCTAGATTGTTCTCAATATTTCATAAGGTGTGGACTTTGATGCAATTTTCACAAACTTTACATGTGCTTTGCTGTTAGGAGAGAAGATGATAGCAGTGGATGGATTGATATATATATACATGAGTTTTAGAGTGGAGAAGTAAGGTGAAGGTGGAGTGAGGGAAGAGTTGAATGGTGGTAGGATTCGTTATATACAAAGATGGAGATTGGATGTGATTATGGAATTAATCTTGTGGTTGCGAGACAGGCAAGTACTGATTCGTTATTCTTCAGTTTCATATCATGCTTGTCTCTCTTGATATTCGTAGTTGCATGCATGTTGAGTATTGATATTGATTTTGTGGATATGCATATGATTGCATGGTGGTGTTTCGGTTGACATGTCTTGTCGCTGTATGTATATTTCTGGCTGAGCCACTTAGGAAAGAGCTGCCTAGCGGACAACGTGGAGCCACCCGAGAGAGGAAAGGGCTGCCTGTCGTTAGTGTGGGGCTACCAGGGGTGCGTCTGACTGATTGATAGATTTCAGAAGCACAAGATGTGGTCTAATCCGAATGGGGGTTCCAGATTGTTATGCATGCATTTTATTTGTGATGCATGTCTCTTGATTGTGCTTATTGACTGAATGTCATATTCTGTATTATTTTCCACATGATTCTGATTCTGATTGATTGACGGTTGGAACTTGCGGGCTGTCGAGCTCACAATTTCTTGATTATATTTTTCAGATTATTATGGGTTTATCAGATGGATTTAAATATCAGACTGCGCAGCGGTCAGGATCGTGGATCATATCTTAACGCACCGGGTTTGGGCGGGCAAGCACATGTCTGGGCTCGGGGCGTTACAAATGATACGTATCAGAGCAATACGATCCTCGGAATTAGTCGGAATCGGATTTTAAATATAAAATTTTGATTGACTTGGAATTTGAGAACTTGGATTTAGAAGTATCGAATATTGATTTGATTATGAATTTACAGATATTTGGACTTGAGTAAAATGTGAATTTGGATTTGGTTGGATTTATTATCCAAATTATGAGCAATAAGTTGATGTTGGTATTTTTAAATTTGATGAATAATGAGTTGAATTTTTTTTTTGGTTTTGTTCCAATTGAGACAAGATTGAGATCAAATTTCGGGGACGAAATTTCTTTTAAGGAAGGTAGAATGTAATATCCTGGATTTTTGAGGTTGTAGTAATAATCAAATAAATTAATGACTATGGACTTGATTTTGATTTCATGAATTGTTTCTAGATTGTTCTCAATATTTCATAAGGTGTGGACTTTCATCCAATTTTCACAAACTTTACACGTGCTTTGCTGTTAGGAGAGAAGATGATGGCAGTGGATGGATTGATATATATACATTAGTTTTAGAGTGAAGAAGTAAGGTGAAGGTGGAGTGAGGGAAGAGTTGAATGGTGGTAGGATTCGTTATATACAAAGATGGAGATTGGATGTGATTATGGAATTAATCTTGTGGTTGCGAGACAGGCAAGTACTGATTCGTTATTCTTCAGTTTCATATCATGTTTGTCTCTCTTGATATTCGTAGTTGCATGCATGTTGAGTATTGATATTGATTTTATGGATATGCATATGATTGCATGGTGGTGTTTCGGATGACATGTCCTGTGGCTGTATGTATGTTTCTGGCTGAGCAACTTAGGAAAGAGCTGCCTAGCAGACAACGTGGAGCCACCCGAGAGAGGAAAGGGCTGCCTGTCGTTAGTGTGGAGCTACCAGGTGTGCGTCTGACTGATTGATAGATTTCAGAAGCACAGGATGTGGTCGAATCCGAATGGGGGTTCCAGATTGTTATGCATGCATTTTATTTGTGATGCATGTCTCTTGATTGTGCTTATTGACTGAATGTCATATTCTGTATTATTTTCCACATGATTATGATTCTGATTGATTGACGGTTGGATCTTGCGGGCTGTCGTACTCAAAATTTGTTGATTATATTTTTCAGATTATTATGGGCCAATCAGATGGATTTAAATATCAGAGTGCGCAGCGGTCAGGATCGTGGATCGTATCTTAACGCACCGGGTTTGGGCGGGTAAGCACATGTCTGGGCTCGGGGCGTTACAAAAAAGGAGAGGAAAAGATGGGTGGAGAGGAGTAAGGTTTTGAAGAAGAAGAAGGAAAGAAACGTGAGAGGGAGAGAAGTAAAGGAAGGAGAGAGATGGGTGTTTCTTCCTTCACCAAAACCAATACCAACAGCAGCCTACACCCCTCACCTCAACCCAACACATCACCACAGCCGCACCCTACACCCCTGTCAATCTTCACCCAAGCCTCCACCATTCTTCCTCCATTCCCATGCAAACCCTCCATTACACCACCTAATCACCAATTAGATCCTAACCAAGATTAGGGTCCTTTCAGCAAGTGCACGGCCGCGTTGAAGCGGTGGCAAATACGGGTCGTCCACTGGGAGGTGTGTCGACGTTTGGTTTGTCCGAAGGCGAGTGGTAAAGAAAGGAGAGAAAGGTTGATTACACTAAACTACACTAAGATGCAAAAGGAAATGAAAGATAAGCAATAAAACTAAACCCCAAAGGGGGTAGAGAAATAATGTGAACATAAAGAAGTGTGTTTGTGTGTGTGTGTGTGTGTTCATTAAGCTCCTCACAATATGTAGTGCATGAAATCATAAAACTAAATCCAACTTTGCCTCCACATGAATTAAGATTATATCACATCATTAAAACATACAAGACAATAATTGGAATGAAGCTAAATGAACTATAAAGACTAGACCCTACTATGCCTCCACATGAATTAAGATAAGACTATATCATCAAAACATACAAGACATTAACCAAGGTAAAGGCAACAAGAGTACATACACTACAACTTCTGTTACCAATATTAATTCCATCCATATCCTAACCTTATCATTCCCCATAAAAAAGGTCCACTAATCAAAGCATAGGCTAAGCTTCATTCAAGAGCATTAGCATATCAAAGATAAGAGTGGAAACTCATTAGATGGTTATGGAAATCATATAAAGCTCAAGGGATTAAGATAACACACACTTAATACACTACATGATTATATCACATATTTCTCGACCCCCAAATGGGGATGGATCTACTCACTACTCATTACACTAACTACATTAACAAACTGAAACATAATACTTAAATGAAATTAATCTAAGCAAGCAAGAAACATTAAAGAGACTAAAAGAACATGAGACTAAAGAAACATGCAAGACATGTAAATTGAAATTAACTAAGCAATGTAAAAACTAAAGCAAACCACAATCAACTACAAAACTTCTATTATTACTCACTCCAATTACAAGCAACCTTTCCTCCACCAGAGTTTTCTTCAAGGCTTCACTCTTAGTAGGGAAGAAGGCCACCAAGAGAGAGATGGATACAATGGAAGGTGAAGATTTCTATTTATAAGCATGGAAAAAGCTAATCCGGGACAATCCCCCGATGTTGGACTAAACAAATACCAAAAATAGACTAAGCATACACTAATACACGTGCTCCCAAAAGCTAAGCGGATCCAGAGCTATCTGGAACGCCAATTAGCGGTCCTAGACCACCAATTGGCGGTCTATAAGCTTCAGATTCATTTGGTTTTTGTGGTGGGCTTTGCTTGAAGTATTTCTTGGTCTTGGACGCATCTACTTTGTTTATTGGAGCTCCGACCCGAATCGAATTGTCAAAATACTCCCTCATGATGGTGTGGAGTTTTCTGTTTTGTTCTTAGGTCCTTCAGTCTTACGTTCAGGTCCTTCTCCCTTGCATCTTAGTCCCCAGGTCTCACAATTAAGTCTTTTTTCCCTGCTTTTGGGTCCTTTCATGCTTCATCTCTTTAAACCTATTTATTTCTGAAATTCAAACATAGAACTCATCACGTAGCATTGCTTAGGTGTAAGATAATGGATATAAGATACAAATATAAGCATGAAATGATGTCAATCTGATTGATCGTTTTATTTAAACAGCAAGTGCGCG
Organism: Triglochin maritima; assembly: GCA_963682175.1. NCBI lineage: Eukaryota > Viridiplantae > Streptophyta > Magnoliopsida > Alismatales > Juncaginaceae > Triglochin > Triglochin maritima. Next base: position 22,290,774 of record OY821772.1, on the reverse strand, counting down.
ACCATGTTGAAGCGGTGGCAAATACGGGTCGTCCACTGGGAGGTGTATCGACGTTTGTTTTGTGCGAAGGCGAGTGGTAAAGAAAGTAGAGAAATGTTGATTACACTAAACTACACTAAGATGCAAAAGAAATGAAAGATAAGCAATAAAACTAAACCACAAAGGGGGTAGAGATATAATGTGAACATAAAGAAGTGTGTGTGTGTTCATTAAGCTCCTCACAATATGTAGTGCATGAAATCACAAAACTAAATCCAACTTTGCCTCCACATGAATTAATCATAGATCACATCATTAAAACATACAAGACAATGATTGGAATGAAGCTAAATGAACTCATGTATAAAGACTAGACCCTACTATGCCCCCACATGAATTAAGATAAGGCTATATCATTAAAACATACAAGACATTAACCAAGGTAAAGGCAACAAGAGTACATACACTACAACTTGTGTTTCCAATATTAATTCCATCCATATCCTAACCTTATCATTCCCCATAAAATAGGTCCACTAATCAAAGCATAGGCTAAGCTTCATTCAAGAGCATTAACATATCAAAGATAAGAGTGGAAACCCATTAGATGGTTATGGAAATCATATAAAGCTCAAAGGATTAAGATAACACACACTTAATACACTATATAATTATATAACATATTTCTCCACCCCCCAAATGGGGATGGATCTACTCACTACTCATTACACTAACTACATTAACAAAATGAAACATAATACTGAAATGAAATTAATCTAAGCAAGCAAGAAACATTAAAGAGACTAAAAGAACATGAGACTAAAGAAACATGCAAGTCATGTAAATTGAAATTAACTAAGCAATGTAGAAACTAAAGCAAACAACAATTAACTACAAAACTTCTATTATTACTTACTCCAAATTACAAGCAGCCCTTCCTCCACCAGAGTTTTCTTCAAGGCTTCACTCTTAGTAGGGAAGAAGGCCACCAAGAGAGAGATGGATACAATGGAAGGTGAAGATTTCTATTTATAAGCATGGAAAAAGCTAATCCGGGACAATCCCCCGATGTTGGACTAAACAAATACCAAAAATAGACTAAGCATACACTAATACACGTGCTCCCAAAAGCTAAGCGGATCCAGAGCTATCTGGAACGCCAATTAGCGGTCCTAGACCACCAATTGGCGGTCTATAAGCTTCAGATTCATTTGGTTTTTGTGGTGGGCTTTGCTTGAAGTATTTCTTGGTCTTGGACGCATCTACTTTGTTTATTGGAGCTCCGACCCGAATCGAATTGTCAAAATACTCCCTCATGATGGTGTGGAGTTTTCTGTTTTGTTCTTAGGTCCTTCAGTCTTACGTTCAGGTCCTTCTCCCTTGCATCTTAGTCCCCAGGTCTCACAATTAAGTCTTTTTTCCCTGCTTTTGGGTCCTTTCATGCTTCATCTCTTTAAACCTATTTATTTCTGAAATTCAAACATAGAACTCATCACGTAGCATTGCTTAGGTGTAAGATAATGGATATAAGATACAAATATAAGCATGAAATGATGTCAATCTGATTGATCGTTTTATTTAAACAGCAAGTGCGCGACCACGTTGAAGCGGTGGCAAATACGGGTCGTCCACTGGGAGGTGTATCGACGTTTGTTTTGTGCGAAGGCGAGTGGTAAAGAAAGTAGAGAAATGTTGATTACACTAAACTACACTAAGATGCAAAAGAAATGAAAGATAAGCAATAAAACTAAACCACAAAGGGGGTAGAGATATAATGTGAACATAAAGAAGTGTGTGTGTGTTCATTAAGCTCCTCACAATATGTAGTGCATGAAATCACAAAACTAAATCCAACTTTGCCTCCACATGAATTAATCATAGATCACATCATTAAAACATACAAGACAATGATTGGAATGAAGCTAAATGAACTCATGTATAAAGACTAGACCCTACTATGCCCCCACATGAATTAAGATAAGGCTATATCATTAAAACATACAAGACATTAACCAAGGTAAAGGCAACAAGAGTACATACACTACAACTTGTGTTTCCAATATTAATTCCATCCATATCCTAACCTTATCATTCCCCATAAAATAGGTCCACTAATCAAAGCATAGGCTAAGCTTCATTCAAGAGCATTAACATATCAAAGATAAGAGTGGAAACCCATTAGATGGTTATGGAAATCATATAAAGCTCAAAGGATTAAGATAACACACACTTAATACACTATATAATTATATAACATATTTCTCCACCCCCCAAATGGGGATGGATCTACTCACTACTCATTACACTAACTACATTAACAAAATGAAACATAATACTGAAATGAAATTAATCTAAGCAAGCAAGAAACATTAAAGAGACTAAAAGAACATGAGACTAAAGAAACATGCAAGTCATGTAAATTGAAATTAACTAAGCAATGTAGAAACTAAAGCAAACAACAATTAACTACAAAACTTCTATTATTACTTACTCCAAATTACAAGCAGCCCTTCCTCCACCAGAGTTTTGCTTCAAGGCTTCACTCTTAGTAGGGAAGAAGGCCACCAAGAGAGAGATGGATACAATGGAAGGTGAAGAGTTCTATTTACAAGCATGGAAAAAGCTAATCCGGGACAATCCCCCGATGTGGGACTTAACAAATACCAAAAATAGACTAAGCATACACTAATACACGTGCTCCCAAAAGCTAAGCGGATCCAGAGCTATCTTGACCGCCAATTGGCGGTCTATAAGCTTCAGATCCATTTGGTTTTTGTGGTGACTTTGCTTGAAGTATTTTTGGTCTTGGATGCATCTACTTTGTTTATTGGAGCTCCGACCCGAATCGAATTGTCAAAATACTCCCTCATGATGGTGTGGAGTTTTCTGTTTTGCTCTTAGGTCCTTCGGTCTTACGTTCAGGTCCTTCTCCCTTGCATCTTAGTCCCCAGGTCTCACAATTAAGTCCTTTTTCCCTGCTTTTGGGTCCTTTCATGCTTCATCTCTTCAAACCCATTTATTTCTGAAATTCAAACCTAAAACCCATCACGTAGCATTGCTTAGGTTGTTGTGTGTTTTCGTGTAGTTGTCTGGGAGCGCAATCTTGCATGTTGTGACTTTTAGTTTGCTCCCAGATTAAAAATCAATCCCTTTAATCAACTTGGACACTAAAATCCAAAACAAAAGATTAGGCATTCTTACTTGTTTAGGTCAAGAATCACATACTTGACTTAGGCACGTAGTTGTCTTTTATTTTAGCTTACTTTCAGTTGATGAGTGCTGGTGTGAGGTACGCATTTCCTACTCTCATTCATGCATTTTGTATGACCATGCATTAGTTAGTAGGAATTTCATCGGGACAAGAGTGAGTTGAGCGTTTGATTAGAGATTTTTTTGCTAGATTTAGGATCAAAACGCTACTAAGGAGGGGTTGTCCCATAAAAGATAAGGTGGGGATTTCATCACCCTTTGCTTGGCCCAAGAAATGACTCTTAATAAAAGCATTAATTCTAAAAGCAAGTACCCATTGGCCCTAAGGATTTCAAACGCATTAGGAGAGTAATCTAGTTGAGACAGTCATGACCTGATTGGTGTCGCCTGCCTTGTCGAAAGTATGAGGTACTGGATCTCCAGATCTGGTATCACTTACGGGGCATTGTAGTCTTCGTTGTTGGGAGGTGTCGACACTAGTGACCTCGAACTTAGGCTTCGTCTAGCCTAAGGACCCATAACCTTAAGTTGTTTGAGCCGTACTTGCTAGATTAGGCTTCTACTTTCATCACTACCCACGCTAGCTGTAAGGATTCTTCCTCCTCATCTGAGTCCTCTCCTCATCTATTTTCTACGAGTAGTCTCCTCCTCTGAGTACACCTTCTGTTGTGTGTTTTTTAGAGTTGAGTCGAGCGTTTTTATGCGAGGTTGGGCTCGTTCTGGTGAGAGCGCTCGACTTGAGAGAGTGCATTTTTTTGAGATAGACGGTCTAGGTGATCGGCCATCTCCGCCTCGTGCTCCTTTGGAGCGTGAGGCCGATTCTCCTCGTGGTGACGGGGAGACCGGGTTCCATACATGGATTACCTCGGTCTGCTCCCCCACCACGTAGACCTCCTTCTCCACTCGAGAGGGAGAGGGATTCGAGGAGGATCGAGCTCTTGGTTCACCACCACCTTTAGCTTGACAGGATAGACCGATGACTTTCTGGGAGCAGACCCATCCTGTTCGGTCCGCGCAACCTTTTTGCATAGTTCTTCCCCCAGCTCATGGGAACAACTATGAGCTGAAACCTCAGTATTTGACCATGTTTCCTACCTTCACTGCCAATAAGGATGATCCGTATATTTTTATACGTGAATTCGAGGAAGTATGCTCCATGTTCAAGCTGCAACAACTTGATGAGGATTCAGTTTGGTCGAGGTTGATTTCTTTCGTGTTGAAGGATAACACGAAGAAATGGATGTACAACCTCCCGATGAGCTCTATTCGGTTTTGGGATGACTTTGTGACCGTATTTCTGAAGACATTTTTCCCTCAAAGGAAAACTCAACAGATACGACACCAGATACATCAAATGTATCAGACTGAGACCGAATCTTTTCATGCTTTCTTTGAGAAGTTCAAGGACCTTCTCCAGCAGTGCCCTCATCATGGACTTGAGCTATGGTAGCTGTGCCAGATTGTTTATGAGGGACTCAACTACAACACCCACACATTGTTGGAGTCGATGTGTTAGGGTGATTTCAAAATGAATCCCATCAATGAGGCATGAGACACTTTTGAGTTAATGGCTGAACGTACCTTCGAGTGGGACACCATGAGAGAGCCACCAGCCGCCAGGTCTTCTAGTCGTGTTGGATCATATCAAGTTGAGTCAACTATCACGTCTGAGGCGAAATTGGTTGATCTCATGCGAAGGATTGAGAGTTTAGAGTTGGACCGAGCTCCTGTAGCTTAGGTCGCTACTCCTGGGTGTAGTAGGTGTGGACTTATGGGCCATGATGACTTCGAATGCGCTTACGTTGCAAGGAATACTGAGCATGAAAATGCGATGTATTAACAGAGGCCTCGTAACTACCCGTACAGTCACTCCGACAACTTGGGATGGCATAACCATCCTAACTTCTCTTGGGGGACTAGTGGGGGTAACGGTCAGAGCTCGCACGCTCAACCTCAACCTTCACCTTGTAAACCTCCAAGCCCATCGGCGACCTACCAACACCCACATCAAAGGTCTCAACACCATAATTACCAACCTGCTTAGGCCTCATTGTCGGGTTATTCTAACCAAACTCCACTACCCCAACGGGTAGACTCGAAGGACCCCACTCTAGAACAAACCCTTCAAGCGTTCATGCAGGGCACACAAACCATGTGTTGCGGCCAGCAATAATTCGGTCAAAGCATTGGAAATGCAAGTTAGCCAGTTGGCTCATCAACTCCATGAACACGAGAAGGGTCAGTTACCGAGTCAACCTGTGGTAAATCCCTGGGGTCAACTTGCTCAGGCTAGGCAGAATATGCACAATGTCGAAAGTGAACCTTCCCAACATGCTAATGTTGTCCATCCCTTAAGATCAGGAAGGCTTGTTGTCAACAATGTGGAAATGCCTAAAGCCAACCCTGTTGGTGACCCTTCTGAGGAGGGTCGTGAGTCTTTCAAAGAACATAATTCTGAGACTCCTCCTCGTGATAGTTATGTCCCCATGGCACGATTCCCTCATAGGTTGACTAAACAACATGATGAGCATTGTGACAAAATCGTTGATGTACTTAGGCAAGTCAAGGTGAACATCCCATTGTTGTTTATGAGGGCCTCAAAGACAACATCCGCAAATTGTTGGCGTCGATGTGTCAGGGTGATTTCCAAATGAAACCCATCAATGTGGCATGGGACACTTTTGAGATAATGGATGAACGTACCTTTGAGTGGGACACCATGAGAGATCCAGCTGCCACCAGGTCTTCTGGTCGAGCTGGATCATATCAAGTTGAGTCAACTATCATGTCTGAGGTGAAAATGGCTGCTCTCATGCGTAGGATTGAGAGTTTAGAGTTGGACCGAGCTCCTGTAGCTCAGGTCGCTACTCCCGCATGTAGTAGTTGTGGACTAACGGGACATGATGACTTCGAATGTTCTTATGCTCCAAGGGATTCTGAGAATGCAAATGCGATGTATCAACAGAGGCCCCGTAACGACCTGTACAGTCACTCCTACAACCCTGGATGGTATAACCATCCTAACTTCTCTTGGGAGCCTAGTGGGGGTCACGGTCAGAGCTCGCACGCTCAACCTCAACCTCCACCTTATCAACCTCCATGCCCATCAGGGACCTACCAACCCCCACATCAAAGGTCTCAGCACCATAATTACCAACCTCCTCAGGCCTCATTGTCGGGTTATTCTAACCAAACTCCACTACCCAGCGGGTTGACCCGAAAGACCCCACTCTAGAACAACGGGATGTTCACAACAACCCGACGATGAGGCCTGAGCAGGTTGGTAATTATGGTGCTTAGACTTTTGATGTGGGGGTTGGTAGGTCACCGATGGGCTTGGAGGTTTACAAGGTGGAGGTTGAGGTTGAGCATTCGAGCTCTCACCGTTACCCCCACTAGTCCCACAAGAGAAGTTAGGATGGTTACGCCATCCCGAGTTGTAGGAGTGACTGTACGGGTAGTTACGAGGCCTCTGTTGATACATCGCATTTTCATGCTCAGTATTCCTTGCAACATAAGCGCATTCCAAGTCATCATGGCCCGTAAGTCCACACCTACTACACCCAGGAGTAGCGACCTGAGCTACAGGAGCTCGGCCCAACTCTAAACTCTCAATCCTACGCATGAGAGCATCCATTTTCACCTCAGACGTGATAGTTTACTCAACTTGATATGATCTAGCTCGACCAGAAGGCCAGGCGGCAGGTGGCTATCTCATGGTGTCCCACTCAAAGGTACGTTCGTCCATTATCTCAAAAGTGTCCCATGCCTCATTGATGGGTTTCATTTGGAAATCACCCTGACACATCGACGCCAACAATTTGCGGGTGTTGTCCTTGAGGCCCTCATAAACAATTTGGCACAACTGCCAAAACTCAATTCCATGATGAAAGCACTACAAGAGAAGGTCCTTGAACCACTCAAAGAAAGCATGAAACGATTCGGTCTTAGTCTGATATATTTTGTGTATTTTGTGCCGTATCTATTGAGTCTTCCATTGAGGGAAGAATCACTTTAGAAAGACAGTAGCGGCGTCATCCCAGCACAGAATCAAGCTCACTGGGAGGTTGTACATCTATTTCTTCGTGTTATCCTTCAACGCAAAAGAAATCATCCTCAACTGCACTGAATCCTCATCAAGTTGTTGAAGTTTGCACATGGAGCATACGTCCTCGAATTCACATATAAAAATATACGGATCCTCCTTATTGGCAGTGAAGGTAGGAAGCATGCTCACATATTGAGGTTTCAGCTCATAGTTGTTCCCACGAGCTGGCGGCAGAACTATGCCAGAAGGTTGCATGGCCCGAACAGGATGGGTCCGCTCCCACAAAGTCATCGGTCTATCCCATCGAGCTAAAGGTTGTGGTGCACCAAGAACTTGATCCTGACCGAATCCCTCTTCCTCCCGAGTTAGAGGAGGAGGAGAAGGAGGTCTACGTGGTGGTGGCAGAGGACCGAGGTAATCCAAGTATGGACCCGGTCCCCCCCCCCCCATCCGCACGAGACAACTCAGCCTCTTTCCCCAAAGGAGTACGAGGCGGAGATGGCTGATTGATTCGTTTTAATAATAACCGCAAGTGCATGGCCATGTTGAAGCGGTGACAAATATGGGTCGATCCATAGGGAGGTGTATCAACTTTAGTTTGTTTGAAGGTGTGTGGGAAAGGAAGGAGAGAAAATGAGTTATGATCTACACTACGCTACAATGCGAAGGGGAATGGAACATAAGCAATAAAACTAAACCCCATGCGAGAAGAGAGAACATCTACTCACTTATTTCTTATCTACACATGAACCAAAACCCTTACACTAAATGTCTCACAACAAGATTTAAAGGGTCCTTGACTACAACAAACTTCCTTAAATTAACAGACACGAATTATTGACTCACTAGGTTTAGGGTGGACTTCTTTAAGTGTTTGAGTACTGAAACCCTATGATTACTCACCCCCGAGGGAAAGCCGGGGTACATCCTAACGACTAGATAAGTCCTAAAGCCACTGTACTAGATATCCTAATGCATCAAGTTCAAGACAATTTTGGGAACTTTCTTTTTACTTTGCCACTCAATAGTTTTGCACATGTTAAACACACGCAAAACCTACAAAATATTTTCTTTCACAAACACATGAAGATTTTGAAAGAAATGTGAAAATTTTAAAGCACTAGGCAACAAAAAGACGACAAGTCACCCAAGGATCATTGCAAGCAGATATATCGATATTAAATGCAGCACACAAACATGATCCTAACAATGCACACAAAATAAAACAAAAATCAAAGTAAAAGAGTCGACTATGTACACATGTAAAACACCCCCCCCCCCCACACACACACCTACTTCATGTATTGTCCTCAATGAATGTGAGCAAGATACTACATGGATTTATGCATGAAAAAGAAGAGATCTCACCAACGTGAAGTACAAAGGGAAGTTCATGGCTATGTTGATGTACACAACCCAAATTCCCTCAAAACATGTGAGATGCTAAAGAAGGGATAATACGTGAAAGAAATGGGGCCCAAATACTCAAGGGTTGGAGCCCACAACAATCGATGCTCACTGAAGGAGCCTTTTGTTGTTTTTTTCTTCGTTTTCTCTTCTTTTCTAATTTTTTTTAATATAACTATGTACAAAAAAAATAAGTTCCCATCTTCATTTGGCAAAGGACATCAAATGAGAACCTCAAAAGTGGGTCAATGCAATTAGAAAGGGAACATGACACCACGTGGGGCCAGAATACTCATGCGTGGTCCCCCTCACAAAGAGCACAAGATGAAAGGAGAGGTTCATGAATGGGATGCAAAGGCGTCTCATTCAAAGGATCAAATTGAAAGAGCTTGAACCTCTCAAGAATTTGGGAAATATGGGGCAACGGAAGAAGAGTCTCTCCCGTTGCGGTGCTGAAGTTATGATTGTTAATCCAAAATCTCCAACCAACAGGTTGGTGGGTCGGAACGAGGTCAAGAACCTCGTTAGGCATGTCCGACTCACCAGGCAAACAGAAAGCGGGTCTGTTACCCAAGGTATCCTCCGAGGAACTCCTAATACCCTCATTGGCAATGTAGTTGTTTGATGTTCTATCATTTCCAAGATGATCAGGAACAATAGTGAGAGACAATTAAAAATAAACGTGGTGATCAGGAACAAATAAACGTGGAATTAAAAATAGTAATTGAAGTATTAAGGAAGAGACAATTGCAAACCACAAATTCGTCAACACCGGAGTTTAGAGAGGTTCGGCACCCACACTCGGGTCCTAGTCCTCCTCGCAAGCCTCGCTCGATCCCCCGAGCCTCGCTTACGGTTCCACTAACCGATCTCTGTTCCGGGCCGAGATCAACGTCATTTACAACATCGAGCCTCGTGAACAATCTCGCCTCGCTCGTGTCTCCTCTCACAACCCGAGAGGTAGCTTCCTCGAAGCTTTACAACTCTTTGATTCTTGAATATGAAAGTTGAATCACAATCTAACCAACACTCTATATTTGAGCACACTTGGATATTGATATGGAATTGGATATGCAAGTGGTGAAGTTTAGGCTTGAGTGTTGTGGATTGAGAGCTTGAAGATGGAGAGGATTTGACTTTGAGTATTGGATAGATAGGAAGTGTTCAAGATGTCCAAAACAACCAAATCAGGTCCTATTTATAAGCCTTCAAGCTCAACTAGCCATTTGGGAGTTTAACGGTAGTATGAAGAATTGGTCTGAATGAAGAACTCGGTTGACCGATTATATATCGGATCACCGTTCACCAACCTCTAGTAGCTTTTATCTATTTAGACCTAATTAAGTTCGGTTAACCGAAGTCCATTCGGTTCACCGTTCCAAGGTGGACAGTAGAATTGTTTGGGCTCTGATCTACTCAAGTTTGGTTGACCGTGTATACTTTGGTAGACCGAAGCAGCACGGGTATTGCGCTGACATGGCGTGGGAAGTTGGTTTACCGTTAACAGTAAAGTGCCACGTGTAAAATAGTTGTTGGGCTCCTAAAGCCAATAAGGATTCGTTAGACCGAAGTGTGTGTGATCGTCCGAAGTGGGTCAAGTTAATTGGACTCTAGGGACTCGATTTGAATGTGACCGTTGGAGCAAAGTCCAAAACCGGTCCAGGGCTATTCGGTCTTCCGTAGGGTTAATTCCAGAGAACACCTAAGTTTTATTGGTGGGAACAATTCGGCTATTCGACAGGTGTTCGGTGGACCGAACTGGGTATGATTCGGTTAACCGAAATATGTTCGGTTTACCGAGGAATGACGGGACAGAATCCTAGTGCTCAAGTTTACATTAAACCTTATGGACTCAATAAATATAACGTTACATGTTTTGATCCAAAGCTTTGATTACAAGTCTTGAGTCTTGATGTCTTTGTCCCAATGCTCATTTCCTTGATTGTCTTGATCAATCTATTAAGATGATGGCAAGTATACAAATATATATATGCAATGCATGTAATCGTGTTTCCTCACTTTGATTGATTACGTTGATTGATTAAGATTAATTTAATTAATCATCAAAATTAATATAGATTCAGGCCAAAAAGCCAGTTGTATGCTCATACTCAGGCTCTGGGGGAAGTAAGGACATCCCCCGATAACATGACCACTCAACCCACAACAGTCGCACGGTACGACAATTGGAGCTACCGGTGCACTCATGTCTTCTACCTCACGCATGAAAGAGGCCAAAGTTTGTTGTAATGTCTCAGTTTGTTGATCAGTGTATGATCCGACATAACTAGACGATGGTCTAGCAGTCGGTGCCTCTCTCATACCACCCCAATATGAAGATTGCTCAGTCACAAAATTAAGATTGTCCCAACCATACGAGGTGTTAGTCTGAGCCACCCCAAGTTGCATGGGTCTGGAATACCAGGAAGAATTGTCCTGCTTCCAACAATGATATGGATGGTCGCCCATGTAACCATCCATCTCAACAAAAAACTCTCGAGTCGACCACTCTCACCACCACGAGGCTAAGCTCGCAAAAATTGCTCGACTCGACCCTAAAACGCTATCAGAGAGTGTAAAGGGGAGGAGACTAGAACGCAGAAGTAGGTGAGAAGAAGATGACTCAAAGGAGAAGGGAAGAATCCCTAAAAACTAGTGTGTCTAGTGGTGAAGGTAGAAGCCTAATCTAGCAAGCACGAATAAAACTTAAGGCTATGGGTCCTTAGGCTAGACGACACCTAACTTCGAGGTCACTAGTCTTGACACGCCTCACCTCCCTACAACGAAGACCACAATGCCCAGCAAGTGATACCAGATCCGGAGATCCAGTAGCTCCTACTATCGACAAGGTAGGCGACGCCGATCAAGCCATGATGGTCTCAACTAGATCGCTCTCCTAGTGCGTCCAAAATCCTTAGGGCCAATGTCTACTTGCTTTTAGAATTAAGGCTTTATTAAGAGTGATTTTTGGGGCCAAGGAAGGGGTGATGAAATCCCCCACCTTATCTTTTATGGGACAACCCCTCCTTAGTAGCGTTTTGATCTTAAATCTAGTAATCAACACTCCAATGAGACGCTCAACTCACTCTTGTCCGGATGCACCTTACTAGCTAATTGATTGACATCATTTCATGCTCATATTTGTATCTTATATCCATTATCTTTCACCTAAACAATGCTATGTCACGAGTTTTATGTTTAGTTTTCAGGAATAAATAGGTTTGAAGAGATGAAACATAAAAGGACCCAAAAGCTGGGAAAAAGGACTGGATTGTGAGATCTGGGAACCAAGATGCAAGGGAGAAGGACCTGAACGCAAGACAGAGGGACCTAAGAGCAAAACAAAATACTTCACACCATCATGGGGAGTATTTTAGCAATTGGATTCGGGTCGGAGCTCCAACAAACGAAGTAGATGCATCAAAGACCACCAAAAGCACAAAGAAAAGCCCAGAATAAAACTCAACTGGATCCAGACATTTTGGCCCACCAATTGGCGGTCTGGATTAGTCCAGATCCACCAAGATTTGTCCTGGACTTGTATTAATGTTCGTTGAGGCTATTTTTGGTGTTGTTTTATTCCCACATCGGGGGATTCTCTCAGATTAGCTTTTTCCATGCCTACAAATAGAACTCTTCACCTCCTATTGTAATCACTCCATATTTTAAGTGGCTATTCTTCCTACTAGAAGTGAGGCCTTGAAGCACACACTAAAGTAGGAGGATGCTACTTTTAATGTGAGTCATTTTATCAATAAAGTTTTGTGTTTCTTTCATTGTTTGTTTATGCTTCTTTTATAGTTTGTGCATGTTTTAGTTTAATCGTCTTTTATTTGTAGCTTTGTTTTAATATGCTTTCTTTGCTTAGTTTAATAATTAGTGTAATGTTTAGTGAGTAGTTCCATCCCTTTTGGGGGGTGGAGTAGATGTACATACATGCATTAGAGAATGGGATGAATGCTTTATTTTTGATGTGTTGATAAAACATGAATGTATGCTTGCTTGTTTAGGATAGAATTTATAACTTGATGAGTTTTGCCAAAATGATTAGACACCTCTCATGCTTGTTTAGGTTCTGAAATAAACAACTTGCATATGTAAATGTTAATCAACTATGTTGGTGAATAGATTGATAGGTTTTGCCATAACATTTAGACACTTCCTATGCTTGATAAACACCACCTTCATGTGCTTAAAGAATGTATTCTACACCAACCTCTTTGCATGTGTGCACTCACTCCACCCCTTAGGGGTTTTCCCATTTCTGTATTCCAGCATTCTTCCTTTGTTCTTAACTTAGTTATTATTTCATTGTTTGGTTCTTCCTTTCGCATTTCCTACTTCTTAGCGTAGTATAGAGTAGAGTAGCATAAACATCTTTCTCCACCTATTTTTACCACTTGATTTCGTACAAGCAAGAGGCTACTTACCTCCCTGAGGACGGCCCGTACTTGCCACCGCTTCATCGCGGCCGCCACATGCATTAGTTAGTAGGAAGTGCATTGCAACAAGTGTGAGTTGAGCGTTGTTTGGAGAGTTGATTGCTAGATTTAGGACTCCAAAACGCTACTAAGGAGGGGTTGTCCCGTAAAAGATAAGGTGGGAGATTTCATCACCCTTTCCTTCACCCCAAAAACCACACTAATCAAGAGCCTAATTTTAAAATCAAGTAGTCATTGGCCCTAAGGAGCTTGGAAGCATTAGGAGAGTGATCCGGTCCCGACCGTCATGACCTGATCGGCGTTGCCCACTTTGTCCATAGTAGGAGAGACGAGATCTCCGGATATTGACTCACTTGCTGGGCTTTGTGGTCCTCGTCGTAGGGAGGTGAGGCGTGTTGAGGCTGTGTGACCTCGCAGTTAGGCGTCATCTAACTGTAAGGACCTATAGCGACCTTAGGATTGTTTAAGCCTTGTTTGCTTGTGTGCTTCTACCTGTACCCATCCGCCGTAGCTTAAGGACTTCTTCCCTTCTCTCCTGAGTCATTCTTTCTTTCCTGTGTTCCCTCGTCTTCTCTTCTACGTACATTCTTTGTTTGAAAAAAAAACAAAAAAAAAGAGTTGTCGTTTGTGTGTGCACCTTTGTGCATGCTTTCGTGGACACGAGACGAGAGTGGTCGTTTGACGAGGAGCGTTGTCAATCCGGCTTCGGTCATCGATTTTTCGACACCTTCCACCTCTCGTGTCGCACGCAATTCGGGTTCAATGGCTGCTAATTTCCGTGAGGAGGAGCAGTTGCTGGACCCACCTGCTCCACCAGTGCTTCCAGTTGTCGTTCCCATACCTCTTCGTGATCGATGCTACCCGAGTCGTACAGCTCTACCCTCATGCATCGTATTACCAGAGGCTAATGGGAACCATTTTGAGGTTAAGCCTCAATTCATTTCCATGCTCCCTCATTTCACTGGGAAAGGTGACCCCTATATGTTTCTTAGGGAATTTGAGTAGGTCTGTGCTATGTTCAAGCTGCAACAACTTAGCACAGACTCCATCCATCTTAGGCTCGTTCCTTTTGCACTAAAGGATGACGCCAAGAAGTGGTTGTACAGCAACCAGGCGAATTCCTTTAGGACGTGGGATGAGTTTCAATCTGCATTCCTCAAGAAGTACTTTCCTAATCATCGGACTCAAAAATTGAGGAACGAAATCAATTCGTTCTATCAACATGAGACCGAACCATTTCATGCATATCTTGAGAGGTTCAAAGAGCTACTATCCTCGTGCCCTCACCATGGCATTGAGTTGTGGCGTCTTTGTCAGATTGTGTATGAGGGTCTTCACATCCCGTCCAGAACGCTCCTTGAGTCCATGTGTCAATGAGAGTTCTTTGGAAATAATGAAAAGGAGGCATGGGCCTTCCTAGAAGACCTCGCTGAGAAAACCATGCAATGGGAGAGTGTGAGGGAACCACCTGCATCATCTAGTATAGGAGCGAGCATCGCGAATGCAAACTCAACTAGATCGGGTTCCGCATTTGCTATTGATACCACTACGGCCACCGAGGCACGCATGGCGGCCTTAATGCGTCGTATGGATTGGATTGAGCTCGAAAACCAACAAAGTGCACCTCACATGTCCACATCCGGTCCAGTTCCCTGTCATTCATGTGGTAGGATAGGTCATGTAGAAAGCGAGTGTGAGTCCATTCCTCCTGAGATGGAGCGTGTCAATGCCGTCTATGATAGAGCCAGGAATGACCCATACTCAACATCTTATAATCCTGGATGGAGGAACCACCCCAATTTTTCATGGAACCAAACTAATGCCCCGGGTGGCCCTCCAAACTCCTCTAGACCACCTTACCAATCACACCAACCTCCCATGCATGCACATTCCTATCAGCCACCCCAAGCACAAACCACCAATCAATCGGGTTTCCTAAATTCCAATAATATGGAAACCTGATTCAATTCGCTTGAGACCTTGACTCGTGGACTTGAAAACTCAATGAAAAATTTTATGTCTACCACAAGTCAAGTTCTCACTTCAAATCAGCAGACCATGAAATCTCTAGAGCTTCAGATGGGCCAATTGGCTCAGTCTGTACATGAGAGAGAGAGAGGGTCTTTTCCTAGCCAGCCTGAGGCTAACCCCCGTATGTACCAACAACAACAAATGCAAAATGAGAATGTGGTACCTCGGGAGAGGCAAGTGAACCATGTGGAGGAACCTGTTCACCATGTCAATTCCATTGTGACCTTAAGGAATGGAAAAGAGGTTGACAATCACATTTCCTTGCCACACCCACCACCATCTATGCAGCCCCTCAGTGGGAATGGTGGTGAAGAAGAAGCTGAGGGTGAGGGTAATACACCAAAGCTTTCTTCTCAGGCACAGCAGAAAACCTACCTGCCAAAAGCTCCCTATCCAAGTAGGTTAAACAAAAAGCAGAGTGACAACATGGACAAGATATTAGAGGTGTTTAAGCAAGTGAAGGTTAACATCCCCTTGTTGGATGTCATCCAACAAATACCTCATTATGCCAAAGTGTTGAAGGATCTCTGCACAACCAAGAGGAAGACCAATGTTCCTAAGAAAGCATTCTTGGCTGCAAATATCAGCTCACTTTTGTCCAATCCCTCCTACACAAAATACAAGGACCCGGGGTGTCCTACTATTCAGTGTACGATAGGGGACACTAGAATGAGCAATGTATTGCTTGATTTAGGATCAGCGGTCAACCTCCTCCCATTATCTGTTTATCAACAGTTTAACTTGGGAGAATTGAAACCAACTAAGATCACCCTCCAATTAGCGGATAGATCCATTCGTATTCCCATGGGGATTATCGAGGACGTGCTTATCAAAGTTGGAGATTTTATATTTCCAGTCGATTTTGTTGTCCTCGATACCAATCATGTTGCGAACACCCACTCTCAAATACCTTTGATTTTGGGTAGACCATTTCTGGCAACCTCCAATGCCTTGATTAATTGTAGAAATGGTCTCATGAAGCTCTCATTCGGTAACATGAGTGCCGAGTTTCATGTGTTAAACTCTGGTAAGCAACAGGAACCCATGGATGAACCTTTAAATCTAATTCTCATCCGCCAATTGGAGAAAGCACCACAAAATCAACGAACACCCCTAACCCCAATGCAACCCGTTGAGAATGTTCGAGGGCCCAGCGAAAACTCATTGCCTGTGTTCGCAATGCAACAGAGTGAGCTGGCCTCGAACATGAATGTCCAAATGGAGTGTTCGTTGCATGATTCAGTTGAGAGTACTAGTGAGAGTGAGACACCTCATCATATGCCTATACCAGAAAGTGTCTCAACCTCATGTCCCATGGCCATTGAGCCATTTGAGCTTCATATTGACTCCAACAAGGACCCACCTATGACCGAGCTTATGCTTGATGATCTAAATGATGGTGGGAGGTCCTTGTTGGATGACTTGGGGAGAAGCCCCATTCTTAGTGATGCAGGTTTGCTGCATCCATCGAATGAGCTTGAGGAACTCATTCCGATGCACCCGCCTATTGGTTGGAGGGTTTTCTTCGATGAGCAATTAAACCCTAGTGAGGCAACACAACTTCATTCTTTGTTGCCCACACCCAACCAATATCATGAGGGGTTCGAGCCTTTCAGCTTTGACCTTTCACCTCTCATGACACCTCAGAGTACCAGTGGAGTTTGCCCATCTCGGCAAGTCTCTGGTCCTCCTGACTTGATGTTCTCATTTGATGTTCCTTGACCAAATGATTATGAGAATATCTTGGTTGATGTATATATCTAAAAAAAGTGTAATAAAAGACTCCTTAAGTGAGCATCGATTGTTGTGGGCCCCAACCCTTGTGTACTTGGGCCCAATCTCTTCACGTATTTATCTCCCTTCTTCAGCTTCTCACAGGTTTTGAGGGAATTTGGGTTTGTGTCCATCAACATGACCTTGAACGTCCCTTTGTACTTCTTGTTGGTGAGATCTTTCCTTTTTCATGCATGTATCCATGTAGTATCTTGTTCACATTCATTGAGGGCAATGCATGAAGTACGTGTGGGGGGGTGTTTTACGTGTGTACATAGTCGAGTCTTTTTCCTTTGGTTTTATTTTCTTTTGTTTGTACTGCTAGGGTCATGTTAGTATGCCGCATTTAACATTGATATATCTGCTTGCCATGATCCTTGGGTGACTTGTCTTCTTTTGCTTGCCGAGTGCTTTAAAATTTTCACATTTCTTTCAAAATCCTCATGTGTTTGCGAAAGAAAATGTTTTTGTGGGTTTTGCGTGTGTTTAGCATGTGCAAAACCGTTGAGAGGCAAAGTAAAAAGAAAGCTCCCAAAATTGTCTTGAACTTGATGCATTAGGATTTCTAGTTTATTGGCTTTAGGTCTTGTCGAGTCATTAGGATGCACCCTGGTTTTCCCTCAGGGGGCGTGTAATCATAGGGTTTCAGTACTCAAACATTTAAAGAAGTCCACCCCGAACCTAGTGAGTCAAATAATTCGTGTTTGTGAGTATAAGGAAGTTTGTCGTAGTTGAGGGCCCTTAATCTCTTTTTGTGAAACTTAAGTGTAGGGGTTTTGGTTCCCCTATAGATAAATAAGTGGTGCTCTCTCTTCTCGCACGACTCCTATCACTCGGGAAAGTAGGTCTGAGGGGACTTTGTGCCTGGTGCTTTCGAGTCATCTGACTTGGGATGCGCCGACCGAACTCCCATTACACGGGTGGTAGGGATCGCCCTACGTGGAGATTTGGGGGAAGGTGTACGTGATAGTGTATGTCCTCATAGGCAATGATGCACGAAACCTGACCCTGGGAGAATCAAACACCAACCAATAAAATGCTCAAAAGAAAAAGAAAAAAAAGAAAAAGGAAAAAAAAACAAATAAGAACCAAAATGGACTTTACACATTGTATCACATTCAGAAGTTAAGGTTGCCCATGTCTTTCACTTAAGTCCTTGACTAGATCACGAATAAATCATTAGGCTAGGTGTGTGGACCGATTACATATATAGAGTCGACCCGTAGTATTACCGCGTCCCATGATCGACAAAATAAGTCCAACGAGTCGTGTAGCTAGATTGATTAATGCATCTTGTTCGGATTTTGTGGGTATATCCACTGAAAACCCTCAGGAGACAACACTCCTCCTCCTTGGCAACAGGGAGGTTTAACGGCTTGTTGCACATGATAAGTGCAACCGTGATTCCTACGAAAGTGAGTTAGGATTTCTTGTTTTTCGCATGCTTTTCTCTTTCTTTGTTTTGCTCTGGACTAGCAAAAGTTAGGTGTGGGGGTATTTGATTGACATCATTTCATGCTCATATTTGTATCTTATATCCATTATCTTTCACCTAAACAATGCTATGTCACGAGTTTTATGTTTAGTTTTCAGGAATAAATAGGTTTGAAGAGATGAAACATAAAAGGACCCAAAAGCTGGGAAAAAGGACTGGATTGTAAGATCTGGGGACCAAGATGCAAGGGAGAAGGACCTGAACGCAAGACAGAGGGACCTAAGAGCAAAAAAGAATACTTCACACCATCATGGGGAGTATTTTAGCAATTGGATTCGGGTCGGAGCTCCAACAAACGAAGTAGATGCATCAAAGACCACCAAAAGCACAAAAAAGCCCAGAATAAAACTCAACTGGATCCGGACATTTTGGACCGCCAATTGGCGGTCTGGAACCGCCAATTGGCGATCTGGATTAGTCCAGATCCGCCAAGATTTGTCCTGGACTTGTATTAATGTCGTTGAGGCTATTTTTGGTGTTGTTTTAGTCCCACATCGGGGGATTGTCCCGGATTAGCTTTTTCCATGCCTAT
The DNA here is from genome assembly GCA_963682175.1 of Triglochin maritima. Taxonomy (NCBI): domain Eukaryota; kingdom Viridiplantae; phylum Streptophyta; class Magnoliopsida; order Alismatales; family Juncaginaceae; genus Triglochin; species Triglochin maritima. The sequence continues at coordinate 22,271,857 of OY821772.1, read as the reverse complement.
AAATAGAACTCTTCACCTCCTATTGTAATCACTCCATATTTTAAGTGGCTATTCTTCCTACTAGAAGTGAGGCCTTGAAGCACACACTAAAGTAGGAGGATGCTACTTTTAATGTGAGTCATTTTATCAATAAAGTTTTGTGTTTCTTTCATTGTCTGTTTATGCTTCTTTTATAGTTTGTGCATGTTTTAGTTTAATCGTCTTTTATTTCTAGCTTAGTTTTAATATGCTTTCTTTGCTTAGTTTAATAATTAGTGTAATGTTTAGTGAGTAGTTCCATCCCTTTTGGGGGGTGGAGTAGATGTACATACATGCATTAGAGAATGAGATGAATGCTTTATTTTTGATGTGTTGATAAAACATGAATGTATGCTTGCTTGTTTAGGATAGAATTTATAACTTGATGAGTTTTGCCAAAATAATTAGACACCTCTCATGCTTGTTTAGGTTCTGAAATAAACAACTTGCATATGTAAATGTTAATCAGCTATGTTGGTGAATAGATTGATAGGTTTCGCCATAACATTTAGACACTTCCTATGCTTGACAAACACCACCTTCATGTGCTTAAAGAATGTATTCTACACCCACCTCTTCGCCTGTGTGCACTCACTCCACCCCTTAGGGGTTTTCCCATTTCTGTATTCCAGCATTCTTCCTTTGTTCTTAGCTTAGTTATTATTTCATTGTTTGGTCCTTCCTTTCGCATTTCCTACTTCTTAGCGTAGTATAGAGTAGAGTAGCATAAACATTTTTCTCCCCCTATTTTTGCCACTTGATTTCGTACAAGCACGAGGCTACTCACCTCCCTGAGGACGACCCGTACTTGCCACCACTTCATCGCGGCCGTGCACTTGCGGTTTTAAATAAAACGTTCAACACTAATGCATGATCGAAACATGCATGAATGAGAGATTTGGGTGCACGTACCTCACGCCAGGAATCAACAACAAAAAGGTAAAGCAAAGAAAAGAAAAATGCATGCAAGGTCTAGAAATGATGCATGACCTAGATGGCAAGAAGTCTAATCTTTTGCTTTGAGTTTTATGGTCCAAGTTGATTAAAGGGGATTGATTGTTAATCTGGGAACTAACCACAGGTTAAAACATGCAAAATAGAACTCCCAGACCACTACACTGAGGACATAAACTACCACAAAAAAATTAGGGAGGACACAACTCACCAGGCCGCCAATTGGCGGTTTAAGACCGCTAATTGGTGGTCCATTTGGCTCAATTGTTCCCCCAATTTCTCCAGTAGTCTCTCCTTGCTTCTTACAACCCCTGAAACAAACCAAAATTAAAAAAGAAAAATTAAAATCACTCGAATCGTCCAAACTAAGTCTGGACAAAACATCTCCCCGGCAACGGCGCCACAAACTTGATTGATTCGTTTTAATTATAACCGCAAGTGCACGACCGCGTTGAAGCGGTGGAAAATAAGGGTCGATCCACAAGGAGGTGTGTTGACTTTAGTTTGTTCGATGGCGAGTGGGAAAGAAAGGAGAGAAAATGAGTTATGGTCTACACTACACTACAATGCGAAAGGAAATGGAAAATAAGCAATAAAACCAAACCCCAAAGGGGTAGAGAAAGAATGTGAATACAAATATATGTGTATGTGTGTGTGTTCAATTATACTCATCACAACATGTAGTGTATGAAAATCATAAAACTAAATCCAACTTTGCCTCCACATGAAATAAGATAAGATCATATCATTAAAACATACAAGACAATAATTGGAATGAAGCTAGATGAACTCAAGTATAAAGACCAAACCCCACTTTGCCTCTACGTGAAGATTTACCCAATCATTAAAACATACAAGACATTAATAAAGGTAAGGGCAACAAGAGCACATACCCTACAAGTCATGTTTCCTTTATCAAGCATATGCTAAGATTCATTCAAGCGCATTAGCATATCAAAGACGAGTGAAATCTCATTAGATGGTTATGAAAATCATATAATGTTCAAAGGATTAAGATAACACACACCTAATACATAATCGCATCACATATTTTCCACCCCCGAAATGGGGATGAAACTACTCACTAATCATTACACTAACTACATTAACAAAATGAAACATTGTACTGAAAGGAATTTAAACTAAGCAAGAAGGGAATATTAAAGAAGCTAAAAGAAAAGGAAAGTAAAACTAAAGAAGCATGCAAGAATTAAAAGACAAGATTAAAAGAAACTAAGAACAACAATTTTTTTTACATGACTCACATTACATGTGACATTCTTCTCCACCTTGAGTTTTTGCTTCAAGGCTTTTACTCCAAGTAGAGAGAATGCCACCAAGCAATGGGTGAATACAAAGGAAGGTGTAGAGTTCTATTTATAGGCATTGAAAAAGCTTATCCGGGACAATCCCCTGGTATGGGACTAAAAGCATACGAAATATGGACTAAATACACCCTAATCTAACATCCGACTAAAGCATGTGCGATTTTAAGACATCTTGACCGCTGATTGGCGGTCTGGGACCGCGAATCAGCGGTCTATATTCTTTTGATCGGGTCTGGATTTCTTTGGCTTCGTTCTTGCTTGATTTCTTGGTGTTTGATGAACCTGATTTGGTTGTTCATGGTTGGGCCCGGATTTAATTGCCAAAATACTCTTCATTATGGTGTGGAGCTTGTTGATTTACTCATTAATCATTTTGGTTTTAGATTCGGGCCCTTCTCTCTTTCATCTCAGTCCATAAGTCTTGCAACTTAGTCCTTTTCCTTGCATTTGAGTCCTTTTTGAGTCTCTTCTTCCTAAACCTATTTATTCTTGAAACATAAACATAACACTCATTACGTAGCATTGCTTAGGCTAAATTAAAGGATATAAGACACAAATATATTCATGATATGATGCCAATCAATGGCCAATCACCAAGACCGTCCATCTCAAGAAAATGCATTCTCTCAAGTCGAGCGCTCTCACCAGAACAATACCAACCTCGCATAAAACTCTCAACTCGACTCTCAAACGACACACAACAGAAGGTGTAATCAAAGGAGGAGACTATAACGAAGAATATAAAGGAGGAGGAGACACAGATGAGAAAGGAAGAATCCTTAAAGATAGCGTGGGTAATGGGTGAAGGTAGAAGCCTAATCTAGCAAGCACGACTCAAACAATTTAAGGCTATGGATCGTTCGGCTAGACGACGCCTAACTTCAAGATCAATAGTCTCGACATGCCTCACCTCCCTACGATGAAGACCACAATGACTAGCAAGTGATACCAAATCTGGACATCCAGTACCTCCAACTATCGACATGGCAGGCGACGCCGATCAGGTCATGACCGTCTCAACTAGATCACTCTCCTAGCGCGTTCGAAATCCTTACGGCCAATGTCTACTTGCTATTAGAATTAAGACTTTGATTAAGAGTGATTTTTGGGACAAAGGAAAGAGTGATGAAATCCCCGACCTTATCCTTTATGGGACAACCCCTCTTTAGTAGCATTTTGAGTCTTAATCTAGCAATCAACTCTCAAAACAAACACTCACCACACTCTTGTCTCGATTCACCTTACTAACTAATGCATGCCTAAACCATGCATGAATGAAAGAATGGGTGGGCATACCTCATGCCAGAATCAACAACAAGCATGTAAAGAAAACAAAGACGAGTGAGGGCAAGGTCTACAAATGATGCATGACCTAGATGGCAGTTGATCTACTCTTTCAGGTCTAAGTTAATTAAAGGGACCTGATTGTTAATCTGGGGCAAAGTAAAAGTCAAAACATGCCAAATTGAGCTAGCAGATGACCTAGTGAATGTAGAAATGACCAGAAAAAATTAGAGAGAATTTGGAGCTTACCGTGCCGCCAATTGGCGGTCCAGAACCTCTGATTGGCGGTCTGTTTGCTCCTATTTTCGTCCCGGCTTCTCCTGGCGTTGTCTCTTGATCTTTGAAGCCTCCTGAAACAAACTAAAACTACAAACAAAAAAAATAAAACCACTCGAATCGTCCAAACCAAAGTCTGGACAGAACACCTCCCTGGCAACGACACCAAAAACTTGATTGAAAGTTTTAAAATAACCACAAGTTCACGACCGCGTTGAAGCGGTGGCAAATACGGGTCGATCCACCGGAAGGTGTGTCAATTTTTGTTAGTTTGAAGGTTAGTGGGAAAGAAAGGAGAGAAAATGAGTAATGGTCTACACTACGCTACAATGCGAAAGGAAATGGAAAATAAGCAATAAAAGTAAACCCCAAAGGAGGGAGAGAAAGAATGTGAATACAAAAATAGGTGTATGTGTGCGTTCAATTGTGCTCGTCACAACAACTAGTACATGAAAACCATCAAACTAAATCAACCTTTCCCTCCACATGAAATAACATAAACATTATCATTAAAACATATAAGACAATAATTGGAATGAAGCTAAATGAACTCATGCATAAAGACCAAACCCCACTATGTCTCCACATGAAATAAGATTTACACAATCATTAAAACATACCAGACATGAATCAAGGTGAGGGCAACAAGAGTACGTGCAACTACAAGTAATGTTTCCTTTATCACCTCCATCCTTATCCTCACCTCAACATTCCTCATAAAATTGGCCCACTAATCTCATCATATGCTAAGCTTCATTCAAGAGCATTAGCATATCAAAGACAACAGTGAAATCCCATTAGATGGTAATGGAAATCATGTAAGGCTGAAAGGATTAAGATAACACACACCTAATACATCACATAATCACATCACATTTTTCTTCACCCACAAGTGGGGATGGAACTACTCACTAATCATTACACTAACTATTCTATAGAGATATATGTTAACTAAGCCTACGGACATTAATGAAAGGAATTTAGACAAAGTAAGAAAGAAATATTAAAGAAGCTAAATGAAATGAAATTAAACTAAAAAAGCATGCAAGAAGCTAAATGAAAGGAAAGTAAACTAAAGGAGGAATCAACATAACTAAAGAAACTTTATTAATTTGAAACTCACAATAGATTTTGTTACAAGGCTCACTTCAAGTAGAGAGCATGGCCACCAAGCATGTGTGTTACAAGGGAGCAGAAGTTCTATTTATAGTCAATGAAAAAGGCAATCGGGGACAATCCCCTGATATGGGATTAATATACTACTAAAAATAGACATAAAACACTCTAATACATGACCCGAAGAAGTTTTATCGGATCTGGAACAAAATAGACCACCTATCAGCGGTATTGGACGCCCATTGGCGGCCTATAACGTCTGGACCAGGTTGGGTTTTGGAGTGTGGTTGTCTGGCTTGATTTGTTCATGTCTGATGCACCTTAATCAGTTGTGTAGCATGCGCCCCGAATCTAATTGCCAAAATACTCCTCATGTTGGTGTGGAGTTTTCCCATTTGCTCATTGGGCCTTTGGTTTTGCATTCGGGTCCCTCTCTCTTGCATCTTAGTCCATATGTCTTGCAACTTAGTCCATTTTCTTTCTTTTAAGTCCTTTTAGAGTCTCTCCTTCTCAAACCTATTTATTCCTGAAACTTAAATATAAAATTCATTACGTAGTATTTCTTAGGCTAAGAATAAAGGATGTATGACATAATATATGCATAATATGATGTCAATCAACAAGGAAATGTGATTGTCAACCGGTTTTCCATTCCTTAAGGTTACAATGACATTGACATGGTGAACAGGCTCCACATGGTTCACTTGCCACCCCCGAGTTACCAAACAATCATTTTGCATGTGTTGTTGCTGGTACATCTGGGGGTTAGCCTCACACAAACTTGGCAGAGTTCCTCTCTCCCTTTCATGTACAGACTGAGCCAATTGTCTCAGTCTGTAACGGCGCCAAAAACTTGATTGATTCGTTTTATATTAAACCGCAAGTGCACGGCCGCGTTGAAGCGGAGGCAAATACGGGTCGATCCACAGGGGGGTGTGTCGACGTTTGGCTTGTTCGAAGGCTAGTGTTAAAGAAAGGAGAGAAAGATTGGTAAAACTAAACTACACTACAATGCAAAAAGGAAATAGAAGATAAGCAATAAAACTAAACCCCAAAGTGGGTCGAGAAATAATGCAAATATAGAGATGTGTGTGTGTGTGTTCAATTATGCTCCTCACAACATGTAGTGCATGAAATCATAAAACTAAATCCAACTTTGCCTCCACCAGAAATAAGATAAGACTACATCATTAAAACATACAAGACAATAATTGGAATGAAGCTAAATGAACTCATGTATAAAGACTAGACCCTACTATGCCTCCACATGAATTAAGATAAGACTATATCATTAAAACATACAAGGCATTAACCAAGGCCAAGGCAACAAGAGAACATACACTAGAAGTCATGTTTCCTATATTAATTTCATCCAGATCCTCACATTATCATTCCCCATAAAATAGGTCCACTAATCAAAGCATAAGCTAAGGTTCATTCAAGAGCATTAGCATATCAAAGATAAGAGTGAAATCCCATTAGATGGTTATGGAAATCATATAAGGCTCAAGCGATTAAGATAACACACACCTAGTAGACTACATTTTCATATCACATATTTCTCCACCCCCCAAATGGGGATGAAACTACTCACTACTCATTACACTAACTACATAAAAAAAATAAAACATATTACTGAAAAGAAATTCAACTAAGCAAGAAAGGAACATTAAAGAAGCCAATTGAAAGAAACATAAACTAAAGAAACATGCAAGAATTAAAAGACAAGATTAAAAGAAACTAAAACAATTATTTTATTAACAATGACTCACATTGAAGCTAGCATTCTTCTCCACCTTGAGTTTTGCTTCAAGGCTTACTCCTTAGTAGAGAGAATGCCACCAAGCAATTGGTAGTTTACAATAGAAGGTGAAGAGTTCTATTTATAGCCAAAGAAAAAGGCAATCCCGGACAATCCCCCGATGTGGGACTAAACAGATACCAATAATAGTCTAAAAAAATACTAATACACATGCTTTAGAAAACTCAGCGGATCCGGGAAGATCTGGACCGCCAATTGGCGGTCTACAGGATCCAGATTGTGCTCAGATTTGTTGTGGGCTTTTCTTGGTATGTTTGCTTGTCTTGGATGCATTTACTTGGCTTGTAGGAGCTCCGACCCGAATCGAAGTGCTAAAATACTCCCCATGATGGTGTGGAGTATTCTGTTTTGCTCTTAGGTCTTTCGGTCTTACGTTCAGGTCATTCTCCCTTGCATCTTAGTCCCCCGGTCTTACAATTAAGTCCTTTTTCCCTGCTTTTAGGTCCTTTCATGCTTCATCTCTTCAAACCTATTTATTTCTGAAATTGAAACATAAAACTCGTTACGTAGCATTGCTTAGGTGTAAGATAATGGATATAAGATAGAAATATAAGCATGAAATTATGTCAATCAAATACCCCCACACCTAAGTTTTTGCTAGTCCCGAGCAAAACAAAGAAAGAGAAAAACAAACGAGAAAAAAGAAATCCTAACTCACTTTCGTAGGAATCACGGTTGCACTTAGCACGTGCAACAAGCCGTTAAACCTCCTTGTTGCCAAGGAGGAGGAGTGTTGTCTCTTGATGGTTTTCAGCGGATATACCCACAAAATCCGAACAAGATGCATTATTCAACTCGTTGGATACTCAACTCGTTGATGCATTGGACGCGGTAATCCTACGGGCCGACTCTACATAGGTAAATAGTCCACACACCTAGTCTAATGAATCATTCGTGCAAGTTAAATAAGGAATTAAGTGAAAGACATGGACAACCTCAACCTCCTCAAGTCATACAAAGTGTAATCTCCATTAAGGTTCTTATTTGCATTTTTTTTTCTTTTTGTTTTTTTCTTATTTTTTTGTCTTTTTCTTAGTTGAAGCTTCATTCTCCCAGGATCAGGTTTCATGCATCATTGCCCATGAGGACATACACTATCACGTACACCTTTCCCCAAATCTCCACATAGGGCAATCCCTACCACCCGTGTAACGGGAGTTCGGTCGGTGCATCCCAAGTCAGATGACTCGAAAGCACAGGTACAAAGTCCCCTCAGACCTACTTTCCCGAGTGATAGGAGCCGTGCGAGAAGAGAGAACACCTACTCACTTATTTCTTATCTACACATGAACCAAAACCCCTACACTAAATGTCTCACAACAAGATTTAAAGGGTCCTTGACTACAACAAACTTCCTTAAGTTAACAGACACGAATTATTGACTCACTAGGTTCAGGGTGGACTTCTTTAAATGTTTGAGCACTGAAACCCTATGATTACTCACCCCCAAGGGAAAACTGAGGTGCATCCTAACGACTCGATAAATCCTAAAGCCACTGTACTAGATATCCTAATGCATCAAGTTCAAGACAATTTTGGGAGCTTTCTTTTTACTTTGCCTCTCAACGGTTATATCGAGTCTAACAATGACCCTAACAATGCACACAAAAGAAAACAAAAATCAAAAGAAAAGACTCGACTATGTACACACGTAAAACACCCCCCCACACCTACTTCATGCATTGTCCTCAATGAATGCGAGCAAGATACTACATGGAATTATGCAATGAAACCAGGAAGATCTAACCAACGTGAAGCGCAAAAGGAAGTTTGTGGTTATGTTGATGGAAACAACCCAAATTCCCCTCAAAATCTGTGAGATACTTAAAAAGGGAGACAAAAATATGTGAAAAAAAGGGGCCCAAATACACTAGGGTTGGAGCCCACAACAATCGATGCTCACTGAAGGAGTCTTTTATTGTACATTTTTTTCTTTTTATTTTCACTTTTTATTTTATTTTTTATTTTTGTTTTTGAATATAACTATGTACAAACATAAGTTCACATCTTCATTTGTCAAAAGACATCAAATGGGAACCTCAAAAGTGGGTCAATGCACTTGGAAAGGGAACAAGACACCACGCGGGGCCAGAATACTCATGCGTGGGCCCCCTTCACAAAGAGCACAAGATGAAATGTGAGGTTCATGAATTTGACGCAAAGGCTTCTCATTCAAAGGATCAAACTGAAAGAGCTTGAACCTTTCAAGAGTTTGGAAAATAAGGGGCAACGGAAGAAGAGTTTCTCCCGTTGCGCTGCTGATGTGAATTAAATTTATACCGCAAGTGCACGGTGTCAATGGAGACGTGGCAAATACGGGTCGAACACAAGGAGGGAGAGATTTGTTATTAATGTGATTTCGATTGGGGGAAAGAAGGAGAGAAGAAATAAGTTGGTTTTGAGATTTTTGATTTTTAATTATCTAAAGCAAGAAACAAGAACAATTAAAACTAAAACAAGAACAAAGAGGTGAATTCCGTTGGGTGGAGGTTTAGATTTAAGGTTTAGATTAGAGAATTCAGAAACTTATAATAAATCATATTAGTTATAAAGCATTACATGATAAATGATTTAACATAAACTCAAGTAATCAAAATATACTAACACGAAATTAAAATAATAACATTCATTCATCTTCTCTTCACCCTAAATCCGTCACCTCCACCCTTTGGAAGGAGTTAGAAACTCATAGAGGGAGGAAGAAGGGGTCCTAGAGACATTACAAAAGAAAAGTAAAAACAAGGAATAAAAGACATAATTTTATTACTAAAGTGAAGAGTACAAAACTGAAAATAAAAACAACTAAAAACTAGGTGTAAGGCCAAGGACCCTTCTACCATCGTTCTCGGCGCTATTTATAGCCGATGCAAGGGATCCCAATATATAAATGGAACGTACACGCGTCAATACAGCATTGGTAAAAATTTGAGCACATGGATCAACTTTTGTGCGGCTAAATCGCCGCAATTTGTACATGAGGTGCGGCGGAATCGCCACCTTTTTGGCTCGGATTCGATCCAGATTTTTCCTGTGTGTTTATGGTATGATTTGATCCTCCTTTGCGCGTCTGGATTGATTCTTTCCATTCTTTTGAGCTCCGGATTAATTCCTTTATATATATGGAGATTCACATTGATTTTTCTTTAGATTTTCTCCATAATAATAAAAGCTACTCGTGATTTGCAATTAGGTCCTTGACTTTTTGCAATTAAGTCCCCGACTACTTTTGTGCTTAAGTCTTTGTTCTTTTTGTAATTAGATCTTGAATGCTTTTATGCTTGGATACATTTCCATTTGTAACCTGATAAACTTGAACTTGGTCTTTATGATAGAAATGAGTCTTTTGCACGCGTTTATGCTCGAGATGTGGGTAAATTGCATTCAGGTCCCTGTATTCTGTAAATAAGACTAAACACATACCTTAATAGCATTTATTGATATAAAAGTGATCTAAATGAAAGACATATGATGCAATGTATGCAATGCATCAAATACCCCCACACCTAGATTTTGCTAGTCCCTAGCAAAACAGAAAATACGAAAAATAAAAACAGGGAAATCCTAACTCACTTTCGTAGGACTCACGATTGCACTTAGCATGTGCAACAAGCCGTTAAACCTCTTTGTTGCCAAGGAGGAGGAGTGTTGTCTCCTGAGGGTTTTCAGCGGATATACCCACAAAATCCTAAATCAACATTTCATTAATAGTTCTCAGTATCCCTACCTCAACCTTATACATCTCACCGAGAATTCTTGCATGCTCATTATATAAATCTAACTCATTAAAAATTTGACTTGGTCTTTGTTCCTCCAACATTCACACCATTAACCCTTCTACACATGATATTACTTAAATTATTTTGCACGCCTCCTCTGGTGGTGAAGTATCATTTGGATCAACCATGGCATGGATCATTCTTTTAGCTTTGGGCCTTGAGTATTTTTTTTTCTTCTCTTCCGTGATTCAACACATTTGGTTTTTGACACTTTTACCCTTTTTGCATTCGTGTAGCGAGTTTGGTCGATAATCCCGAGCTGGTGGACTCAAGTTACCGGGTTTCAAGATACCCCTACGGACCAGTGACTCAAAGGCTTGGGCTTTTGTAATCATTTTGCAGAATGTGCTTTCCTCACTTTATTCCTTTATTTTTTAATTTTATTTTCCTCAAGGGTTAATTGCTATTAGAAGTCCACACTTCCCGGTATATTTTCCTCAACCTCTGTTTTTTATCAACCACTTCAAAGATTTGATTCATCCAATTTAAGTGCATACATGTCTTAAAGGGTAATGGGTTATTTCTTTGGAACTTCGATTTATGTCATAATTTCTACAAGCAGAACTATATAATAAGGAACCAAAAAATCAATGCAATTTGTACACGGGTTTTGGCAGTTCAATCTTAAGCTATGTCATGAAACATTGTTTTTTTTTTCATTTTTTATTTTTTTAGAAATAAATAATATAGATAAATATATACATAAACATCCCCCCACACCTAAATCATGCACTGTCCTTAATGTATGCAAATATAAAGCAAATGCACTTATTACCTTGGTGAACTGCGGTGGAAGGATGACATTTGCTCAAAGTCAACCATAGTCAGAACTGGATTGAATGACACCATATTGGTGCGTGTATCTAGTTGAATTGTTCCCCATGTTGCAGTGAGAGTCCTGAGTCACAGGTTCCACACCCCTCACATAAATAGGTTCTCTTATTTGCTCGAGTGATGGTGGGTGTGTAGATGAATTTCTCCTCTTTTTCTTACTTCCTTTTTGATTTTGTGATGATTCAGAAATATTATAGATTCGTGATTTCATCACAACGTCACTTTGATTGCATATCATTTCTGGCTCACTATCAATATGAAAGATATTAAATTCAGCTTTTAAGTTCCCAAAAGATAATTGCATGAGCCCATTACGACAGTTTATCAATGCTTCCGAAGTGGCTAAATAGGGTCTGCCTAGAATTACAGGGATTTGTCGGTTAGGATTTACAACAGGTGTGGTATCTAGTACGACAAAATCCACTGGGTAAATGAAGTCACTAACCTTGATCAAAACATCCTCTACTATACCTCTTGGTTTCTTAATAGAACAATCAGCAAATTGAAGGGTTGTCTTAGAGAGTTTTAGTGGACCAAGGTTCATTTGCTCATAGACAGAGTATGGGAGTAGGTTAACACTAGCACCAAGGTCTAGAATGGCTTTGTTGATAAAAGTATCTCCTATTGAACATGAAATTGTGGAACACCCAGGATCCTTATATTTTATAGGAGATGTGTTGGACAAAATAGAATTTATGTTTGCAGTTAAGAATGCCTTCTTTGGTACATTTGTTTTTCTCTTTTTAGTGCACAAATCTTTTAAGAATTTAGCATAAGCAGGTATTTGTTGAATCATGTCTAAGAGTGGAATGTTCACCTTAACTTGCTTAAATACTTCCAAGATTTTCTCTATTTGTGCACTTGAGTTCTTTTTGAGTCTATTGGGAAATGGGGCTTTAGGGACATAGACTCGCTCAGGTTCAGGTTCAGCTATGGGTTCAGGTTGAGTAGGTGGGTTGGGCGTTTCAGATTGGACGTCAGGTTCAATGGTTAGGTCATATGTGGCAGTTTGATGGCTAGATTGATTAGACGTTCTAGGATTTACCACATTGTTATCAACTTGTCTTCCAGACCGTAATGATACTACTGCATTTATTTGTTGGAACGGTCCTTCCTCATTAACCATTTGAACCGGTCTAGGGTTATTATTTCCTGAAGGTGTTTGATAGGATTGATATGAATTATTAGATCTAGGGTTCACCTCAGGTTGACTTGGAAGCCAACCCTTTTCTCTTTCACCTACTATTTGTGCTAGTTGGCTGACTTGTGTCTCAAGCCTTTGGAAGGTCTGGTTGGTTGTTTGTATAAAGGTTTTCATCAAATTTTCCAAGCTTGTCAACCTAACCTCATGATCGTTATTGTTACTAAACCCAGATGATGTATTATTTTGATTATACGGGTTTGGTTGTTGTCTAGGAGGTTGACCCTGTTGGTTTGATGAGAAATTGGAATTATTATGCCAACCCGAGTTATAGGTTGATGCGTATGGGTCATTTCTAGCATGGTTATACATGGCATTAACTTGGTCACATTCCGCACAATCCTCCATTACATGACCTGTTTGACCACATCTAGAGCAAGGGATAGACGAGGCTTGAGTCACTCGGTTTTGTGTTCGTAGCTCTAAACTTTCCATTCTGTGCATAAGGGTAGCTAGTTTTGCTTCAGCCGCTATGTTGGCATCTACAGCTAAGACACCTGGTTTGGGTTGGCTTGCTATTCTAGATCCAATACTTGGGTTAAGCGGTGTTCTAGCATTGTCCCATTGCATACTGTTTTCAGCTAATTCCTCAAGAAAAGTCCAGGCATCATTTTCATTTTTCGACATAAAGTTCCCTTGGCTTACGGATTCTACCATAACCCTAGATGTGGGTGTCAATCCCTCATAAATAATTTGGCATAATTGCCATCTCGGAATTCCATGATGAGGGCATTGGGTCAGAACACTTTTAAATCTTTCTAGATAGGAATAGAACGGCTCGCTCTCAGACTGAACGAATGCAACAATTTCATTCCTAATCATCATAGTCTTATGGTTGGGGAAATATTTTTTCAGGAAAACTTGAACAAACTCAGCCCAACTTCTAATGGATCTTTCGGCTAGACTATATAGCCATTTCTTAGCGTCGTCCTTCAGTGCTAGAGGCACGAATTTCAGACGCACTGCCTGCTCAGGGATATGCTGGTATTGCATAAGAGAGCAGATTTCCTCAAATTCTCTAAGGAAGAGATATGGGTCTTCCCTAGAGGTGAACTTAGGCAACATACTCATGTATTGTGCCTTAAGTTCGAAGTCGCGACCCGGTATGGTGGGCATAACGATGCACGATGGCTGAGCAGCCATCGCTGGATAGCATCGATCCCTCAGAGTTATAGGTTGTGCAACAGGCGGGTCCACTACGTTCTCACCCATTGGATCCGGGTGAGGTGGTGCAACAGGTGGATTGGGGCTAAGTTCCAGACTGGAATCTAGATGAACTCGTGAGAGTCGATTACTCAAGTCCCGAATCCAAATCTGAGTGCACCGAAGTCCATTCTAAAAGACGAATAACGTAAACAAGGAATAAAATGATTTCTCATTCAATTCATAATAATTGGCATTTAAAAGTAAAACTTTTAGAACACATTCCCTTCAATCTCCCACTTGTTATTAAAGTTTTCGTTCACATACATACTCAATGTATAAAACAATAATAACTAGGGTAAACCCCATTACATATCAATCATCAAGCCAATCTACATGGTTCCTCAATCCCATGGACTCGAAATGCATTTCGCCCTTGGCTTGGGATAAGGGTTTTGTGAATGGATCAGTTGTGTTGTTGTTGGTGTCCACCCATAATAGATTTATTTTGCCTTCGTCGATGAGGTCATGTGTCACGAAGTACTTACGATCCATGTACTTCACTTTGTGGTGTGATCTAGAATCCTTGATTTGCGAGATAGATGCACTATTATGGCAAAACTGCTCGATGGGTCCCTCGCTCGTGGGAACTACTACAAGCTCTTCAAGGAACTTCTTGATCCACACTCCTTCCTTGCTCGCTTCAGCGACAGCCATTACTTCTGAAGCAGTGGTTGAGTCGGCCGTAGTGCTTTGCTTCCAACTATGCCAACTCACAGCTCCACCATTCAAAAGAAAGACATATCCTGATTGTGACCTTCTATCGTCTGGATTACTCATGAAACTCGCATCCGAGTACCCTTCGGCTATCAACTCCCTTTGTCCTCCATAAACAAGAATCTTATCCTTAGTCCGATTAAGGTACTTCAGGATATTCTTGACCGCAGTCCAATGCTCCAGACCAGCGTTGGATTGGTGACGACTTGTCACGCTTAGAGCATACGAGACATCGGGTCTTGTGCAAGTCATCCCGTACAAGATCGACCCAATTGCCGAAGCATAAGGGACATCCTTCATGTACTCTAAGTCCTTACGTGATTGCGCACATTGAGACTTCTTGAGTTGCACACCCATACTCATTGGCACACTGCCCTTTTTGGAGTTGTTCATCTTGAACCTTTCCAAGACCTTGTCAATGTAAGAACGTTGAATGAGGCAAATGAGTCTACGGGATCTATCTCAATATATCTTGATTCCCAAGATGTATTGAGCCTCACCCATATCTTTCATTGAAAATGCAGATTTCAATGAACTTCTCGTTTGCTCAAGTAAAGGAATATGATTGCCCATGAGCAATATGTCATCGACATATAAGATTAGGAATACTACATGGCTCCCACTAACCTTCTTGTATACACAAGGTTCTTCCTTACTTTGAATGAAGTGAAGCTTCTTCACTTCATCGTCAAAGTGTTTGTTCCAACTCCTTCATGCTTGCTTCAATCCATAAATGGATCTTTGAAGCTTGCATACCTTCTCGCTATTCTTTGGATCTTAAAAACCTTGAGGCTGTACATGTACACATCCTCCTCCAAGTTCCCATTAAGGAACGCCGTTTTGACATCCATTTGCCATATTTCATAATCATGAAATGCAGCAATAGCGAGCATTATCCGAATAGACTTGAACATGGCAACCGGTGAAAAAGTTTCATCATAGTCAATTCCTTGAACTTGAGTGAAACCCTTCGCTACAAGCCTCGCTTTGTAGGTTGTCAAGTTCCCATCCATGTCCATCTTCCTCTTAAAAACCCATTTATTTTGAATGGCCATTTTCCCTTGAGGAAGGTCAACCAAGTTCCACACTTGATTATCATACATGGATTCTATTTCGGATTCCATGGCCTTAAGCCATAGTTTGGAGTCATCCCTTTCCATTGCTTCTTGGAAGGTCAATGGGTCATTGGTATCTAGTACTATGATCTCATGAAGTCCCAAATACATATCGGGTTTCTTCCTTTCCCTTGTTGACCTTCTTAGTTCTTTTGGTTCTTCTCGTGTCTCTCAAACTTCTTCCACAATTTCTTGAGGAGTGGGTTCACGTTCAACTCTTGAACGTGCACTAGGTGGGGATGATTGAGATTCTCTCACAATTTCTTGCGAGGGTCTCTCACTCACGCTCCACTAACCAAAGGAATCTCGGTTGGGCCTTCATGATCTTGAATGTCATCATTCATGTCATGATCTTGTAGAGTATCTTGACTTTCCTCAAGCAAAACCCTACTCCCACTACTTTTTACCCTTTCTAGAAATTCCTTTTCCAGAAATGTGGCATCCCTCTCTACAATCACTCGATTGGAGGTGATATGCCAAAAGTAGTATCCTCTTGTCTCACGAGGATAACCAATAAAGAAGCACTTATCCGCTTTTGGTTGAAGTTTGGTCGACATCAATCTCTTTACGTAAGCCTCACAACCCCAAATCTTGAGAAAACTGAGCTTAGGTGTTTTACCACTCCATAGCTCATAAGGAGTTTTCTCCACGGATTTGGATGGAACATTGTTTAGTGTGTAAGCCGCAGTTTGTAGTGCATAACTCCAAAAGTAAAGAGGTAATTCCGCATGACTCATCATTGACCGAACCTTGTCGAGCAATGTCATATTCCTCCTTTCGGATACCCCATTCCACTGAGGTGTACCACGAGGGGTGAGTTGAGGTACAATACCAAACTCCTTTAGGTACGAGTCAAATTCGGCACTTAAGTACTCACCTCCACGATCCATTCGTAGAGACTTGATTTTCTTGTCGAGTTGGTTCTCTACTTCATTCTTGAATTCTTTGAACTTATGAAAGGATTCACTTTTGTTTCTCATTCGATAAACATAGCCATAACGACTATAATCATCCGTGAACGTAATGAAGTACATGAAACCATCTCGTGCACTAGTACTCATTGGACCACATACATCGGAATGTATCAAATCCAACAAGCCACTCGCCCTTGGACCTTTCTTCTTGAAAGGCTTTTTGGTCATTTTTCCCATTACACATTGTTGGTACGTCTTCAATGATTTAAAATCAAGTAGACCAAGAATATTAGCTTCTTGCAATTTCTTGATGCGTTTTTCATTTATGTAACCAAGACGATAGTGCCACAAGAGAGTATCGTTCTCGTGAGTGGTCTTAAGTCTTTTGTTATTGATATTAAAGATTTGTTTATCATTCAATTCAAGCAAATAGAGACCATTCCTTATGAATGCATTCGCATAGAAAACACCATTCTGCGATATAGACAAGCAAGAATTTGAAATATTTATATTAAAATTATCCATATCTAAACATGATAAAGAAATAATTTTCTTGCTAATCGAAGGCACATAATAAACATTCTTTAGACATAAATTTAAACCACTACATAATTGAAGCACCACAGAACCTTGTGCAACCGCAGACACGTTCGCACCATTTCCGACCTTCAATTCTACCTCGTTCCTTACGAGTTCCTTCCTATCCATGAGTAGCTGCACATTAGAAACTATGTGAGCACAAGATCCGGTATTGATTGACATCATTTCATGCTCATATTTGTATCTTATATCAATTATCTTTCACCTAAACAATGCTATGTCACGAGTTTTATGTTTAGTTTTCAGGAATAAATAGGTTTGAAGAGATGAAACATAAAAGGACCCAAAAGCTGGGAAAAAGGACTCGATTGTGAGATCTGGGGACCAAGATGCAAGGGAGAAGGACCTGATTGCAAGACAGAAGAACCTAAGAGCAAAACAGAATACTCCACACCATCATGGGGAGTATTTTACCAATTCGATTCGGATCGGAGCTCCAACAAGTCAAGTAACTGCATCAAAGACCAACAATACCAGAAAGAAAAACCCAAAACAAAAATGAGCAGGATCTGAATCATATAGACCGCTAATTGGCGGTCCCTTTTGGCCCAAATCCGCTCAAATTTCTCCAGCACATGTATTAGAGGATGTTTAGGCTATTTTTGGTATCTGTTTAGTCCCACATCGGGGGATTGTCCCGGTTTGCCTTTTTCCATGGCTATAAATAGAACTCTTCACCTTCCATTGTAATCACTCCACATTTTAAGTGGCTATTCTTCCTACTAGAAGTGAGGCCTTGAAGCACACGCTAAAGTAGGAGGATGCTACTTTTAATGTGAGTCATTTTATCAATAAAGTTTTGTGTTTCTTTCATTGTTTATGCTTTTTTTATTGTTTGTGCAAGTTTTAGTTTAATCGTCTTTTATTTCTAGCTTAGTTTTAATATGCTTTCTTTGCTTAGTTTAATAATTAGTGTAATGTTTAGTGAGTAGTTCCATCCCCTTTGGGGGGTGGAGTAGATGTACATACATGCATTAGAGAATGGGATGAAT
The DNA here is from genome assembly GCA_963682175.1 of Triglochin maritima. NCBI lineage: Eukaryota > Viridiplantae > Streptophyta > Magnoliopsida > Alismatales > Juncaginaceae > Triglochin > Triglochin maritima. The sequence continues at coordinate 22,253,707 of OY821772.1, read as the reverse complement.
GCTTTATTTTTGATGTGTTGCTTAAAACATGATTGTATGCTTGCTTGTTTAGGATATACATGAATTTATAACTTGATGAGTTTTGCCAAAATGATTAGACACCTCTCATGCTTGTTTAGGTTCTGAAATAAACAACTTGCATATGTAAATGTTAATCAACTAAGTTGGTGAATAGATTGATAGGTTTTGCCATAACATTTAGACACTTCCTATGCTTGATAAACACCACCTTAATTTGTGCTTAAAGAATGTATTCTACACCCACCTCTTTGTATGTGTGCACTCACTCCACCCCTTAGGGGTTTTCCCATTCCTGAATTCCAACATTCTTCTTTTGTTCTTCGCTTAGTTGTCATTTCATTGTTTGGTTCTTCCTTTCGCATTTCCTACTTCTTAGCGTAGTATAGAGTAGAGTAGCATAAACATCTTTCTCCCCTATTTTTGCCACTTGATTTCGTACAAGCAAGAGGCCACTCACCTCCCTGAGGACGACCCGTACTCGCCACCGCTTCATCGCGGCCGTCCACTTGTGGTTTAATTTAAAACGTTCAACAAGTTTTTGGCGCCGTTGCCGGGGAGGTGCCAGTCCAGACTCTTGTTTGGACGATTCGAGTGGATTTAATTTGTGTGTTGTAGTTTTTCTTTGTTTCAGGAGACTGGGAATAGCAAGTGGAGGCTACTGGAGAAATTTCCAGATGACCTGAGCACTTCGGACCGCCAATCAGCGGTCTGAGACCGCTAATCAGCGGTCTGGTGAGCTCTGTTCATCTTTTAATTTCTTGTTGTTGTTGCTCTAAATGATCTAGTTATTTGGGACTCAATTTGGCATGTTGTGACTTATAGTTCGTTCCCAGATCAATAATCAAACCTCCTTTAAGCAACTTGGACCCTAAAACTCAAAGCAAAAGACTAGGCATTCATTCTTGTCTAGGTCATGCACCATGTATGTGACTTAAGCATTTAGATTGTCTTTTATCTTAGCTTTATTTTCTGTTGCTGAGAGCTGGCGTGAGGTACGCACCTTCTACTCTCATTCATGCATTTCGTATGAACATGCATTAGTTAGTAGGAAGTGCATTGCAACAAGTGTGAGTTGAGCGTTTTGTTTGGAGAGTTGATTGTTAGATTAAGACTCCAAAACGCTACTAAGGAGGGGCTGTCCCGTAAAAGATAAGGTGGGGGATTTCATCACCCTTTCCTTCGCCCCACAAACCACACTAATAAAGAGCCTAATTTTTAAAATCAAGTAGACATTGGCCTTAAAGATTTCGGGCGCATTAGGAGAGTGATCCGGTCCCGACCGTCATGACCTGTCGATAGTAGGAGAGACGAGATCCCCGGATCTTGGCTCACTTGCTGGGCTTTGTGGTCCTCGTTGTAGGGAGGTGAGGCATGTTGAGGCCGTGTGACCTCGCAGTTAGGCGTCGTCTAGCTGTAAGGACCTATAGCGACCTTAGGATTGCTTGAGCCTTGTTTGCTTCTACCTGTACCCATCCGCCGTAGCATAAGGACTTCTTCCCTTCTCTCCTGAGTCATTCTTTCTCTCCTGTGTTCCCCCGTCTTCTCCTCTACGCACATTCTTTGTTTAAAAAAAAGAGAAAAAAAATGTTTTGTTTTGTGTGTGTGCACCTTTGTGCATGCTTTCATGGACACGAGACGAGAGTGGTCGTTTGACGAGGAGCGTTGTCAATCGGGCTTCGGTCATCAATTTCTCGACACCTCCCTCCTCTCGTGTCACACGTAGTTTGGGTCGAATGGCTGCTAATTTCCGTGAGGAGGAGCAGTTGCTGGACCCGCCTGCTCCACCTGTTCTTCCAGTTGTCATTCCCATACCTCTTCGTGATCGATGCTACCCGAGCCGTACCGCTCTACCCTCATGCATCGTACTACCAGAGGCTAATGAGAACCATTTTGAGGTTAAGCCTCAATTCATTTCCATGCTCCCTCATTTCACTGGGAAAGGTGACCCCTATATCTTTCTCAGGGAATTTGAGGAGGTCTGTGCTATGTTCAAGCTGCAACAACTTAGCACAGACTCCCTCCATCTTAGGCTCGTTCCTTTTGCACTAAAGGATGAGGCCAAGAAGTGGTTGTACAGCAACCAGGCGAATTCCTTTAGGACATGGGATGAGTTTCAATCTGCATTCCTCAAGAAATACTTTCCTAATCATCGGACTCAAAAATTGAGGAACGAAATCAATTCGTTCTATCAACATGAGACCGAACCATTTCATGCATATCTTGAGAGGTTCAAAGAGCTACTATCCTCGTGCCCTCACCATGGCATTGAGTTGTGGCATCTTTGTCAGATTGTGTATGAGGGTCTTCACATCCCGTCCAGAACGCTCCTTGAGTCCATGTGTCAAGGAGAGTTCTTGGGAAAGGATGAAAGGGAGGCATGGGCCTTCCTAGAAGACCTCCTGAGAAAACCATGCAGTGGGAGAGTGTGAGGGAACCACCTGCATCATCTAGTACAGGAGCGAGGATCGCGAATGCAAACTCGACTAGATCGGGTACCGCATTTGCTATTGATACCACTACGGCCACCGAGGCACGCATGACGGCCTTAATGTGCCGTATGGATTCGATTGAGCTTCAAAACCAACAAAGTGCACCTCACATGTCTACATCTGGTCCAGTTCCCTGTCATTCATGTGGTAGGATAGGTCATGTAGAAAGCGAGTGTGAGTCCATTCCTCCTGAGATGGAGCGTGTCAACGCCGTCTATGATAGAGCCAGGAATGACCCATACTCATCATCTTATAATCCTGGATGGAGGAACCACCCCAATTTTTCATGGAACCAAACTAATGCCCCAGGTGGTCCTCCAAACTCCTCTAGACCACCTTACCAATCACACCAACCTCCCATGCATGCGCATTCCTATCAGCCACCCCAAGCGCAAACCACCAATCAATCGGGTTTCCCAAATTCCAATAATATGGAAACCCGATTCAATTTGCTTGAGACCTTGACTCGTGGACTTGAAAACTCAATGAAAATTTTTATGTCAACCACGAGTCAAGTTCTCACTTCAAATCAGCAGACCATCAAATCTCTAGAGCTTCATATGGCTAATTGGCTCAGTCTGTACATGAAAGAGAGAGAGGGTCTTTTCCTAGCCAGCCTGAGGCTAACCCCGGCATGTACCAACAACAACAAATGCAAAATGAGAATGTGGTACCTCGGGGGAGGCAACTAAACCATGTGGAGGAACCTGTTCACCATGTCAATTCCATTGTGACCTTAAGGAATGGAAAACAGGTTGACAATCACATTTCCTTGCCACAACAACCACCATCTACGCAGACCCTCAGTGGGAATGGTGGTGAAGAAGAGGCTGAGGGTGAGGGTAATACACCAAGGCTTCCTTCTCAGGCACAGTAGAAAACCTACCTGCCAAAAGCTCCCTATCCAAGTAGGTTAAACAAAAAGCAGAGTGACAACTTGGACAAGATATTAGAGGTGTTTAAGCAAGTGAAGGTTAACATGTCCTTGTTGGATGTCATCCAACAAATACCTCAATATGCCAAAGTGTTGAAGGATCTCTGCACGACCAAGAGGAAGACCAATGTTCCTAAGAAAGCATTCTTGGCTGCAAATATCAGCTCACTTTTGTCCAATCCCACCTACACAAAATACAAGGACCCGGGGTGTCCTACTATTCAGTGTACGATAGGGGACACTAGATTGCGCAATGTTTTGCTTGATTTAGGATCAGCGGTCAACCTCCTCCCATTCTCTGTTTATCAACAGTTGAACTTAGGAGAATTGAAACCAACTAAGATCACCCTCCATCTGGCGGATAGATCCATTCGTATTCCCATGGGGATTATCGAGGACGTGCTTATCAAAGTTGGAGATTTTATATTTCCAGTCGATTTTGTTGTCCTCGATACCAATCCTGTTGCGAACACCCACTCTCAAATACCTTTGATTTTGGGTAGACCATTTCTGGCAACCTCCAATGCCTTGATTAATTGTATAAATGGTCTCATGAAGCTCTCATTTGGTAACATGAGTGCCGAGTTTCATGTGTTCAACTCTGGTAAGCAACAGGAACCCATGGATGAACCTTTAAATCTAAATCTCATCCGCCAACTGGAGAAAGCACCACAAAATCACCGAACACCCCTAACCCCAATGCAACCCGTTGAGAATGTTCGTGGGCCCAGCGAAAACTCATTGCCTATCTTCGCAATGCAACAGAGTGAGCTGGCCTCGAACATGAATGTCCAAAGGGAGTGTTCGTTGCATGATTCAGTTGAGAGTACTAGTGAGAGTGAGACACCTCATCATATGCCTATACCAGAAGGTGTCTCTACCTCATGTCCCATGGCCATTGAGCCATTTGAGCTTCATATTGACTCCAACAAGGACCCACCTATGACCGAGCTTATGCTTGATGATCTAAATGATGGTGGGAGGTCCTTGTTGGATGACTTGGGGAGAAGCCCCATTCTTCGCGATGCAGGTTTGCTTCATCCATCGAATGAGCCTGAGGAACTCATTCCGATGCACCCGCCTATTGGTTGGAGGGTTTTCTTCGATGAGCAATTAAACCCTAGTGAGGCAACACAACTTCATTCTTTGTTGCCCACACCCGACCAATATCATGAGGGGTTCGAGCCTTTCAGCTTTGACCTTTCACCTTTCATGACACCTCAGAGTACCAGTGGAGTTTGCCCATCTCGGCAAGTCTCTGGTCCTCCTGACTTGATGTTCTCATTTGATGTTCCTTGACCAAATGATTATGAGAATATCTTGGTTGATGTATATATCTTTAAAAAAAAGTGTGTAATAAAAGACTCCTTCAGTGAGCATCGATTGTTGTGGGCCCCAACCCTTGTGTACTTGGGCCCAATCTCTTTACGTATTGATCTCCCTTCTTCAGCTTCTCACAGGTTTTGAGGGAATTTGGGTTTGTGTCGATCAACATGACCCTGAACGTCCCTTTGTACTTCATGTTGGTGAGATCTTTCCTTTTTCATGCATGTATCCATGTAGTATCTTGTTCACATTCATTGAGGACAATGCATGAAGTAGGTGTGGGGGGGGGGGGGTGTTTTACGTTTGTACATAGTCGAGTCTTTTTCCTTTGGTTTTATTTTCTTTTGTTTGTACTGCTAGGGTCATGTTAGTGTGCCGCATTTAACATTGATATATCTGCTTGCCATGATCCTTGGGTGACTTGTCTTCTTTTGCTTGCCGAGTGCTTTAAAGTTTTCACATTTCTTTCAAAATCTTCATGTGTTTGTGAAAGAAAATGTTTTTGTGGGTTTTGCGTGTGTTTAGCATGTGCAAAACCGTTGAGAGGCAAAGTAAAAAGAAAGCTCCCAAAATTGTCTTGAACTTGATGCATTAGGATTTCTAGTTTATTGGCTTTAGGTCTTGTCGAGTCGTTAGGATGCACCCTAGTTTTCCCTCAGGGGGCGTGTAATCATAGGGTTTCAGTACTCAAACATTTAAAGAAGTCCACCCTGAACCTAGTGAGTCAAATAATTCGTGTTTGTCAGTATAAGGAAGTTTGTCGTAGTCGAGGGCCCTTAATCTCTTTTTGTGAAACTTAAGTGTAGGGGTTTTGGTTCCCATATAGATAAATAAGTGGTGTTCTCTCTTCTCGCACGGCTCCTATCACTCGGGAAAGTAGGTCTGAGGGGACTTTGTGCTTTCGAGTCATCTGACCTGGGATGCACCGACCGAACTCCCGTTACACGGGTGGTAGGGATCGCCCTATGTGGAGATTTTGGGGAAGGTGTACGTGATAGTGTAAGTCCTCATATGCGATGATGCACGAAACCTGACCCTGGGAGAATCAAACACCAACCAATAAAATGCTCCAAAGAAAAAGGAAAAAAAAGAACAAAAAAAGAAGAAAAAAAAGAGTCAAATAAGAACCAAAATGGACTTTACACATTGTATCACATTCAGAAGTTAAGGTTGCCCATGTCTTTCACTTAAGTCCTTGACTAACTCTCACGAATAACTCATTAGGCTAGGTGTGTGGACCGATTACATATATAGAGTCGACCCGTAGTATTACCGCGTCCCATGATCGACAAAATAAGTCCAACGAGTCGTGTAGCTAGATTGATTAATGCATCTTGTTCGGATTTTGTGGGTATATCCGCTGAAAACCCTCAGGAGACAACACTCCTCCTCCTTGGCGACAAGGAGGTTTAACGGCTTGTTGCACGTGCTAAGTGCAACCGTGATTCCTACGAAAGTGAGTTAGGATTTCTTGTTTTTCGCATGCTTTTCTCTTTCTTTGTTTTGCTCGGGACTAGCAAAAGTTAGGTGTGGGGGTATTTGATTGACATCATTTAATGCTCATATTTGTATCTTATCTCCATTATCTTTCACCTAAACAATGCTATGTCACGAGTTTTATGTTTAGTTTTCAGGAATAAATAGGTTTGAAGAGATGAAACATAAAAGGACCCAAAAGCTGGGAAAAAGGACTGGATTGTCAGATCTGGGGACCAAGATGCAAGGGAGAAGGACCTGATTGCAAGACAGAAGGACCTAAGAGCAAAACAGAATACTCCACACCATCATGGGGAGTATTTTACCAATTCGATTCTGGTCGGAGCTCCAACAAGTCAAGTAACTGCATCAAAGACCAACAATACCAGAAAGAAAAGCCCAAAACAAAAATGAGCAGGATCTGAACCATATAGACCGCTAATTTGCGGTCCAAGACCGCTAATTGGCGGTCCCTTTTGGCCCAAATCTGCTTAAATTTCTCCAGCACATGTATTAGAGGATGTTTAGGCTATTTGTGGTATTTGTTTAGTCCCACATCGGGGGATTGTCCCGGTTTGCCTTTTTCCATGGCTATAAATAGAACTCTTCACCTTCCATTGTAATCACTCCATATTTTAAGTGGCTATTCTTCCAACTAGAAGTGAGGCCTTGAAGCACACACTAAAGTAGGAGGATGCTACTTTTAATGTGAGTCATTTTATCAATAAAGTTTTGTGTTTCTTTCATTGTTTATGCTTCTTTTATTGTTTGTGCAAGTTTTAGTTTAATCGTCTTTTATTTCTAGCTTAGTTTTAATGTGCTTTCTTTGCTTAGTTTAATAATTAGTGTAATGTTTAGTGAGTAGTTCCATCCCCTTTGGGGGGTGGAGTAGATGTACATACATGCATTAGAGAATGGGATGAATGCTTTATTTTTGATGTGTTGATAAAACATGAATGTATGCTTGCTTGTTTAGGATATACATGAATTTATAACTTGATGAGTTTTGCCAAAATGATTAGACACCTTTCATGCTTGTTTAGGTTCTGAAATAAACAACTTGCATATGTAAATGTTAATCAACTAAGTTGGTGAATAGATTGATAGGTTTTGCCATAACATTTAGACACTTCCTATGCTTGATAAACACCACCTTAATTTGTGCTTAAAGAATGTATTCTACACCCACCTCTTTGTATGTGTGCACTCACTCCACCCCTTAGGGGTTTTCCCATTCCTGAATTCCAACATTCTTCTTTTGTTCTTCGCTTAGTTGTCATTTCATTGTTTGGTTCTTCCTTTCGCATTTCCTACTTCTTAGTGTAGTATAGAGTAGAGTAGCATAAACATCTTTCTCCCCTATTTTTGCCACTTGATTTTGTACAAGCAAGAGGCTACTCACCTCCCTGAGGACGACCCGTACTTGCCACTGCTTCATCGCGGCCGTGCACTTGCGGTTTAATTTAAAACGTTCAACAGGTTTCAATTACCCAATCTTGGACAGAGGTGGCTAAATTTATTTCAATAACAAATATACCTTTGGCCTTTTTGGGGCGCCATCGTTCAATAACTCCGTTGTCAAGGTCTTCCTTGTACTTGGGGCAATTTGGCCGGATGTGTCATTTTTCACCGCAGTGAAAGCACTCTGTATTGGGAGTTGGAGATTTCTGAGATTTCTCCCTCGAGGCACTCGCACGAGCACCTCCTACTCCCTTGCTCTTGATTGAATCACTTTTGGTAGATTTGCTCTTTCCTTTACCAATCTTTTGGCTCCTCCCATGGACGGCAAGGACTTGCTTGTCCCTACCCGTGCCCATGTCAACTTCAACAGTTTTGAGAGCGTTGTGCAGCTCCTTAAGACTCACCCCTTTTTCACGCACGTGGTAGTGCATCACAAAGTCCTTAAAGGACGGGGCTAGAGAGCCAAGAATCATATCTTCATCAATGTCCTCGGGCATTGGTGAAGAGAGATTTGCCAACTTCTCAAGGTACCCTTGCATGGTGAGAAAATGCATGCATACCGATGTTCCCTCCGCCATATGGCACCTTGTGAGTACGATGGTGGTCTTATAGCGCTCCTTTCGGGAACTATCCATGAACATCTTAGATAAAGCCTCCATGGTCTTCTTGGGTTTTGAATCCAAGTATTTCGCTTGGAGCCAGTCACCCATGGATGCTAGCATAAGACCGTGAACTTGGTTCTCTTGGTCTTCCCACTTGGCTTTAGCCGCTTTCTCTTCATCGGTTAATCTCTCATTCCATTTTGGGATTGGACCTTCCAAAATGTGAGATAGTTTCTATCATGGATCGTACGATAGGTTGGATGTTCGACATTTTTCTACAAAATAAATCATACAGGTTTTAATGCCAATTTTATGTTTTAATACACATGCATACATATATCGAATATAAATGTAAATGTTGCAAATAAAATTTTGCCCATAAATGCAACAATCCAAGATCCCATCAATTGTAATATAGACTAGCTAAGGGCTATTGAATACATTACAATATCAAGGTAAGAAAGCATTTTCTAATCACAACCTTTTTGAATTTTAGCAACATTAGCATCTTCAAACTCTTGTGACTCTTGTCATTTTAATTATGTGGGAATACGACCTATCCTCGTAAGAAAAACTTTTTCCCAAAACGGAGCGAGGGCTCTAGGTAATGTTAAGAAAACTTATTTTCATTTGGTACGAGATACGTTTATCCATTGTATTCACAACTAAACATACTTGGGGTTCACTAGGGTGAAATACACCTCATATGTTTAATTGTGGCACAACAATAGACAACCATTATATCTCCCACTATTCCCAAATATGGAGGGAGCTATCTCCCGCTAAGGGCGAGCAGAGTATCCCTCGATCAATGGCTACTAGTGGATGAAATAAGCAGGAATTTTGTTGGACAATTTAACATGTGATTCAGAATTTTAGGTTATCATGCATATTATTAATCATACACATCCTAACATTCAACACATTCATCACATGCATAGCAAGATAAAAACAGAAATTAAACATTCACACAATCCACATCGTGTGAGTTTATATGTTCCCTTCGATCCTCGATCCCTGATCTTCGATCCTCGACCGATGCGCTACAGCGGCGACTTTCTCTTGCACCTCAGATGTAGATTTTACAGAAAATAAACATGCTCCTCACATTAGATAAAAACCGACTAGTGCAAGTCCTATGTAAAAACCTCTCATATGCAAATGCAACTATCTGAAAGACGGAAAGAGAGAGAGAGTTTGGGTTTTACATACATAAGCCCCTGTATAATAATGATTACATACATTCATAATTGCTGATTTGGAACATATAAACCCACAATTCCTGAAAGACAACTCGAGCATCCATGCACGCAATATTGCTATAAACTATGCAATCTAGTTTATCAATCAGCTAGAATCTCAAACAATTCTTTGAAAAACTTTTTGAAATCCATTAAAAACGTTTTTCATCCATCCATAGTTCAAAAAATAATTTTGAACCGCTGTCCATCCAATTTCCTAAAAGGAAAGATGAACCGCAGTTTTTCGGTTTTGTTGATTCTCTTACAAAATAATCGTTTATACTTAAAACAAAATTATTGCAAGTTAGACTTATGTCTAAATAATAATTCTAATAATTACGTGGCATGTTGTAAACTACTTAAAACATTCAAAATGAATTATTACAAAGAATTATTTCAACAAAACATTTAAAGACCGAAAAACCGGTAAAACGAATTGTTTAAATCATAGATGGTAAACTAAATTTGTTTACAGCCTTAAATCATAAGAAAATTGAACCCTAAGCTCTAATACCACTGTAGGATTTCATGTTTAATTGTACATATATATTTTCGAAATTTTTATGCACAATAAGGATCAATTTACAATTTTCTATGATTTATTTCATGCATGCATCAATTGTTTCAGTAACTAGTTTCAAAACTTTATTAAAACAAATATGGGCTTCGAAATTTATACCTAGAAGTTATCTAAAACTTCTTGAAGATTCGGAGACGTTGGGGATGCTTCTCGCTTCACCGGATGCCTCCGAGTATTCACCAAACTCTAAACAAGATCGGAGAGAGGGAAGCTAGTCTCTCAATCTCTGATAGAGTTTAGAATCTAATTACTAACCCCTCTTTAATTCCCTTGAGAAGATGATCTCTTAAGAACTAAAACGAAACTTAAGAATTAAGGGATTTTCGTGGAGAATTATGGAGAGAGAATTTTTGCACAAGAAATAATGAATTAGATTAATGGGATAATGAGATAAGCTTGTATTTATAAGCTCTCTCCAAATTACCTATTCATGTGCAACCCCTTGCCCATGATCTCATGCAAAATTCCATCTAACCATCCATTATTTGCTAACAAATAATCTTAGCCACGAATTAAATCAATTATGGACCAATTCTATGCATGATCTATTTAATTCTTAAATTAATTCTGCATAAAACCATCTGGCCGGTCGACCGTTTGCGAGGTCCGGTCGACCGCTTTGACCGAGTTTCAGTCGACCGTTCGACATTCGGTCGACCCTTCGAAACAGTAAAATATTTCATCACAATGTTCGGTCGACCGACCGATAGATTCGGTCGACCGTTCCGAACAGACGAAATTCACCTGTTATCGGTCGAGACGTGTTCGGTCGACCGTTAACCGTTAACCGGTCGACCGTTTGTACAGTCTTGCAGACTTGTCAAATTTTGGTTTAACCCCTACAAAATTTGACATTTCGAGATTAGTAGTAAATTCACAACTTATGTAATATATTATCCTATGTAATGATAACTCATTACACCCCATAATATTTACATCACATATGAATTTAATTTAGATTCTAATTATGTTATTAATCACAACATAATTTTGATTTTGCTTGTTCACCACATGTGTCATATTTTCTACATGAAACTCGACACATCCTATGAACTAAAAATCCACATTTCATGTTTCCCAGTTTTGTGGTGTGACCTATGGGAGGATCTAGACTAAGTTAGCAGTGATATTAAGAGCTTAATATCACAAGCTATAAGTGGTATCTAGCTACACATTATAGCTCCCAATTAGTTAGATGTCTTAATTCCACTCGAACCAAAACGCGATCCATTTAGTGATGGAGTGCACCACTTGTGTCCGTCCCTTGCCTCATGATATTAAGAATACACACAAAGTAGTATTGTGTCATCTTTGTATTAGTATTCATTTCTTGATCTCTTTAAGCTAGTTATAAATATGTGACTTAACTCAAATCACATTATGCACATTATAACTTTGCTTTATCAAGGGGCCCACTAATATCATCACTCAATTAAGAGGGGCAATGATAATCTTTTGACTAACTATATTCTCCAACAAAAGTTGTACTTAACCAACCAATGCCTTTACACTACACTTATCGATAGTTCAAGACACCAATCTAATTAAGTATTCCTTAAGTGATCAGATGTAAGTCTCATATCAAAGGACCAAAGACACAGTAAAATATTAATGACACAGAAACACATTTCTATAATATTTTACTTATTAGGTCTATTCAGTATACAAAAGTAATATTTTCCTCTTTTGCATACCCGTGTCGTCACTCACTTGTAGAGCTACAATGATCTATGACCAACACGACAATCTTAACTCGGTAATTAATGTCCCATGTTAATTACCATGATTGCGAATATATTTTGTTTTATGTAAACCAATATCTTTTAGAGCTCTACGGTTAAGGACCAAGAGCCTCTTCCTTAACACTTCTAAAAGACGAATAACATAAACAAGGAACAAAATGATTTCTCATTGAATTCATAATAATTGGCATTTAAAAGTAAAACTTTTAGAACACATTCCCTTCACGGTTTTGGGCTGCGACCAGGTGGGAGTGGCGTGTAATTGGAATGGATGCTTGGGAGTTACACACATTTTCAAGGGTGTCTTTTGGATGTCCTTGCTGGTGCCATTTTTGGCATGCTTTGAGGTGGCTTGAATAGCCATGAAGAATATTGATGAAAGTGTTGTTTGCAACAAAAGCTCCTTAGTTCCAACCGACCCTCATACTTCTTCATCTCTTCCTCTCGTCTCTCCACCTCCTCCACTCCTCAGCCAAGTGGTCAGGCCACTCAGGCGGTGCTACGGTGAGGCTATAGTGCAACGTTTGTGCGGCTAGAAGAGGAGTTGGTGGGCAGAATCTCCAGCTAACTCCAACATTCATCTTGTTGATTAGGTATGCTCCTATCCCCTGATGAGATTATGGAAGGAGGTGTTGGATGGAGGGGCCGGCCAACGCACTGGAGCTCTCGCATGCCTGGCTGAACACACAACCAACCCCATCTAGTGCACACACCTTGCACGCTACAAGGATAAACCGGTTGGTGGTGCAACCGATTGCACCAACACCATGTGATTGTACTCGAGTTTGCGTTTGCGATCCTTGCTCCTATGCTAGATGATAATGGTGGTTCCCTCACAATCTCCGACTGTATCGTTTTCTCATGAGGTCTTCTAGGAAAGCTCATACCTCCCTTTCATCCTTTCATAAGAACTCTCCTTGACACATGGACTCAAGGACTGTTCGGGATGGGATGTGAAGACGCTCGTAAACAATCTGACACATGCTCCACAACTTGATGCCAAGGTGAGGGCATGAGGATAGTAGCTCCTTGAACCTCTCTAAGTATGCATTGAATGATTTGGTCTCATGCTGATAAAACAAATTGATTTCATTCCTCAGTTTTGGAGTCTGACGATTTGGAAAGTACGTCTTGAGGAATGCAGATTGAAACTGATCCCAAGTCTTAAAGGCATTTGCCTAGTTGCTGTACAACCACTTCTTTAGGAATGCAGCTTGAACATAGCACAGACCTCCTCAAATTCTCTGAGAAAGATATAGGGGTCACCCTTCCCAGTGAAGTGATGGAGCATGGATATAAACTGTGCCTGAACCTCAATGTGGTTCCCATTCGCCTCTGGCAATATGATGGACGGAGGTAGAGCAGTATGACTAGGGTAGCATCGATCACGCAGGGAAATGGGAACAAGAACAGGTGGAATGGGTGAGACAGGTGGGATAGGAGGGTCTAGCAACTGCTCCTCGTCGCGGTACTAAGCAGGCATGGAACCCGGACCGTGTGCGACACGAGAAGATGAAGGTGTCCAGAAGTCGACTACCGAGGTAGGATTTATGACACGCCTCGTCAAATGGCCACTCTCGTCTCGTGCCCACACAAGCATGCACAAAGGTGTGCACACACAAACCTTTTTTTTGACAACTAAAATAGAATGTGTATAGAGGAGAAGACAGAAGGACACATAAGAGAGAATGACTTAGGAGAGAAGGGAAGAAGTTCGTATGCTACGGTGGGTGGGTACAGGTAGAAGCACACAAGCAAACAAGGCTTAAATAACCTAAGGTCACTATAGGTCCTTACAGCTAGATGACGCCTAACTGTGTGGTCACGTGGACTCAAGACTCCTCACCTCCCTATGACGATGACCACAAAGCCCAGAAACTGAGCCAAGATTTGGAGATCTCGTCTCCCCTACGATCGATAGAGTGGGCGACGCCGATCAGGCCATGACAATCGCGACTGGATCAGTCTCCTAATGCACCCGAGATCCTTAGGGCCAATGTCTACTTGATTTTAAAATTAGGCTCTTCATTAGTGTGGTTTTTGGGGCGAAGTAAAGGGTGACGAAATCCCCCACCTTTTCTTATATGGGACAACCCCTCCTTAGTAGCGTTTTGGAGTCCTAATCTAGCAATCAACTCTCCAAACAAACACTCAACGCAACAGTTGTTGCAATGCAATTCCTACTAACTAATGCATGGTCATACCAAATGCATGAATGAGTGTAGGAGATGCGTACCTCATGCCAGCGTTCAACAACTGAAAGAAAAGCTAAAACAAAAGACAAACTACCTAGCTAAGTCAAGTACATGATGCATGACCTAAACAAGCAAGAATGTCTAATCTTTTGCTTTGGATTTTAGGGTCCAAGTTGCTTAAAAGGGGATTGATTATTGATTTGGGAGCAAACTATAAGTCAAAACATGCCAAATTGGGCCCCAGTCATTGTTTAAATGTTTTATTAATTACCGCAAGTGCACGGCCCCGATGAAGCGGTGCCAAGTGCGGGTCGATCAACAGGGAGGTGAGTAGCCTCTGGTTTGTCCGAAATCAAGTGGCGAATAAAGGGAGAAAAGATGTGATTATGCTAAAGTTAAACTACACTAAACTAATAAGTAAGAAATGTGAAAGAAAGCAAATAAAGATTAGAAATCAAGAAGAGAACCCCCTAAGGGATGGAGCGTGTGCACATATGAAGTGAAATAAGTGATGAATGATGCATGTAAGCATGTATGTGTCTATGTTTTCATGCATAGGAAGTGTCTAAAGATGTGGCAAAACCAATCAATACATTCACATAATGTATCAACAATTACTACTTGATTATCATAAGATTAGGCTCAGCATGTCTAAAGATATGGCAAGACTCATCAAAAAACCATAAACTCATGGGAAGAACAAAGGTAAGCATGGGAGGTGTCTAATCTTATGGAAAAATCAATCAAAACAATATTTCTTCAATCATTCAAGCAAGCAAACACAAATACAAACACGTAACTAACATGTAACATATTCAACAGGAAATTTCAATCAATAAACATGAGAAAACTGGACATGGGAAGTGTCTAAATCTTTTGGCAAATCCTATCAAATTCCCCAACATGTAAATGATTAAAATACCCCCAATCAACATACAAAACATGCAAGTCTACACAATCAATAATTCATCAAACATCCAAACTTCACAATATATATGAACATCATCTCCACCCCCCAAAGGCGATGGATCTACTCACTACACATTATGCTAGTAAATAAAGTAAATAAGAAAGGAGACAATATAACTAATTTAGCCTAAGATCAAAGAAACAATACTAAGCTAAGCATGCATTAAAAAAACGACATGAGAACAAAACACTGAAAATTTATTTTTTTTAATTGAGACACATTACTAGTAGCATTCTTCTCCACCATGAGTTTTTGCTCCAAGGCTTACTCCAAGTAGAGAAAATGGCACCAGGCAATGGGTGAATACAAAAGGAGAGGAAGAGTTCCATTTATAGGAATGAAAAAAGGTAACCGTGGACAATCCCCCGGTATGGGACTACACACATACTATAAATGGACATAAAACAACATAATACACGACCCGACGCAACCTTGAAACCTTTGTACCAATTTGGACCGCCAATTGGCGGTCCAGATAGATTTGATGGAGTCTGGATTTCGGTGGTTGCTTTTTGGCTTGATTTATTCATGTTTTATGAACCTGATTGGGTTGTTGATGTTTGGGCCCAGATCTAATTGCTAAGATACTCCTCATAATGGTGTGGAGCTTCTTGATTTCCACATTAGTCTTTTTGGTTTTACATCTGGGTCCTTCTGGCCTGCACCTCAGTCCATGAGTCTTGCAACTTAGTCTTTTTCTTGCTTTTAAGTCTTTTTTGTCTCTTCTTCTCAAACTTGTTTATTCATGAAACTTAAACATAAAACTCGTTACGTAGCATTGCTTAGGCTAAAAATAAAGGATATCAGACACAAATGAATGCGTGAAATGATGTCAATGCATGCACTTAAGAACGAAATTTTATTGATGCATGTGATATGCTAACCACGTTATATTTTGATGCAACATGTGAAGTAGAATGCACCATGTGTAATATTTATAGATATGTCCAGTCTTCTGATATATTGTGCATATTCGACGAGGTTGCACTACTGATATACATGTTAGTTCATGACTCGTCACGTATATATATATATATATATTTATATATGTCTTAAATCATCATTAGTTTCAGATGTGGTGTTCATGCGTGATTTGTCAAAACTGTCCAGATTTTCATGCAAGAGGAGCTTGCTATTATTAGTTCTTATACTCATGTTTTGATTCATGATTTCATTTAGACTTTAGTACATACATCGTTACTCCTTTCAGATCATAACTCATGCATTAATTACTACTATGCTCGGATAGTATTTCAATGACTCCTTGCTGATTTCAGATCACACATAGTCATGCGTAACTAACGATAACAAACCACGATGGTGTGCTGATATTAGATCGTATGTGCTCATAATTATTTAGTAACCTTATTCTAATAATGTTCCATGCTTTGGATATTGATTTTGGATTTCATACGCATCAATCTTTAATGCTCATACAAAGATGATTCTGCCATGATCTATTTTGAACATCGGTCATGTAGTAGTGCATTAATTCATGAGTATATTCTTGTAGTCCTTGAAGACATGATTACTGATTATGGGATGCGTATGCATGCATTAGCTCTTACGTATGTTCATATAACCTTTGTTCTTGCCCTGAATGTCTAAGTTTCTATTATGTATATGCTTTGAAATTCATGATGCATGATATCTAGTGCTTGCGACAGTTGTTTGTGATACTTCTTACTGTTATCCATTTCCATCACTTCTTTAATTTTTTATGCTTCTGATATGAAGTATGTTGATTGTGGGAATGTGTGATCCGTAGGATTTTAGACCTTATAACTTCTGATCATGACCTGTAGCCAACTCGGGTAGTTGGGGTCTCATTTTACCGAACTGGTGGTGAATTGCTTGCCGTTGTGAATGTGTTTTGATCCCTATTTTGGGTTATTGTTTCTGGTTGGGGCTACGAGGAGGTTATTTTATATCCTTCCTTGAGCCTGTTGTATACCCCTTTAGCTACATTGGATTTTTGATGATTAAGTAGCTTGCATTGCATTAATTCTGGGCACGTTCTGGGCACGTTCTATTTTCTGGGCCGACGGGCCATGAGTGGGTCCTCTAGCTTCAGATGTCATTCCAATAAGACCATCACATTGGGAGACCAGGCATAAGATAAGTCCTGGACAGGGGCGCTGCCATTTTGTCTGAGGGTAGGTGTTCCCATGTTCGCGGTGGTATTATGTAGGTCATTTGCCGTGAATTGGGAAACTTATCCGGCGCACCATTTTGTGCCAAGCGGTGGGTCATTGTCGAGTGACTGCCTTTGACCAGTGAGGCTGGTGTTCTGGTTCCTTTCGAGTAATGTGTTCGGGTGCGCCCGACTGACACGACTTATGGAGTCATAGCCTTCTGTTACATTTGATGCTTTCTATTCTATTTCTGACCAGCATGGTTGGTATTCTGATTCCCTTAGAGGGATTTCAGCGGGTGTTACTCGATTGGCACGACTGATGGAGTTGTAGCCTTTTGATGCATTATGTGCTTTTCTGTTTTAGATAGACTGCATGCATTCTTCTATAAAACTCTGATTGGGCAAGGGTCATACTTGGTTTTCTTTATAGAAAACTCACGCATATGTTGATGTGGTGCTTGCAGGTACTTAGATTCCTACAAGGCAGACTGGATAAGTAGTCGAAAATTCGGCACACGAGGGACACGTCGACCAGATTCTTCAGTATGTCTTTTGCTTCTGCATTATTTATGATGTATTTATCTTTTGAACTCGATGTAACCTATTTGACCTTATTACCATATATGGATAATCTCTCCCTTTTCAGTTATGTTTTATGTTTGTCTATTCATGTAAGATCTGTCTCCGTACTGTCGAGTCGTTTGTTTGGTGTCTCTTTGTAACTCCTTCGGTCCTCGGGGAGGTCTCTGATCGTGACACTTGTAGTCCTCCCCAGTGCACGAGATCGGGGTGATGCATTGCATACATTGCATCATATGTCTCTCATTTAGATTAATTTTATATCAATAAATGCTACTAAGGTATGTGTTTAGTCTTATTTACAGAATATAGGGACCTGAATGGAAATTACCCATATCCCGAGCATAAATGCGTGCAAGAGACTCATTTCTGTCATAAAGACCAAGTTCAAGATTATCGGGATTCAAATGGAAGTTCATCGAAGCATAAAATCATTCAAGGACCTAATTACAAAAAGGCCAAGGACTTAAGCGCAAAAGTAGCGAGGGACTTAATTGCAAAAAGTCGAGGACCCGAATGCAAATTAAAGTACCAAAATATTATTTTGGAGAAGTTCTAAAGAAAAATCAATTTGGATCTCCAAATATATGAAGGAATTAATTCGGAGCTCAAAAGAAAGGAAAGAAATCATCCAGACGCGCAAAGGACATTGAAATCATACCATAAACACACAGGAAAAATCCGGATTAAATCAGACTAGATAATGCGGCGAAATGGCCGCATCCTACATGCATTGTGCGGCGGAAAAGCCGCCCCCTTGTTGATCCGTGGCTTCGGATTTTGTCCAGTGGTGTCTCGCCACGTGTACTTTCCTATTTTATACCTAGGTCCCTTGTATCGGCTATAAATAGCCCCGAAACGATGTTGTAAAGGAGATTCTAATTTTTAGTCCATAATTTAGTAATAAAGTTTTGTTGTTTTATTTTGTGTTTTTAGTTGTCTTTTGTAGTTTCTCTAGGACCCCTTCTCCTTCCCTCCATCTATGAGTTTCTAACTCTTTCAAAGGGTGGAGGTGACGGATTTAGGGTGATGAGAAGAGAATGATGTTATTATTTTAATTTTGTATTAGTATATTTTGATTACTTGAGTTTATGTTGAATCATTTATCATGTAATGCTTTATAACTAATATGATTTATTATAAGTTTCAGATTTCTCCAATCAAAACTCGATATCTAAACCTCCACCCAACGGAATTCACCATCTTTGTTCTCGTTTTAGTTTTATTTGTTCATGTTTCGTGCTTTAGAAAATTAAAAACCAAAAATCTCAAAACCAAACATATTTTTCCTCTCTTTCTTCCTTAATCCAAAATTATAACAATAACAATATCTCTCCCTCCTTGTGTTCGACCCGTACTTGCCACGTCTTCATTGACGCCGTGCACTTGCGATATAAATTTAATTCACATCACGGGGCATTACAACTTGGTATCATAGCCGGTCGATCCCTAAAGTGTACAAAATCGAAAGACTCTCCAGTGGGGCATCTTGCCCAAGCCCTTTCGGTAATTTCCTATCTTTTAGAATTGCATTCTGAAAGTGATAGATCATATTTGCATTGGTTAAATTTCTTTCTTGTGGATTCCCTTGTGTGCTTGGAGACCAAAACAACCAAACCCCATCAGTCCTTCTCAACTCCCTAGCCTCCTCCCATGTTTTGGTGTCAAGATCTCCGACAAGTCCGGCCGGTCAAGCAAGCTAGAAGGGCAAGTGCAACATGCGACTTGCTAGCAAGCATGGGAGTCGGTTGCAGCGGGATTCCAGCAAAATCTAGGGTTCTTCTCAGACAGTTTCAGGTATGCTCCTACCCCTTTATCATAAGAGGATGTAGAGTGGGTGTTGGACGAAGTTTTGTCCAGCACCATTGGGTTAGCCGATCTGAGGTTCGGAGTACACAAGCGGAGATCCACCCGATATTGTGGATTGTGTTGCACCATCGGAATTTCAGAGGATTGCTGGGCTTTTCTCCCACTGGCACGACCCTGGCTTCATGCTTTCCTTGTTCGTTTGATGAAGAAACTAGAAGGTATGAGGCTCGGCTGTGGGGAGCAAGTCGGGCTTGTGTTTGCATGCATGTTGTGTGTGATTTGCTACCACCTCTTGTTGTTCGAAATTATGATTTCTAGGTTGATCTGTTAATGTATTTAACATGCTGTAACATCCGATTTGTCTAGGGTGTATTACTGATTTTAGAACTCGTGCTCCTTTATTATTTCATGACTTTGTTCGGGTGATATTTGCATCAATCATTACTGATCACAGATCATATGTCTATGCGTGACTTAGCAATTCTGTCCAGATTTCCTTGCATGAGGTGCTTGCTGATTTAGGTCTTATATTCATGTATGGATTTATAATTTCGTTCAGACATTAGTTACATAAATTGTTACTATTTTAGGTCACCTAATCTTGCATGATTTCAGGACTTGTTACGTCAGTAGTTCGTAAGTCATCACTGATTTCAGATCTTATATCTATGCGCAATCTAGCTAATTGGTCTAAATAATACACCATGACTCATTTTGATTTTAGTGCCGTAACGATCAATACAAGTATACGCTATGATTTGACAATTTCCTAAGATATTTTCATGACATCTCATCTGAGAATAAGTTGCATATTTTCAATTGTGATGTTGATGCAATAAGTAGGGTTGTTATGTGTCGATTGCTATGATTGCTAATCTGGTTTGATTTCGTTCCAGCAGTAGCCATATCACATATATAATCTGATTTTTGTAGACCTCCTCTGATATGTCTTGTTGTGCTTTGACATGAAAATGAAATCAGAACTCATCCTTGTTTTATGCAACTCATTCTATGACTTATAAGTAGTGTGAGTGGGGGCCCTCCTCACAAAGAGCACAAGATGAAAGGAGAGGTTCATAAATTAGACACAAAGGCATCTCATTCAAAGGATAAAACTGAAAAAAGTTGAACTTCTCAGGAGTTTGGGAAATATGGTGCAACGGAAAAAGAGTTTCTCTCGTTGCGATGTTGAAGTTATGATTGTAAATCAAAACTCTCCAACCAACAGGCTGGTGCGTCGGAACGACGTCAAGTACCTCGTTATGCATGTCTGACTCACCAGGCAAATAGAAAGTGGGTCTCTTACCCAAGATATCCTCTAAGGAACTCCCAATACCCTCATTAGAATTGTAGTTGTTTGATATCCCATCATTTCCAAGATGATCAGGAACACTAGAGAGAGGTAAACTCTCATCAGGTCGTTTGAAAGTAATGGTGCTAGGGAGCTCTTGCTCCACTTGAGGTGAGTCCTTAAGAGGCACAACATGAAGATCATGTGGCTTAAGGGCCACAAGACACTTGAGGTGAGTCCTTAAAAGGCACAATGTTGCGCTGACTTATAATGAAGTTGGTACATGTTATTCTAAATTCGGATCGAAACCCCCACCATGTGATCGTGAATTGAAACCCCAAGTCCCTCAGACTAACTAGGACATTTGCTTTGAAAGATTGTGCTTTGAATTTGTGGATGTGGTAGTGGTTCGACGTCAAAAGATAAATCCTCATGTTGATAAGAAAAGTTACTCTCCTGACATTCCCGTAATTGCTGCGTCATTTGACTCACTTGTATTGCCATATTTTGTATGGAGTGTTGAGTGGCTTCCATGAACGTAAGGAAAGTTTGTTTGAAGGAATCTGGTATGCGGTCAACTATGAGGTCCAAGTCAGAGCTTGAGAAATTTTGGGGTTGGGTGTTTATAGGCTGAGAATGAGTCCAATAATTCAGAGTGGGGTGTTGGTGGAATTCTGGATATTCGGGAGGAGGATACTGGGGTGGAAATGATATATACGAATTTGAATAAGAATTATCTCCCCACGAATCCATCCTTCTTGGGTTGTACGCGGGTGCGTATTGGTCACATTGAGCATTTTTAGAAAAGGTGTGCTCACACTCAGTCCCCGGGGGAACATAAGGACATTCCCCGAAAACATGACCACTCAACCCGTAATGGTCACATGGTACAACTACTGGAGCTACCGGTGCACTCATGTCATCTACCACATGCATAAAAGAGGCCAAAGGTTCTTGCAATGTCTTAGATTGATGACCAACATATGATCCGACATAACTAGATTATGGTGTAGCAGTCGGTGCCTCTCTCATATTACCCCAATATGAAGATTGCTCAGCCACACAATTAAGATTGTCCCAACCATACATGGTATTTGTCTGAGGCACCCCAGGTTGAATGGGTCTGGAATATCAGGGAGAATTTCCCTGGTCACAATAATGATATGGATGGTCGCCTATGTAACCATCCATCTTGCCAAAGAACTCTCGAGTCGGTCACTCTCACCACCACGAGGCCAAGCTCGCAAAAAGTGCTCGACTCGACCCTAAAATGATAGCAAAGAGTGTAAAGGTGAGGTGACTAGAACATAGAAGTAGGAGATAAGAAGATGACTCAGAGGAGAAGGAAGAATCCCTAAAGCTAGCGTGGGTAGTGGGAGAGGGTAGAAGCCTGATCTAGCAAGCACGACTCAAACAACTTATGACTATAGGTCCTTAGGCTAGACGACACCTAACTTCGAGATCACTAGTCTCGACACACCTCACCTCCCTACAAGGAAGACCACAATGCCCAGCAAGTGATACTAGACCTGGAGAGCAAGTACCTCCTACTCTCCACAAGGCACGCGACGCCGATCAAGTCATGACAATCTCAACTCGATCACTCTTCTAGTGCATCTGAAATCCTTATGGCCAATGTCTACTTGCTTTTAGAATTAAGGCTTTGATTAAGAGTGGTTTTGGGGGAAAAGAAAAGGTTGATGAAATCCCCCACCTTATCTTGTATGGGACAGCCCCTGCTTAGTAGCATTTTGAGTCTTAATCTAGCAATCAACTCTCCAAGCAAACGCTCACCTCACTCTTGTCCCGATGCACCTTACTAAGTAAAGCATGCTTTAACCATGCATGAATGAGAGAATGGGTGTACGTACCTCACGCCAGTAATCAACAATAAGAATGTAAAGAAAAGAAAGATGAGTGCGTGCAAGGTCTACTAATGATGCACGACCTAGATGACAATCGATCTATTCTTTTGCTTTGAGTTTTAGGTCCAAGTTGATTAAAGGGACTTGATTATTAATCTGGGAACAAACTACAAGTCAAAACCTTCCCAATTGAACCCCAGAACACAATAGTGAATGTAGAAACCACTAGGAAAAATAAGAGGGGAAATGGAGCTTACCAGGCCGCTAGTTGGCGGTCCCAGACCGATGATTGGTGGTCTAAAGGTCTGGTCCGTGCTCAAGTTTTCTGATGGTGTGTTGATTGGCATCATTTCATGCTTACATTTGTATCTTATATCCATTATATTTCACCAAAACAATCCTACGTGACAAGTTTTACGTTTGAATTACATAAATAAATAGGTTTGAAGAGAAGAGGCATAAAAAGACATAAAAGCATGAAAAAAGACTGAGTTGAGAGACTCAAGGAATAAGATGCAAGATTGAAGGACCTGAATGTAAGATCGAAGGACCAATGAGCAAACAAAAAAACTTCACAACATCATGGGCCGTATTTTGGCAATGATATTCGGGTCGGAGCTCCAACAAGCGAAGTAGATGCATCAAAGACAAACAAAGCCTTCCAGAAAAGGCCACAAGGTAATCCAAAGCGATCAGAACACTGTAGACCACCAATTGGCGGGCCAACACCGCTAATTGGCGGTCACTTTTGGTCTGGATCCGCTAAGATTTATGTGGAGTGTGTTTTAGTGTGTATTGAGTCTATTTCTGGTATTTGTTTAGTACCATACCAAGGGATTGTCCGGGATTACCTTTTTCTATGGCTATAAATAGAACTCTTCACCTTCTATTGTAATTACCCATTGCTTGGTGGCATTCTCTCTACTTGGAGTAAGCCTTGGAGCAAAATCTCAAGGTGGAGAAGAATACTACCTTCAATGTGAGTCATCTAATAAAATAATTTTTCCATTGTTTTGTTCTTATGTTGTTTCTTTATGAATGCTTAGCTTAGTTTTATTTCTTTGATTCTCGGCTAAACAAGTTAGAATGTTTCTTTTCTTCTTTAGTTTAATTGTTAGAGTAATGTGTAGTGAGTAGATCCATCCCCCTTTGGGGGGTGAGATGATGTTCATACATGCATTAAAGAATCGATATGAATGCTTTATACTTTGATTGTGTTGATAAATGTCAATGTATACTTGCTTGTTAGAGTAGAATACTACACTTGATAGGTTTTGCCATACATCTTAGACACCTCCCATGCTTGTTTAGGTTCAGAAATAACCAGCAAGTGTATATGAATGTTAATCAACTAGGTTAGTGAATGGATTGATAGGTTTTGCCATAACCTTTCGACACTTCCTATGCATGAAAACACTACCTAAATTTGTGCTTATAGAATGCATTCATCACCATCTTTTTACATGTGTGCACACACTCCACCCCTTAGGGGTTTTCCATTTCTGATTTCCAGCTTTCAATTTCCCTTGCTTTCGTTTTCCTTATTTGATGCTTACTCGTTTAGTGTAGTTAATCTTGTTTAGTGTAATCACAACTTCTTCCCCTCTTTTCCCACTTTCCTTCGAACAAACTAGAGTCTACACACCTCCTTGTGGATCGACCCATATTTTCCACCGCTTCAACGCGGCCGTGCACCTGCGATATTATAAACGATTAAACACGTTTTGGCGCCGTTGCGGGGGAGGTGCTCTGTCCAGACTCTGGTTTGGATGAATCGAGTGGGTTTAATCTTTTGTTTTTAGTTTCTTTTTGTTGCAGAGACATTGCAGCATCAAGGGGACACACCAGGAGAAATTTTGAGCAGAGAACGGCTTTTTCGACCGCCAATAAGCGGTCTGAGACTGCCAATTGGCGGCCTGGTGAGCTTCTTTCGCTCCCATTTTTGTTCTGGTGGTTTGTTGTTTTAATGTAGTAGTCTGAGAGTTCAATTTGTCATTTTTCAACCTGTAGTTAGCTCCCAGATTAATCAATTCCCCTTTTAAGACAATTTGGACCATAAACTCAAAGCAAAAGATTAGATTTCTTTCCATCTAGGTCATGCATCATTTGTAGACCTTGCACGCATTTGTCTTTTCTTTTCTTTAAATTCTTGTTGTCGATTGCTGGCGTGAGGTACGTGCACCCATTTTCTCATTCATGCATGGTTAAAGCATGCATTAGTTAGTAAGGTGCATCGGGACAAGAGTGAGGTGAGTGCTTGTTTGGTGAGTTGCTTGCTAGCCTAAGATTTCAAAATATATTTAAAAAGCATCACCTATAGTCTTCAAAGATAAGCTGGGGGATTTCATCACCCCTCCCTTAGCCCCAAAAAGCAGACTCAAGTAAAGCCTTAATCTAAAAGCAAGTATACATTGACCCAAGGAATTCGGATGCACTAGGAGAGTGATCTAGTTGAGACCGTCATGACCTGAACGACGTCGCCTGCATTGTCGATAGTAGGAGTTTCTGGATCTCCGGATTTGGTATCACTTGCTGGCTATTGTGGCCTTCGTTGTAGGGAGGTGAGGCATGTTGAGACTAGTGACCTCGAAGTTAGGCGTCGTCTAGCCTAAGGACCCATAGTCTTAAGTTGTTTGAGCCGTGCTTGCTAGATTAGGCCTCTAGCTTCTCCCATTACCCACGCTAGTCCAAGGGATTCTTCCCTTCCCCCTTGAGTCATCTTCTTCTCACTTACTTCTACGTTCTAGTCTCCTCCTCTTTACACTCTCTGTTAGCGTTTTAGGGTCGAGTCGAGCACTTTTTGCGAGCTTAGCCTCGTGGTGGAGAGACTGATATCGAACCACCACCACATGAGGATTGCATACATTGCATCATATGTCTTTCATTTAGATTAATTTTATATCAATAAATGCTACTAAGGTATGTGTTTAGTCTTATTTACAGAATACAGGGACCTGAATGCAAATTACCCATATCCCGAGCATAAATGCGTGCAAGAGACTCATTTCTGTCATAAAGACCAAGTTCAAGATTATCAGGATTCAAATGGAAGTTCATCCAAGCATAAAAGCATTCAAGGACCTAATTACAAAAAGGCCAAGGACTTAAGCACAAAAGTAGCCAGGGACGTAACTGCAAAGAAGCCAAGGACCCGACTGCAAGGACCAACGGAATTCACCATCTTTGTTCTTGTTTTAGTTTTATTTGTTCATGTTTCTTGCTTTAGATAATTAAAAACCAAAAATCTCAAACCAAACATATTATTTCTCTCCCTTTCTTTCCCTAATCGAAAATCACAAAAATAACAAGATCTCTCCCTCTTTGTGTTCGACCCGTACTTGCCACGTCTTCATTGACGCCGTGCACTTGCGGTATAAATAAAATTCACAAAAAGTTTTTGGCGCCGTTGCCGGGGAGGCGACGCAGATTTTGTTTTTTGTTGATTTCGATTCTATTCGGTTTATCTTGTGCGCGCTCTAAGTATTTGGATTTGTGTTTCTTGATACAACAGAGCGCGTGGGGAAATCTGAACGCAATCTGAGCAACAAGGGCGGTGGAATCGCCGCATACCAAGAAGAACTTGCGCCAGAATCGCCGCACATTTGAAGCATCTGGGCTTCAATTTTTTCTGGGGTTAGCACTATCTCTGGGTGGACGCGTGGAGCTACTGAAATTTCGAGAGCAGGCGGTGAACCCGACTGAGCGTGCGTAGGTAACCTTTGTTGCGTTTTTCCTCGTAATTTCTAGTTTCGGAAAATTTCCTTTTGTAGAACTGCACGTGTTATGCTTAAATTCCATAATTGGCAATAATTCAACTCTGACCTAAAAATTGGCAAAACTAGAAGAACTTAGTGCATGCATCATATAATGTTTTGTTTGCATTATTCTTGCTAAATTCTTGCAAATTAATTCTTGTTGAAGAGTGCTGGAGGCAAGGTACGTATCGCGGTTTTTATCGATTGCATTTAAGCATATAATCTAATTTGCATAGAACCTTGCAATTGCCCCCCACTAAAGACCATTGTTTGACTATCTTTGCTAGATTTAAGTTAAACTATATTAAGGGTAACTCCGTAGGAAAAGATACGGTGGGGATTTCATCATCCTTCCGTGGCCCACAAATCACAATCCTAAGTGTCACCTAAGCCTTAAAATTAAAATCAATTAGACATTGGCCCCTAAGGACTCAGACTCAATTAAGGAGAAGATTGGTTTGACTTGCTATGACTTGAAGCTGATCGAATTTAATTTGTTATCTAGAAAGTATTTTTGTGTTGACGTAAGTCTTCCAAGCGAAGTGGTTGTCTAATTCGCATCGACTCTGTCGGAAGCGCCACCACTAGCTATACACGGCCTGGCCAAGTTGGTTTGATTAGTGAGGGAGGTGAATCGTGCAAATCAATTCGACTCAACCAGTTAGGAGTCGTCTAGATTTAAGCGACACTAGGTGTAGGATTGTTTGAACCGTGCTTGCTTAGGAAATTTCTGACTGACCCTCTTTTCTATCTTTAGAGTTAAGTTTCCCTTCTCATATGAGTCTTCTTTCTCTTCTCATCTCAATTCCCTAGATTAGGATTCTTTTCTCATCTTTCCCCTTTCTATTGTTTGTTTCCATTTTTGAAAAAAAAATTTGTAATTAATTCTTGAAATTAAATTTGGAATTTATATTTCGAATTTGAATTCAAAAATTAATTCAAACCGGTGCACTCATATTTGGGTTCGGGACTTGAGCAATCGACTCTCACGAGTTCATCTAGATTCCAGTCTAGAGCTTAGCCCCAATCCATCTGCCGCGCCACCTCACCCAGATCCAATGAGTGAGAATGTAGTGGACCCACCTGTTGCACAACCTATAACTCTGAGGGATCAATGCTACCCAGCGATGGATGCTCAGCCATCGTGCATCGTTATGCCCACCATACAGGGTCGCGACTTCGAACTTAAGGCACAATACATGAGTATGTTGCCTAAGTTCACCTCTAGGGAAGACCCATATCTCTTCCTTAGAGAATTTGAGGAAATCTGCTCTCTTATACAATACGAGCATATCCCTGAGGAGGCAATGCGTCTAAAATTTGTGCATCTAGCATTGAAAGACGACGCTAAGAAATGACTATATAGTCTAGCCGAAAGATCTATTTGGAGTTGGGTTGAGTTTGTTCAAGTATTCCTAAAAAATATTTCCCCAACCATAAGACTATGAGGATTAGGAATGAAATTGTTGCATTCGTTCAATCTGAGAGCGAGTCGTTCTATTCCTATCTAGAAAGATTTAAAAGTGTGTTGACCCACTGCCCTCATCATGGAATTCCAAGATGGCAATTGTGCCAAATTATTTATGAGGGATTGACACCCACATCTAGGGTTATGGTAGAATCCGTAAGCCAAGGGAACTTCATGTCAAAAAATGAAAATGATGCCTGGACTTTTCTTGAGGATTTAGCTGAAAACAGTATGCAATGGGACAATGCTAGAGCACCGCTTAACCCGAGTATAGGATCTAGTATAGCAAGTCAACCCAAACCAGGTGTCTTAGCTGTAGATGCCAACATAGCGGCTGAAGCAAAACTAGCTACCCTTATGCGCAGAATGGAAAGTCTAGAGCTACAAACCCGACCCCGAGTGAATCAAGTCTCGTCTATCCCTTGCTCTAGATGTGGTCAGAGTGGTCATTTAATGGAGGATTGTGCAGACTGGGAACAAGTTAATGCCACGTTTAACCATGCTAGAAATGACCCATAGACATCAACCTATAACTCGGGTTGGCGTAATAATTCCAATTTCTCATCTAGCCAACAAGGTCAACCTCCTAGACAACAACCAAACCCGTATAACCAAAATTATACATCATCTGGGTTTAGTAACAATGAAGATTATGATGTTAGGTTGACAAGCTTGGAAATTTTGATGAAAACTTTTATACAAACAACCAACCAGTCCTTCCAAAGGCTAGAGACACAAGTCAGCCAACTCGCACAAATTGTAGGTGCAAGAGAAAATGGTCAGTTTCCAAGTCAACCTGAGGTGAATCCAAGATCTAATAATTCATATCAGCCCTATCAACCACCTCTAGGAAATAACAACCCTAGACCGGTTCAAATGGTTAATGAGGAAGGACCGTTCCAACAAATAAATGCAGTAGTATCATTACGGTCCGGAAGACAAGTATATAACAATGTGGTAAATCCTAGAACGTCTAATCAATCTAGCCATCAAGCAACCACATATGACCTAACCATTGAACCTGACGTCCAATCTGAAATGCCCAACCCACCTATTCAACCTGAACTTGAGCGAGTCTATGTTCCTAAAGCCCCATTCCCCAATAGACTCAAGAAGAACTCAAGTGCACAAATGGAGAAAATCTTGGAAGTATTTAAGCAAGTTAAGGTGAATATTCCACTCTTAGATATGATTCAACAAATACCTGCTTATGCTAAATTCTTAAAACATCTGTGCCCTAAAAAGAGAAAAACAAACGTACCAAAGAAGGCTTTCTTAACTGCAAACATAAGCTCTATTTTGTCCAGCACATCTCCTATAAAGTATAAAGACCCTGGGTGTCCCACAATTTCATGTGTAATAGGGGATACTTTTATCAACAAAGCCCTTCTAGACCTTGGTGCTAGTGTTAACCTACTCCCGTTCTCTGTCTACGAGGAACTCAACCTTGGTCCACTAAAACCCTCTAAGATAACCCTTCAATTTGCTGATTGCTCTATTAAGAAACCAAGAGGTATAGTAGAGGATGTTTTGATTAAGGTTGGTGACTTCATTTACCCAGTGGATTTTGTCGTTCTAGACACTGAACCTGTTGTCGATCCTAAGAGACAAATCCCTGTGTTACTAGGCAGACCGTTTTTAGACACTTCTGAAGCTTTGATGAATTGCCGAAATGGGCTCATGCAACTATCTTTTGGAAACTTAAAAGATGAATTTAATATCTTTCATGTTGATAATGAGCCAAAAATAGTATGCAATCAAAGTGATGTTGTGATGAGATCGTATATTAATAAGATTTCTGAATCAAATAAATCATCACAAAATCAAAAAGGAAGTAAGAAAAAGGGGAGTAATTCTTCGACACACCCACCATCACTCGAGCAAATAAGAGAACCAATACATGTGAGGGGTGTGGAATCTGTGACTCAGGACTCTCAGTGCAACATGTGGCACAATTCAACTGGATACATGCACCAACATGGTGACATTCAATCCAGTTCTGATTATGGTTGACTGTGAACAAACTCCATCCCTCCACCGCAGTTTACCCAGGTAATAAGTGCATTTACTTTATATTTGCATACATTGAGAACAATGCATGATTTAGGTGTGGGGGGGGGTGTTTATCTATCTATCTGTTTTATTTTTCTGTTCTTTAAAAAAATTAATAATAATAATTAAAAAAAAATGTTTCATGACATAGCTTAAGATTGAACTACCAAAACCCGTGTACAAATTGCATTGAGTTTTTGTTCCTTATTATATAGTTCTGCTTGTAGAAATTATGACATAAATGTAAGTTCCAAAGAAATAACCCATTGCCCTTTAAGACATGTATGCACTTAAATTGGATGAATCAAATCTTTGAAGTGGTTGATAAAAAGCAGAGGTTGAGGAAAATATATCGGGAAGTGTGGACTTCTAATAGCAATTAAGCCTTGAGGAAAATAAAAGTAAAAATAAAGGAATAAAGTGAGGAAATCACATTTTGCAAAATGATTACAAAAGCCCAAGCCTTTGAGTCACTGGTCCGTAGGGGTATCTTAAAACCCGGTAACTTGAGTCTTCCAGCTCGGGATTATCGACCAAACTCGCTACACGAATGCAAAAAGGGTAAAAGTGTTAGAAAAAGCAAATGTGTTGAATCACGGAAAGAGAAAAGAAAAAAAAATACTCAAGGCCCAAAGCTAAAAGAATGATCCATGCCATGGTTGATCCGAATGATACTTCACCACCAGAGGAGACGTGCAAAATAATTGAAGTGATAACATGTGTAGAAGGGTTAGTGGTGTGAATGTTGGAGGAATAAAGACCAAGTCAGATTCTTTATGAGTTAGATTTATATAATGAGCATGCAAGAATTCTAAGTGAGATGTATAAGGTTGAGGTGAAGATATTGAGAGTTATTAATGGAATGTTGAATTAAGACTTTGTGGGTGTGTCAACTAAAAACCCTCACGAGACAAAACTCGTCCTCTAAGGAAACTTAGGGGTTTAAAGGCTTGTTGCACATGCTAAGTGCAACCGTGATTCCTACGAAAGTGAGTTAGGATTTTCCTGTTTTCATTTTCCTTATATTTTGTTTTGCTAGGGACTAGCAAAATCTAGGTGTGGGGGTATTTGATGCATTGCATACATTGCATCATATGTCTTTCATTTAGATTAATTTTATATCAATAAATGCTACTAAGGTATGTGTTTAGTCTTATTTACAGAATACAAGGACTCACATTTACAGAATAAATGCAAATTACCCATATCCCGAGCACAAATGCGTGCAAGAGATTCATTTCTGTCATAAAGACCAAGTTCAAGATTCTCAGGATTCAAATGGAAGTTCATCCAAGCATAAAAGCATTCAAGGACCTAATTACAAAAAGGCCAAGGACTTAAGCACAAAAGTAGCCAGGGACGTAATTGCAAAGAAGCCAAGGACCCGACTGCAAGGACCAAAATATTATTTTGGAGAAGTTCTAAAAGAAAAATCAATTTGGATCTCCAAATATACAAAGAATTAATTCGGATCTCAAAAGAAAGGAAAGAAATCATCTGGACGCGCAAAGGACATTGAAATCATACCATAAACACGCATGAAAAATCCGGATCAAATCAGACACATATTTACGGCGAAATCGGCGCACTTTACATACACCATGCGGCGGAAACGCTGCCCCTTGAGGATCCGTGGTTTC
The DNA here is from genome assembly GCA_963682175.1 of Triglochin maritima. Lineage (NCBI taxonomy): Eukaryota > Viridiplantae > Streptophyta > Magnoliopsida > Alismatales > Juncaginaceae > Triglochin > Triglochin maritima. Next base: position 22,222,074 of record OY821772.1, on the reverse strand, counting down.
TAATTTCTGCCAGTCGTGTCTCGGCACGTGTAATTTCCTATTGTATACCTAGGTCCCTTGTATCGGCTATAAATAGCCCCGAAACGTTGTTGTAGAGGGTCCTTAGCTTATGTTCTTATTTTTAGTCTTTAGTTTTTGCACCAAAATTTAGTAATAAATTTCTGTTCTTTTATTTCGTGTTTGTAGTTTCTTTTGTAATTCCTCTAGGACCCCTTCTCCCTCCTCCCATCCATGAGTTTCTAACTCTTTCCAAAGGAATGGGGTGACGGATTTAGGGTGATGAGAAGAGAATAAAGTTATTATTTTAATTTCGTGTTAGTATATTTTGATTACTTGAGTTTATGTTAAATCATTTATCATGTAATGCTTTATAACTAATATGATTTATTATAAGTTTCAGAATTCTCTAATCTAAACCTGATATCTAAACCTCCACCCAACGGAATTCACCATCTTTGTTCTTGTTTTAGTTTTATTTGTTCATGTTTCTTGCTTTAGATAATTAAAAACCAAAAATCTCAAATCAAACATATTATTTGTCTCCCTTTCTTTCCCTAATCGAAAATAACAAAAATAACAAGATCTCTCCCTCCTTGTGTTCGACCCGTACTTGCCACGTCTTCATTGACGTCGTGCACTTGCGGTATAAATAAAATTCACAACAGACGCACACTCGTTTTCTACATGACCTATCCTACCATATGAATGACAGGGAACTCGACCAGATGTGGACATGTGAGGTGCACCTTGTTGGTTTTGGAGTTCAATCAAATCCATACGATGTATTAAGGCTGCCATGCGTGCCTCGGTGGCCGTAGTGGTATTGACAGCAAATGCGGCACCCAATCTAGTCGAGTTTGCATTCGCGATCCTCGCTCCTATGTATGATGATGCTGGTGGTTCCCTTACACTCTCCCATTGCATGGTTTTCTCAGTGAGGTCTTCTAGGAAAGACCACGCCTCCTTTTCATCATTTCCTAAGAACTCTCCTTGACACATGGACTCAAGGAGCATTCGGGACGGGATGTGAAGACCCTCGTAAACAATCTGACAAAGATGCCACAACTCAATGCCTTGGTGAGGGCATGAGGATAGTAGCTCCTTGAACCTCTCTAGATATGCATGAAATGTTTCGGTCTCAAGTTGATAGAATGAATTGATTTCGTTCCTCAATTTTTGAGCCCGATGATTTGGGAAGTACTTCTTGAGGAATGCAGATTGAAACTCATCACAAGTACTAAAGGCATTCGCCTGGTTGCTGGACAACCACTTCTTGGCATCATCCTTTAGTGCAAAAGGAACAAGCCTAAGATGGATGGAGTCTATGCTAAGTTGTTGCAGCTTGAACATAGCACAGACCTCCTCAAATTCCCTGAGAAAGATATATGGGTCACCTTTCCCAGTGAAATGAGGGAGCATGGAAATAAACTGAGGCTTAACCTCAAAATGGTTCACATTTGCCTCTGGCAATACGATACATGAGGGTAGAGCAGTACGGCTCGGGTAGCATCGATCACATAGAGGTATGGGAGCCACAACATGAAGTACAGGTGGAACATGTGGGTCCAGCAACTGCTCCTCCTCCCGAAAATGTGCAGCCATTGAACCCGGACTATGTGCAACACAAGAGGAGGGAGGCGTCGAGAAATCGACTACCGAAGCAGGGTTGACAACGCGCCTCGTCACACGGCCACTCTCGTCTCGTGCCCACGAAAGCATGCACAAAGGTGCACACACACAAAACAAAACCTTTTTTTAACAAAGAATGTGCGTAGAGGAGAAGACGGAGGGACACATGAGACATAGAATAACTCAGGAGAGAAAGGGAAGAAGTCCTTATGCTACGGTGGATGGCTACAGGTAGAAGCACACAAGCAAACAAGGCTCAAACAATCCTAAGGTCGCTATAGGTCCTTACAGCTAGACGACGCCTAACTGCGACGTCACACGGCCTCAACACGCCTCACCTCCCTACGACGAGGACCACAAAGCCCAGCAAGTGAGCCAAGATCCGGAGATCTCGTCTCTCCTACTATCGACAAAGTGGGCAACGTCGATCAGGCCATGACGGTCGTGACCGGATCACTCTCCTAATGCGTCCGAGATCCTTAGGGCCAATGTCTACTTTGATTTTAGAAATTAGGGTCTTGATTAGTGTGGTTTTTGGGGGCAAAGGAAAGGGTGATGAGATCCCCCACCTTATCTTTTATGGGACAACCCCTCCTTAGTAGCGTTTTGGAGTTTTAATATAACAATCAACTCTCCAAACAAATGCTCAACTCACACTTGTTTCAATGCACTTCCTACTAACTAATGCATGTTCATACGAAATGCATGAATGAGAGTAGAAGGTGCGTACCTCACGCCAGCACTTAGCAACTGAAAATAAAGCTAAAACAAAAGACAATCGACGTGCCTAAGTCGCATACATGATGCATGACCTAAACAAGTAAGAATGTCTAATCTTTTGCTTGGGATTTTATGGCAAAGTTGATTAATGGGGATTGGTTTAATGATCTGGGAGCAAACTAGAAGTCAAAACATGCCAAATGGAGTCCCAAATTCCTAAATCAATTATGGCAACAAGACAAAGAAAGGAGAGGGTAAACAAAGCTCACCAGACCGCAAATTGGCGGTCTCCGGCCGCTGATTGGCAGTCCAAAGTGCCAAGGTTTCCTCCAAACTTCTCTAGCTGCCTCTCCGTGCCACTCTGATTGATTCATTTTTTATTAAACCACAAGTGCACGACCGCGTTGAAGTGGTGGCAAATACGGGTCAATCCACAGGGAGGTGTGTCGACTTTTGGTTTGATTACACTAAACTAATGAACTAGAAGCAAGGAATTGAAAACATGAAATGAATTACTATGCTAACCTAAGCAACTATTAAGAAGAAAGATAAGTTGGAAATCCGGAATCTAAAACCCCTAAGGAGTGGAGTGTGTGTGTGCACAGGAAATAAGAGTGGTGAATGCATACAATAAGCTCAAGTGAGGTTAGTGTTTGTTAATGCATAAGAAGTACCTCATGGCAAGACCTATCATTTTCAACACTAACCTAGGTGATTAATATGAGCAATGCAAGGTTGTTATTAAAAACATAACGAGCATGGAGTTTACCTAACTATGGCAGAAACCATCAAGTAAAGTTCTTACTAATTCAAGCAAGCATACTAATATCTCTCACAAACAATAATATCTAGCATTCATACCACCTACATAACATGTACATACATCTACTCCACCCCCAAACGGGATGGAACTACTCACTAATCATTACACTACCTACATTAACAAAATGAAACATTATACTGAAAGGAAATTTAACTAAGCAAGAAGGGAGCATTAAAGAAGCTTAAAAGGAATGGAAAGACTAAACAAGCATGCACAAATTAAAAGACAAGATTAAAAAAATGAACAATTATTTTATTAACAATGACTCACATTGAACGTAGCATTCTTCTCCACCTTGAGTTTTGCTTCAAGGCTTACTCCTTAGTAGAGAGAATGCCACCAAGCAATGGGTAGTTTACAATAGAAGGTGAAGAGTTCTATTTATAGCCATAGAAAAAGGTAATCCGGGACAATCCCTCGATGTGGGACTAAACAAATACCAACAATAGACAAAACATCCACTAATACGCGTGCTCCTGAAATCTTAGCGGATCCGGGAAGATCCGGACTGCCAATTGGCGGTCTACAGGATCCGGATCTGGCTCATTTTTGTTGTGGGCTTGTCTTGATGTATTTGTTGGTCTTGGATGCATCTACTTCGCTTGTCGGAGCTCCAACCCAAATAGAATTGCCAAAATATTCCCCATGATGGTGTGGAGTTTTCTGTTTTGCTCTTTTGTCCTTCGGACTTACGTTCATGTCCTTCTCCCTTGCATCTTAGTCCCCAAGTCTCACAATTAAGTCCTTTTTCCCTGCTTTTGGGTCCTTTCATGCTTCATCTCTTCAAACCTATTTATTTCCGAAATTCAAACATAAAACTCGTCACGTAGCATTGCTTAGTGGTAAGATAATGGATATAAGATACAAATATAAGCACGAAATGATGTCAATCTGATTCATCGTTTTATTTAAACCGCAAGTGCACGACCGCGTAGAAGCTGTGGCAAATACAGGTCATCCACTGGGAGGTGTGTCGACGTTTGTTTTGTGCGAAGACGAGTGGTAAAGAAAGAAGAGAAAGGTTGATTACACTAAACTACACTAAGATGCAAAAGGAAATGAAAGATAAGCAATAAAACTAAACCCCAAAGGGGGTAGAGAAATAATGTGAACATAAAGAAGTGTGTGTGTGTGTGTGTTCATTAAGCTCCTCACAATATGTAGTGCATGAAATCATAAAACTAAATCCAACTTTTCCTCCACATGAATTAAGATTTGATCACATCATTAAAACATACAAGACAATAATTGGAATGAAATTAAATGAACTCATGTATAAAGACTAGACCCTACTATGCCTCCACATGAATTAAGATAAGACTATATCATTAAAACATACAAGACATTAACCAAGGTAAAGGCAACAAGAGCACATACACTACAACTTGCGTTTCCAATTTTAATTCCATCAATATCCTAACCTTATCATTCCCCATAAAATAGGTCCACTAATCAAAGCATAAGCTAAGCTTCATTCAAGAGCATTAGCATATCAAAGATAAGAGTGGAAACCCATTAGATGGTTATGGAAATCATATAAAGCTCAAGGGATTAAGATAACACACACTTAATTCACTACATGATTATATAACATATTTCTCCACCCCCCAAATGGGGATGGATCTACTCACTACTCATTACACTAACTACATTAACAAAATGAAACATAATACCGAAATGAAATTAATCAAAGCAAGCAAGAAACCTTAAAGAGACTAAAAGAACATGAGACTAAAGAAACATGCAAGACATGTAAATTGAAATTAACTAAGCAATGTAAAAACTAAAGCAAACAACAATAACTACAAAACTTCTATTATTACTCACTCCAAATTACAAGCAGTCGTTCCTCCACCAGAGTTTTGCTTCATGGCTTCACTCTTAGTAGGGAAGAAGGCCACCAAGAGAGAGATGGGTACAATGGAAGGTGAAGAGTTCTATTTATAAGCATGGAAAAAGCTAATCCGGGACAATCCCCCGATGTGGACTAAACAAATACCAAAAATATACTAAACATACACTAATACACGTGCTCCCAAAAGAGAAGAGGATCCAGAGCTATCTGGACCGCCAATTAACGGTCCTAGACCGCCAATTGGCTGTCTATAAGCTTCAGATCCATTTGGTTTTTGTGGTGAACTTTTCTTGAAGTATTTGTTGGTCTTGGATGCATCTACTTTGTTTATTGGAGCTCCGACCCGAATTAAAATTTCAACATACTCCCTCATGATGGTGTGGAGTTTTCTGTTTTGCTCTTAGGTCCTTCGGTCTTACGTTCAGGTCCTTCTCCCTTGCATCTTAGTCCCCAGGTCTCATAATTAAGTCATTTTTCCCTGCTTTTGGGTCCTTTCATGCTTCATCTCTTCAAACCTATTTATTTCTGAAATTCAAACATAAAACCCATCACGTAGCATTGCTTAGGTGTAAGATACAAATATAGGCATGAAATGATGTCAATCTGATTGATCGTTTTATTTAAACCGCAAGTGTAACATCCCCGAACAGCGGAAAATTTAAACTTTTAAAATCAAGGGGTACACGAGGATAAAACAATCAAGAGTGGGGACATTACTGAAAGAAATACATAAATAAGTCTGGTGCATCATATTACATAAGAGTTTGTCAAAAGAGTGATTACATCATCACACAAAACACATAGTACATGTAATCACGACAACCAAAAGTAGGTAGACGACCGGATGCAGTCCCAAAGTGCAATCTCCCTCGGTCACCACCCGCCGGAACCTAACGCGGTCCTGAAAAAGATGCAACAACAACGCCTGAGTTTCCATAAGGAAACCCCGTATGACAAGCTTACCTATATGCCCTAACATACTAGTATAGCATGACATGGCATGGAATACAAAACAGTAAAACAACATTGCCACCAAGGGCCAAACTGGACATCCGTCCTGCGATCGTTCCCGCTGCCACATAGGCCACGCGGTTTACAATCGCCACCGCTGCCACACAGGCCCCACGGTCCGCAACATCGCCGTCGCCACACAGGCCACACGGTCCAACAACCACCGGTACCACACAGGCCACATGGTCAAACATTGCCATCGCCACACATGCCGCACGGTCAAACATCGGGTCCCCGTAGAGACCTACCGTAGGCACATACGGTCTAACGGACAGTATGCAACACATCCCCACACGCGACTACACAAACCAAGGGATCGGTGAGGAGGCGTTCGCACTTCCGCGCAGGTAGAATCAGATCTGAAAACATCGTGGTCCACCACCACACCAACGGAGCCTTCGCTCAGGTCGGTCCATCAACCACCACCACACAGACCGTACGGGATATCACTCGAAAGGTGCCCAGTCGAGCTACCTGCCGGAACAAATCATCGGCAGTCCATCGCCACAACCACACAGGCTACGCGCGATCCTCCCTGCCGCCACACAGGCCGCACAGGGGCCCTACCGCCTCCACACAGACCGCACGGCACGTGCCATCACTGCCATCAAGGCCAGTCGAACATATCCGCCACAAAGAGGGCCAAACAATCGACAGATCCAAACCGAAGTCCACGGGGTCAACGAGGTCCACGTGCAACACCAACTCCGGCTCCATACGAGCAGGGCCGAGACCTCCATCGCCGTCAATAGGTCGGTACCTCTCTGGACCTCCGTCGCCCATCCTGGCCGGTAGTCACTGTGCCTCCGTAGCCATCGGCCGGTAGTCACTGCACGCACCTGTCAACAATTGCGTGTTGCTGAAGAAATGAGATCCGTGATCCCTCAGGCTGCTACTCTAACAGGAGTCTAACGATCCACCAGATTTGTCACGATCCATACATGGAGGTGACGCGTTCCGGACACCCACACTCTTCCACACGGCGCTCCCTGGGCAGGCACGCGTAACGCGCCTACCGTCACCTCCCGGCTCACGCACAAGGCGAGGACACGGGTTTCCGTGGACAGAGTTGGCATCCAAAAAGGGAACCAGGAATTCTGTCCTGGGCCGAAACAGTCGACCGGCAAAGGTGATTTGGTCGACCGTTTCCAGAAAGGAATCGGTCGACCGTACGCCTAACACGGTCTACCGCTGCGCTCAAAACACAATCCCCCAACGGTCGAACAAAGGTCTAAAACTGGTTGACCGAACGAGGTCAAAATCTGGAGTCTGGTCAACATCAAATTCAAATCTATCGGTCGACCGAAAACAAACAGGGTCAACCTATTATTTCTATGTCATATAACGGTCGACGGAACACATAAAAATGGTCGAACAACATGCATAATAATCCAGTACACTTAAGTTCCGGTCGAACGAAACACAACAGGCACTCCCAACTCACCAGCAAAATGCACTACGGGTCGACCGCCAAGAGGCATCGTTCGACCGGTGAAGGTTAAAGTCGGGTAAAAACACTACGTTCGGTCGACCGTCGAAGGGACCCGGTCGACCGACAAACGTCTTCAACCTCGCGCCAGCCGAGGTTTTGACGCTGAAACTCGTCGCCGGCGAGGTCTCCGACCTCCCGCGACCCACCAAAACATCACCCCAACGTGGGTGATCACTAAAGGCCTCTAATGCAAGAACTTGGCATACCTTCTCTTGAAGAACGACGAAGACACCGGAGCTCACATGACGGTACCTCGATACCGCGACCTCACGCTCGTCCTCCTTGCACCACACCACGCCCAACACTCCCTTGCCCCGCACGCCTTCCTCTACGACCCTCACCACCGGTGCTCAAGGATCAAAAATGTAATATCCTGGATTTTTGAGGATGAGGTAATAATCAAATAAATTAATGACTATGGACTTGATTTTGATTTCATGAATTGTTTCTAGATTATTCTCAATATTTCATAAGGTGTGGACTTTGATGCAATTTTCACAAACTTTACATGTGCTTTGCTATTAGGAGAGAAGATGATAGCAGTGGATGGATTGGTATATATACATGAGTTTTAGAGTGGAGAAGTAAGGTGAAGGTGGAGTGAGGGAAGAGTTGAATGGTGGTAGGATTCGTTATATACAAAGATGGAGATTGGATGTGATTATGGAATTAATCTTGTGGTTGCGAGACAGGCAAGTACTGATTCGTTATTCTTCAGTTTCATATCATGCTTGTCTCTCTTGATATTCGTAGTTGCATGCATGTTGAGTATTGATATTGATTTTGTGGATATGCATATGATTGCATGGTGGTGTTTCGGTTGACATGTCTTGTCGCTGTATGTATATTTCTGGCTGAGCCACTTAGGAAAGAGCTGCCTAGCGGACAACGTGGAGCCACCCGAGAGAGGAAAGGGCTGCCTGTCGTTAGTGTGGGGCTACCAGGGGTGCGTCTGACTGATTGATAGATTTCAGAAGCACAAGATGTGGTCTAATCCGAATGGGGGTTCCAGATTGTTATGCATGCATTTTATTTGTGATGCATGTCTCTTGATTGTGCTTATTGACTGAATGTCATATTCTGTATTATTTTCCACATGATTATGATTCTGATTGATTGACGGTTGGAACTTGCGGGCTGTCGAGCTCACAATTTGTTGATTATATTTTTCATATTATTATGGGCCTATCAGATGGATTTAAATATCAGAGTGTGCAGCGGTCAGGATCGTGGATCATATCTTAACGCACCGGGTTTGGGCGGGCAAGCACATGTCTGGGCTCGGGGCGTTACAAATGATACATATCAGAGCAATACGATCCTCGGAATTAGTCGGAATCGGATTTTAAATATAAAATTTTGATTGACTTGGAATTTGAGAACTTGGATTTAGAAGTATCGAATATTGATTTGATTATGAATTTACAGATATTTGGACTTGAGTAAAATGTGAATTTGGATTTGGTTGGATTTATTATCCAAATTATGAGCAATAAGTTGATGTTGGTATTTTTAAATTTGATGAATAATGAGTTGAATTTTTTTTTTGGTTTTGTTCCAATTGAGACAAGATTGAGATCAAATTTCGGGGACGAAATTTCTTTTAAGGAAGGTAGAATGTAATATCCTGGATTTTTGAGGTTGTAGTAATAATCAAATAAATTAATGACTATGGACTTGATTTTGATTTCATGAATTGTTTCTAGATTGTTCTCAATATTTCATAAGGTGTGGACTTTCATGCAATTTTCACAAACTTTACACGTGCTTTGCTGTTAGGAGAGAAGATGATGGCAGTGGATGGATTGATATATATACATTAGTTTTAGAGTGAAGAAGTAAGGTGAAGGTGGAGTGAGGGAAGAGTTGAATGGTGGTAGGATTCGTTATATACAAAGATGGAGATTGGATGTGATTATGGAATTAATCTTGTGGTTGCGAGACAGGCAAGTACTGATTCGTTATTCTTCAGTTTCATATCATGCTTGTCTCTCTTGATATTCGTAGTTGCATGCATGTTGAGTATTGATATTGATTTTGTGGATATGCATATGATTGCATGGTGGTGTTTCGGTTGACATGTCTTGTCGCTGTATGTATATTTCTGGCTGAGCCACTTAGGAAAGAGCTGCCTAGCGGACAACGTGGAGCCACCCGAGAGAGGAAAGGGCTGCCTGTCGTTAGTGTGGGGCTACCAGGGGTGCGTCTGACTGATTGATAGATTTCAGAAGCACAAGATGTGGTCTAATCCGAATGGGGGTTCCAGATTGTTATGCATGCATTTTATTTGTGATGCATGTCTCTTGATTGTGCTTATTGACTGAATGTCATATTCTGTATTATTTTCCACATGATTATGATTCTGATTGATTGACGGTTGGAACTTGCGGGCTGTCGAGCTCACAATTTCTTGATTATATTTTTCAGATTATTATGGGCCTATCAGATGGATTTAAATATCAGAGTGCGCAGCGGTCAGGATCGTGGATCATATCTTAACGCACCGGGTTTGGGCGGGCAAGCACATGTCTGGGCTCGGGGCGTTACAAATGATACGTATCAGAGCAATACGATCCTCGGAATTAGTCGGAATCGGATTTTAAATATAAAATTTTGATTGACTTGGAATTTGAGAACTTGGATTTAGAAGTATCGAATATTGATTTGATTATGAATTTACAGATATTTGGACTTGAGTAAAATGTGAATTTGGATTTGGTTGGATTTATTATCCAAATTATGAGCAATAAGTTGATGTTGGTATTTTTAAATTTGATGAATAATGAGTTGAAATTTTTGTTTGGTTTTGTTCCAATTGAGACAAGATTGAGATCAAATTTCGGGGACGAAATTTCTTTTAAGGAAGGTAGAATGTAATATCCTGGATTTTTGAGGTTGTAGTAATAATCAAATAAATTAATGACTATGGACTTGATTTTGATTTCATGAATTGTTTCTAGATTGTTCTCAATATTTCATAAGGTGTGGACTTTCATGCAATTTTCACAAACTTTACACGTGCTTTGCTGTTAGGAGAGAAGATGATGGCAGTGGATGGATTGATATATATACATTAGTTTTAGAGTGAAGAAGTAAGGTGAAGGTGGAGTGAGGGAAGAGTTGAATGGTGGTAGGATTCGTTATATACAAAGATGGAGATTGGATGTGATTATGGAATTAATCTTGTGGTTGCGAGACAGGCAAGTACTGATTCGTTATTCTTCAGTTTCATATCATGTTTGTCTCTCTTGATATTCGTAGTTGCATGCATGTTGAGTATTGATATTTATTTTATGGATATGCATATGATTGCATGGTGGTGTTTCGGATGACATGTCCTGTGGCTGTATGTATGTTTCTGGCTGAGCAACTTAGGAAAGAGCTGCCTAGCAGACAACGTGGAGCCACCCGAGAGAGGAAAGGGCTGCCTGTCGTTAGTGTGGAGCTACCAGGTGTGCGTCTGACTGATTGATAGATTTCAGAAGCACAGGATGTGGTCGAATCCGAATGGGGGTTCCAGATTGTTATTCATGCATTTTATTTGTGATGCATGTCTCTTGATTGTGCTTATTGACTGAATGTCATATTCTGTATTATTTTCCACATGATTATGATTCTGATTGATTGACGGTTGGATCTTGCGGGCTGTCGAACTCAAAATTTGTTGATTATATTTTTCAGATTATTATGGGTCAATCAGATGGATTTAAATATCAGAGTGCGCAGCGGTCTGGATCGTGGATCGTATCTTAACGCACCGGGTTTGGGCGGGTAAGCACATGTCTGGGCTCGGGGCGTTACAAAAAAGGAGAGGAAAAGTTGGGTGGAGAGGAGTAAGGTTTTGAAGAAGAAGAAGGAAAGAAACGTGAGAGGGAGAGAAGTAAAGGAAGGAGAGAGATGGGTGTTTCTTCCTTCACCAAAACCAATACCAACAGCAGCCTACACCCCTCACCTCAACCCAACACATCACCACAGCCGCACCCTACACCCCTATCAATCTTCACCCAAGCCTCCACCATTCTTCCTCCATTCCCATGCAAACCCTCCATTACACCACCTAATCACCAATTAGATCCTAACCAAGATTAGGGTCCTTTCAGCAAGTGCACGGCCGCGTTGAAGCGGTGGCAAATACGGGTCGTCCACTGGGAGGTGTGTCGACGTTTGGTTTGTCCGAAGGCGAGTGGTAAAGAAAGGAGAGAAATGTTGATTACACTAAACTACACTAAGATGCAAAAGGAAATGAAAGATAAGCAATAAAACTAAACCCCAAAGGGGGTAGAGAAATAATGTGAACATAAAGAAGTGTGTTTGTGTGTGTGTGTGTGTGTGTTCATTAAGCTCCTCACAATATGTAGTGCATGAAATCATAAAACTAAATCCAACTTTGCCTCCACATGAATTAAGATTAGATCACATCATTAAAACATACAAGACAATAATTGGAATGAAGCTAAATGAACTATAAAGACTAGACCCTACTATGCCTCCACATGAATTAAGATAAGACTATATCATCAAAACATACAAGACATTAACCAAGGTAAAGGCAACAAGAGTACATACACTACAACTTCTGTTACCAATATTAATTCCATCCATATCCTAACCTTATCATTCCCCATAAAAAAGGTCCACTAATCAAAGCATAGGCTAAGCTTCATTCAAGAGCATTAGCATATCAAAGATAAGAGTGGAAACTCATTAGATGGTTATGGAAATCATATAAAGCTCAAGGGATTAAGATAACACACACTTAATACACTACATGATTATATCACATATTTCTCGACCCCCAAATGGGGATGGATCTACTCACTACTCATTACACTAACTACATTAACAAACTGAAACATATTACTTAAATGAAATTAATCTAAGCAAGCAAGAAACATTAAAGAGACTAAAAGAACATGAGACTAAAGAAACATGCAAGACATGTAAATTGAAATTAACTAAGCAATGTAAAAACTAAAGCAAACCACAATCAACTACAAAACTTCTATTATTACTCACTCCAAATTACAAGCAACCTTTCCTCCACCAGAGTTTTCCTTCAAGGCTTCACTCTTAGTAGGGAAGAAGGCCACCAAGAGAGAGATGGATACAATGGAAGGTGAAGATTTCTATTTATAAGCATGGAAAAAGCTAATCCGGGACAATCCCCCGATGTTGGACTAAACAAATACCAAAAATAGACTAAGCATACACTAATACACATGCTCCCAAAAGCTAAGCGGATCCAGAGCTATCTGGAACGCCAATTAGCGGTGGTAGACCACCAATTGGCGGTCTATAAGCTTCAGATTCATTTGGTTTTTGTGGTGGGCTTTGCTTGAAGTATTTCTTGGTCTTGGACGCATCTACTTTGTTTATTGGAGCTCCGACCCGAATCGAATTGTCAAAATACTCCCTCATGATGGTGTGGAGTTTTCTGTTTTGTTCTTAGGTCCTTCAGTCTTACGTTCAGGTCCTTCTCCCTTGCATCTTAGTCCCCAGGTCTCACAATTAAGTTTTTTTTCCCTGCTTTTGGGTCCTTTCATGCTTCATCTCTTTAAACCTATTTATTTCTGAAATTCAAACATAAAACTCATCACGTAGCATTGCTTAGGTGTAAGATAATGGATATAAGATACAAATATAAGCATGAAATGATGTCAATCTGATTGATCGTTTTATTTAAACAGCAAGTGCGCGACCACGTTGAAGCGGTGGCAAATACGGGTCGTCCACTGGGAGGTGTATCGACGTTTGTTTCGTGCGAAGGCGAGTGGTAAAGAAAGTAGAGAAATGTTGATTACACTAAACTACACTAAGATGCAAAAGAAATGAAAGATAAGCAATAAAACTAAACCACAAAGGGGGTAGAGATATAATGTGAACATAAAGAAGTGTGTGTGTGTTCATTAAGCTCCTCACAATATGTAGTGCATGAAATCACAAAACTAAATCCAACTTTGCCTCCACATGAATTAATCATAGATCACATCATTAAAACATACAAGACAATGATTGGAATGAAGCTAAATGAACTCATGTATAAAGACTAGACCCTACTATGCCCCCACATGAATTAAGATAAGGCTATATCATTAAAACATACAAGACATTAACCAAGGTAAAGGCAACAAGAGTACATACACTACAACTTGTGTTTCCAATATTAATTCCATCCATATCCTAACCTTATCATTCCCCATAAAATAGGTCCACTAATCAAAGCATAGGCTAAGCTTCATTCAAGAGCATTAACATATCAAAGATAAGAGTGGAAACCCATTAGATGGTTATGGAAATCATATAAAGCTCAAAGGATTAAGATAACACACACTTAATACACTATATAATTATATAACATATTTCTCCACCCCCCAAATGGGGATGGATCTACTCACTACTCATTACACTAACTACATTAACAAAATGAAACATAATACTGAAATGAAATTAATCTAAGCAAGCAAGAAACATTAAAGAGACTAAAAGAACATGAGACTAAAGAAACATGCAAGTCATGTAAATTGAAATTAACTAAGCAATGTAGAAACTAAAGCAAACAACAATTAACTACAAAACTTCTATTATTACTCACTCCAAATTACAAGCAGCCCTTCCTCCACCAGAGTTTTGCTTCAAGGCTTCACTCTTAGTAGGGAAGAAGGCCACCAAGAGAGAGATGGATACAATGGAAGGTGAAGAGTTCTATTTACAAGCATGGAAAAAGCTAATCCGGGACAATCCCCCGATGTGGGACTTAACAAATACCAAAAATAGACTAAGCATACACTAATACACGTGCTCCCAAAAGCTAAGCGGATCCAGAGCTATCTTGACCGCCAATTGGCGGTCTATAAGCTTCATATCCATTTGGTTTTTGTGGTGACTTTAATTGAAGTATTTTTGGTCTTGGATGCATCTAATTTGTTTATTGGAGCTCCGACCCGAATTGAATTGTCAAAATACTCCCTCATGATGGTGTGGAGTTTTCTGTTTTGCTCTTAGGTCCTTCGGTCTTACGTTCAGGTCCTTCTCCCTTGCATCTTAGTCCCCAGGTCTCACAATTAAGTCCTTTTTCCCTGCTTTTGGGTCCTTTCATGCTTCATCTCTTCAAACCCATTTATTTCTGAAATTCAAACCTAAAACTCGTCACGTAGCATTGCTTAGGTGTAAGATAATGGATATAAGATACAAATATAAGCATGAAATGATGTCAATCACAATCACACTTCAAGTCTCCTGAAACAAAGAAACACTACAAAACACAAATTTAACCCACTCGAATCGTCCAAACAAGAGTCTGGACTGGCACCTCCCCGACAACGGCACCAAAAACTTGTTGAACATTTTATATTAAACCTCAAGTGCACGACGTCGGTGAAGACGTGGAAAATACGGGTCGTCCACAGGGAGGTGAGCAGTCTCTCATTTGCACGAAATCAAGTGGAAAAAATTGGGACGAGAGTTTGATTGTCCTAATCTACGCTATACTACACTACGAAGTAACACATGCATAAACAAACAACAAACGATGAACTAAAACTTAACTAAGAACGAAATAAGTGTGCTGGAATGCAGAAATAAAAAACCCCTAAGGGGTGGAGTGAGTGCACACATGCAAAGAGTTGGGTGTTGAACACATTCTTTAAGCACAAATAAAGGTAGTGTTTTTTCATGCATAGGAAGTGTCTAAATGTTATGGCAAAACCTATCAATCCATTCACTAACCTAGTTGATTAATATTTACATACACAAGCTGGTTATTTCAGAACCTAAACAAGCATGAGAGGTGTCTAATCATTTTGGCAAAACTCATCAAGTCATAAGTTCTATCCTAAACAAGCAAGCATACATTCATGTTTTATCAACACATTGTATATAAAGCATTCATTCCATTCTCTTTTGCATGTATGAACATCAACTCCACCCCCAAAGGGGATGGACTACTCACTACACATTAGACTAATTATTAAACTAAGCAAGGAAAGCATATTAACTAAGCAAGGAAAGCGTATTAACTAAGCTACTAAAACTAATGAAATGAAATTAAACTAAGTAAAACAAGAAACATTAAACAAACAACATAATAAAGAAACTTTTATTAAAATGACTCACAATTCAATTAGCATATTCCTACTTAAGTGTGTGCTTCAAGGCCTCACTTCAAGTAGGAAGAGTAGCCACTCAAAATGTGAAGTGATTACAATAGAAGGTGAAGAGTTCTATTTATAGCCTTAGAAAAAGGTAATCCGGGACAATCCCCGGGCATGGGACTAAACAAATACCAGAAATATAATAAACACCCTCTAATACATGTGCCCGCGAAGTTTTAGCGGATCCAGAGAGATCCAGACCGCCAATTAGCGGTCCATAAGCTTTGGATCCGGCTGGAATTTGTTGTGGGCTTTTCTGGATTTCTTTGTCGGTCTTTGATGCATATACTTTGTTTATTGGAGCTTCGACCCGAATCTAATTGCCAAAAATACTCCCCATGATGGTGTGGAGTTTTCTGTTTTGCTCTTTTTTCCTTTGGACTTACGTTCAGGTCCTTCTCCCTTGCATCTTAGTCCCCAGGTCTCACAATTCAGTCCTTTTTCCCTGCTTTTGGGTCCTTTTATGCTTCATCTCTTCAAACCTATTTATTTCTGAAAATCAAACATAAAAATCATCACATAGCATTGTTTAGGTGAAAGATAATGGATATAAGATACAAAAGTAAGCATGAAATGATGTCAATCAAATCACGGTTGCACTTAGCACGTGCAACAAGCCGTTAAACCTCCTTGTCTCCAAGGAGGAGGAGTGTTGTCTCATGAGGGTTTTCAGTGGACATACCCACAAAATTCGAACATAGTTACAGTATTAAATCTAGAAACTAGACTCCATGGATTCATTTTTATTGATCATTGGATGTGATAATCCTATGGGCTGACTCTATATATGTATCCAGTCCACACACCTAGGCTAATAAATCATTCGTGCAAGTTAATTAACGACTTAAGTGAAAGAAATAGACAACTTTAACCTCCTAAATTGATACAAAGTGTAAAGTCCATTAAGGTTCTTATTTGCATTACCATTTTTTTTCTTCTTTTATTTCTATCTAGTTGGTGTTTCATTCTCCCAGGGTCAGGTTTCGTGCATCATTGCCTATGAGGACTTACAATATCACGTACACTAATTGACATCTTATCATGCATATCTTTGTGTCTTATATCGATTATCCTTCACCCAAACAATGCTATGTAACGAGTTTAATGTTTAAGGTTTTAGGAATAAGTAGGTTTGAGAAGGAGAAACTTTAAAAGGACTTCAAAGCAAGAAAACTGACTAAGTTACAAGACTTATGGACTAAGATGCAAGAGAGAGGGACCCGAATGCAATACCAAAGGACCAATGAGCAAATGAAGAAACTCCACACCATCATGGGGAGTATTTTGGCAATTCTTTTCGGGTCGGAGCTCCAGCAACCGAAGTAGACGCATCAAACATAAACAAAGCCATCAAGAAAAGCCCACACGAAAGCCCAACGTGATCCAAACCCTGTAGACCGCCAATTGGCGGGCTGGGACAGCTGATTGGCGGTTCGGGTTGCTCCGGATCCGTTGCGGTTTAGTAGGGTCATGTATTAAAGTGTATTTATTTTTGGTATATGTTTAGTCCCATACCGGGGGATTGTCCCGGATTACCTTTTTCTTTGGCTATAATTAGAACTCCTCCTCCCTTGTATTTATCTCTCTCTTGGTGGTCATCCTCTTTACTAGGAGTAAAAGCCTTGAAGCAAAAACCCTGGTGTAGAGAGGGGACTTGTAATTGAGTTAGTAATAATAGATGTTTTGTTAAGTTTTCTTGATAGTCTTGTCGTTTCAATTCTTGCATACTTAGTTAACTTCTTGTTTTAGTTTTCTTATAATTAGTTTAAGCATGTTTTCTTTCCGTAGTATAAATGTTAGTTTAAGTATGTGTGAGTAGTTCCATCCCCTTTGGGGGTGGAGTAGATGTGTATACATGTTATGTAGATGGTATGAATGCTAGACATTGTTGTTTGTGATAAATGTTACTATACTTGTTTGAATTAATAAGAAATTTTACTTGATGGTTTCTTTCATAATGTTTAGGTACATTACATGCTTGTTTATGTTCTTAATAACAAACTTGTCATGCTCATATTAATCACCTAAGTTAGTGCTTTAAATGACAGGTCTTGCAATTAGGTACTTCTTATGCATTAACAAATACTAACTACACTTGAGCTTATTTTACGCATTCACCACACTTATTTCATGTGTACACACACACTCCACCCTTTAGGGGTTTTCCCATTCCTGAGATTTATCTTTCTTTTTAGTAGTTGCTTGCTTAGTTTAGATCATTTTGTGCTGTCATTTCCTCCTTGCTAGTTTACTAGTTTAGTTTAATCAATCATTTCTCTCCTTTGTTTCCCACTCGTATTTGAATAAACTAAAGTCGACACACCTCCCTGTGGATCAACCCATTTTGCAACCGCTTCAACACGGTCGTGCACTTGTGGTTAATTAAAACGTTCAATCAAGTTTTTGGCGCCGTTGCCGGGGAGGTGTTATGTCCATACTTTGGTTTGGACGATTCGAGTGGTTTTAATTTTTCTTTTTTAGTTTTGATTTGTTTCAGGGATCCTCAGGATCAAGGGGAGGCAACTGTAGGATTTGGAGAGCGAAAAACGCAACAGTTACTGCCAGTCAGCGGTCTGGGACTGCCAATTGGCGGCCTGATGAGCTTCACTTTCTCCCATTTTTGTTTTGGTTGTTGTGTGTTTTCGTGTAGTTGTCTGGGAGCGCAATCTTGCATGTTGTGACTTTTAGTTTGCTCCCAGATTAAAAATCAATCCCTTTAATCAACTTGGACACTAAAATCCAAAACAAAAGATTAGGCATTCTTACTTGTTTAGGTCAAGAATCACATACTTGACTTAGGCACGTAGTTGTCTTTTATTTTAGCTTACTTTCAGTTGATGAGTGCTGGTGTGAGGTACGCATTTCCTACTCTCATTCATGCATTTTGTATGACCATGCATTAGTTAGTAGGAATTTCATCGGGACAAGAGTGAGTTGAGCGTTTGATTAGAGATTTTTTTGCTAGATTTAGGATCAACACGCTACTAAGGAGGGGTTGTCCCATAAAAGATAAGGTGGGGATTTCATCACCCTTTGCTTGGCCCAAGAAATGTCTCTTAATAAAAGCATTAATTCTAAAAGCAAGTACACATTGGCCCTAAGGATTTCAAACGCATTAGGAGAGTAATCTAGTTGAGACAGTCATGACCTGATTGGTGTCGCCTGCCTTGTCGAAATTATGAGGTACTGGATCTCCAGATCTGGTATCACTTGCGGGGCATTGTAGTCTTCGTTGTTGGGAGGTGTCGACACTAGTGACCTCGAACTTAGGCTTCGTCTAGCCTAAGGACCCATAACCTTAAGTTGTTTGAGCCGTACTTGCTAGATTAGGCTTCTACTTTCATCACTACCCATGCTAGCTGTAAGGATTCTTCCTCCTCATCTGAGTCCTCTCCTCATCTATTTTCTACGAGTAGTCTCCTCCTCTGAGTACACCTTCTGTTGTGTGTTTTTTAGAGTTGAGTCGAGCGTTTTTATGCGAGGTTGGGCTCGTTCTGGTGAGAGCGCTCGACTTGAGAGAGTGCATTTTTTTGAGATAGACGGTCTAGGTGATCGGCCATCTCCGCCTCGTGCTCCTTTGGAGCGTGAGGCCGATTCTCCTCGTGGTGACGGGGAGACCGGGTTCCATACATGGATTACCTCGGTCCGCTCCCCCACCACGTAGACCTCCTTCTCCACTCGAGAGGGAGAGGGATTCGAGGAGGATCGAGCTCTTGGTTCACCACCACCTTTAGCTTGACAGGATAGACCGATGACTTTCTGGGAGCAGACCCATCCTGTTCAGTCCGCGCAACCTTTTTGCATAGTTCTTCCCCCAGCTCATGGGAACAACTATGAGCTGAAACCTCAGTATTTGACCATGTTTCCTACCTTCACTGCCAATAAGGATGATCCGTATATTTTTATACGTGAATTCGAGGAAGTATGCTCCATGTTCAAGCTGCAACAACTTGATGAGGATTCAGTTTGGTCGAGGTTGATTTCTTTCGTGTTGAAGGATAACACGAAGAAATGGATGTACAACCTCCCAATGAGCTCTATTCGGTTTTGGGATGACTTTGTGACCGTATTTCTGAAGACATTTTTCCCTCAAAGGAAAACTCAACAGATACGACACCAGATACATCAAATGTATCAGACTGAGACCGAATCTTTTCATGCTTTCTTTGAGAAGTTCAAGGACCTTCTCCAGCAGTGCCCTCATCATGGACTTGAGCTATGGTAGCTGTGCCGGATTGTTTATGAGGGACTCAACTACAACACCCACACATTGTTGGAGTCGATGTGTTAGGGTGATTTCAAAATGAATCCCATCAATGAGGCATGAGACACTTTTGAGTTAATGGCTGAACGTACCTTCGAGTGGGACACCATGAGAGAGCCACCAGCCGCCAGGTCTTCTAGTCGTGTTGGATCATATCAAGTTGAGTCAACTATCACGTCTGAGGCAAAATTGGTTGATCTCATGCGAAGGATTGAGAGTTTAGAGTTGGACCGAGCTCCTGTAGCTTAGGTCGCTACTCCTGGGTGTAGTAGGTGTGGACTTATGGGCCATGATGACTTGGAATGCGCTTACGTTGCAAGGAATACTGAGCATGAAAATGCGATGTATTAACAGAGGCCTCGTAACTACCCGTACAGTCACTCCGACAACTTGGGATGGCATAACCATCCTAACTTCTCTTGGGGGACTAGTGGGGGTAACGGTCAGAGCTCGCACGCTCAACCTCAACCTTCACCTTGTAAACCTCCAAGCCCATCGGCGACCTACCAACACCCACATCAAAGGTCTCAGCACCATAATTACCAACCTGCTTAGGCCTCATTGTCGGGTTATTCTAACCAAACTCCACTACCCCAACGGGTAGACTCGAAGGACCCCACTCTAGAACAAACCCTTCAAGCGTTCATGCAGGGCACACAAACCATGTGTTGCGGCCAGCAATAATTCGGTCAAAGCATTGGAAATGCAAGTTAGCCAGTTGGCTCATCAACTCCATGAACACGAGAAGGGTCAGTTACCGAGTCAACCTGTGGTAAATCCCTGGGGTCAACTTGCTCAGGCTAGGCAGAATATGCACAATGTCGAAAGTGAACCTTCCCAACATGCTAATGTTGTCCATACCTTAAGATCAGGAAGGCTTGTTGTCAACAATGTGGAAATGCCTGAAGCCAACCCTGTTGGTGACCCTTCTGAGGAGGGTCGTGAGTCTTTCAAAGAACATAATTCTGAGACTCCTCCTCGTGATAGTTATGTCCCCATGGCACGATTCCCTCATAGGTTGACTAAACAACATGATGAGCATTGGGACAAAATCGTTGATGTACTTAGGCAAGTCAAGGTGAACATCCCATTGTTGTTTATGAGGGCCTCAACGACAACATCCGCAAATTGTTGGCGTCGATGTGTCAGGGTGATTTCCAAATGAAACCCATCAATGTGGCATGGGACACTTTTGAGATAATGGATGAACGTACCTTTGAGTGGGACACCATGAGAGATCCAGCTGCCACCAGGTCTTCTGGTCGAGCTGGATCATATCAAGTTGAGTCAACTATCATGTTTGAGGTGAAAATGGCTGCTCTCATGCGTAGGATTGAGAGTTTAGAGTTGGACCGAGCTCCTGTAGCTCAGGTCGCTACTCCCGCATGTAGTAGTTGTGGACTAACGGGACATGATGACTTCGAATGTTCTTATGCTCCAAGGGATACTGAGAATGCAAATGCGATGTATCAACAGAGGCCCCGTAACGACCTGTACAGTCACTCCTACAACCCTGGATGGTATAACCATCCTAACTTCTCTTGGGAGCCTAGTGGGGGTCACGGTCAGAGCTCGCACGCTCAACCTCAACCTCCACCTTATCAACCTCCATGCCCATCAGGGACCTACCAACCCCCACATCAAAGGTCTCAGCACCATAATTACCAACCTCCTCAGGCCTCATTGTCGGGTTATTCTAACCAAACTCCACTACCCAGCGGGTTGACCCGAAAGACCCCACTCTAGAACAACGGGATGTTCACAACAACCCGACGATGAGGCCTGAGCAGGTTGGTAATTATGGTGCTTAGACTTTTGATGTGGGGGTTGGTAGGTCACCGATGGGCTTGGAGGTTTACAAGGTGGAGGTTGAGCATTCGAGCTCTCACCGTTACCCCCACTAGTCCCACAAGAGAAGTTAGGATGGTTACGCCATCCCGAGTTGTAGGAGTGACTGTACGGGTAGTTACGAGGCCTCTGTTGATACATCGCATTTTCATGCTCAGTATTCCTTGCAACATAAGCGCATTCCAAGTCATCATGGCCCGTAAGTCCACACCTACTACACCCAGGAGTAGCGACCTGAGCTACAGGAGCTCGGCCCAACTCTAAACTCTCAATCCTACGCATGAGAGCATCCATTTTCACCTCAGACGTGATAGTTGACTCAACTTGATATGATCTAGCTCGACTAGAAGGCCAGGCGGCAGGTGGCTATCTCATGGTGTCCCACTCAAAGGTACGTTCGTCCATTATCTTAAAAGTGTCCCATGCCTCATTGATGGGTTTCATTTGGAAATCACCCTGACACATCGACGCCAACAATTTGCGGGTGTTGTCCTTGAGGCCCTCATAAACAATTTGGCACAACTGCCAAAACTCAATTCCATGATGAAAGCACTACAAGAGAAGGTCCTTGAACCTCTCAAAGAAAGCATGAAACGATTCGGTCTTAGTCTGATATATTTTGTGTATTTTGTGCCGTATCTATTGAGTCTTCCATTGAGGGAAGAATCACTTTAGAAAGACAGTAGCGGCGTCATCCCAGCACAGAATCAAGCTCACTGGGAGGTTGTACATCTATTTCTTCGTGTTATCCTTCAACGCAAAAGAAATCATCCTCAACTGCACTGAATCCTCATCAAGTTGTTGAAGTTTGCACATGGAGCATACGTCCTCGAATTCACATATAAAAATATACAGATCCTCCTTATTGGCAGTGAAGGTAGGAAGCATGCTCACATATTGAGGTTTCAGCTCATAGTTGTTCCCACGAGCTGGCGGCAGAACTATGCCAGAAGGTTGCATGGCCCGAACAGGATGGGTCCGCTCCCACAAAGTCATCGGTCTATCCCATCGAGCTAAAGGTTGTGGTGCACCAAGAACTTGATCCTGACCGAATCCCTCTTCCTCCCGACTTAGAGGAGGAGGAGAAGGAGGTCTACGTGGTGGTGGCAGAGGACCGAGGTAATCCAAGTATGGACCCGGTCCCCCCCCCCCCCCATCCGCACGAGACAACTCAGCCTCTTTCCCCAAAGGAGTACGAGGCGGAGATGGCTGATTGATTCGTTTTAATAATAACCGCATGTGCATGGCCATGTTGAAGCGGTGACAAATATGGGTCGATCCATAGGGAGGTGTATCAACTTTAGTTTGTTTGAAGGTGTGTGGGAAAGGAAGGAGAGAAAATGAGTTATGATCTACACTACGCTACAATGCGAAGGGGAATGGAACATAAGCAATAAAACTAAACCCCATGCGAGAAGAGAGAACATCTACTCACTTATTTCTTATCTACACATGAACCAAAACCCTTACACTAAATGTCTCACAACAAGATTTAAAGGGTCCTTGACTACAACAAACTTCCTTAAATTAACAGACACGAATTATTGACTCACTAGGTTTAGGGTGGACTTCTTTAAGTGTTTGAGTACTGAAACCCTATGATTACTCACCCCCGAGGGAAAGCCGGGGTACATCCTAACGACTAGATAAGTCCTAAAGCCACTGTACTAGATATCCTAATGCATCAAGTTCAAGACAATTTTGGGAACTTTCTTTTTACTTTGCCACTCAATAGTTTTGCACATGTTAAACACACGCAAAACCTACAAAACATTTTCTTTCGCAAACACATGAAGATTTTGAAAGAAATGTGAAAATTTTAAAGCACTAGGCAACAAAAAGACGACAAGTCACCCAAGGATCATTGCAAGCAGATATATCGATATTAAATGCAGCACACAAACATGATCCTAACAATGCACACAAAATAAAACAAAATTCAAAGTAAAAGAGTCGACTATGTACACATGTAAAACACCCCCCCCCCCCCACACACACCTACTTCATGTATTGTCCTCAATGAATGTGAGCAAGATAGTACATGGATTTATGCATGAAAAAGAAGAGATCTCACCAACGTGAAGTACAAAGGGAAGTTCATGGCTATGTTGATGTACACAACCCAAATTACCTCAAAACCTGTGAGATGCTAAAGAAGGGATAATACGTGAAAGAAATGGGGCCCAAATACTCAAGGGTTGGAGCCCACAACAATCGATGCTCACTGAAGGAGCCTTTTGTTGTTTTTTTCTTCGTTTTCTCTTCTTTTCTAATTTTTTTTAATATAACTATGTACAAAAAAAATAAGTTCCCATCTTCATTTGGCAAAGGACATCAAATGAGAACCTCAAAAGTGGGTCAATGCAATTAGAAAGGGAACATGACACCACGTGGGGCCAGAATACTCATGCGTGGGCCCCCTCACAAAGAGCACAAGATGAAAGGAGAGGTTCATGAATGGGATGCAAAGGCGTCTCATTCAAAGGATCAAATTGAAAGAGCTTGAACCTCTCAAGAATTTGGGAAATATGGGGCAACGGAAGAAGAGTCTCTCCCGTTGCGGTGCTGAAGTTATGATTGTTAATCCAAAATCTCCAACCAACAGGTTGGTGGGTCGGAACGAGGTCAAGAACCTCGTTAGGCATGTCCGACTCACTAGGCAAACAGAAAGCGGGTCTGTTACCCAAGGTATCCTCCGAGGAACTCCTAATACCCTCATTGGCAATGTAGTTGTTTGATGTTCTATCATTTCCAAGATGATCAGGAACAATAGTGAGAGACAATTAAAAATAAACGTGGTGATCAGGAACAAATAAACGTGGAATTAAAAATAGTAATTGAAGTATTAAGGAAGAGACAATTGCAAACCACAAATTCGTCAACACCGGAGTTTAGAGAGGTTCGGCACCCACACTCGGGTCCTAGTCCTCCTCGCAAGCCTCGCTCGATCCCCCGAGCCTCGCTTACGGTTCCACTAACCGATCTCTGTTCCGGGCCGAGATCAACGTCATTTACAACATCGAGCCTCGTGAACAATCTCGCCTCGCTCGTGTCTCCTCTCACAACCCGAGAGGTAGCTTCCTCGAAGCTTTACAACTCTTTGATTCTTGAATATGAAAGTTGAATCACAATCTAACCAACACTCTATATTTGAGCACACTTGGATATTGATATGGAATTGGATATGCAAGTGGTGAAGTTTAGGCTTGAGTGTTGTGGATTGAGAGCTTGAAGATGGAGAGGATTTGACTTTGAGTATTGGATAGATAGGAAGTGTTCAAGATGTCCAAAACAACCAAATCAGGTCCTATTTATAAGCCTTCAAGCTCAACTAGCCATTTGGGAGTTTAACGGTAGTATGAAGAATTGGTCTGAATGAAGAACTCGGTTGACCGATTATATATCGGATCACCGTTCACCAACCTCCAGTAGCTTTTATCTATTTAGACCTAATTAAGTTCGGTTAACCGAAGTCCATTCGGTTCACCGTTCCAAGGTGGACAGTAGAATTGTTTGGGCTCTGATCTACTCAAGTTTGGTTGACCGTGTATACTTTGGTAGACCGAAGCAGCACGGGTATTGCGCTGACATGGCGTGGGAAGTTGGTTTACCGTTAACAGTAAAGTGCCACGTGTAAAATAGTTGTTGGGCTCCTAAAGCCAATAAGGATTCGTTAGACCGAAGTGTGTGTGATCGTCCGAAGTGGGTCAAGTTAATTGGACTCTAGGGACTCGATTTGAATGTGACCGTTGGAGCAAAGTCCAAAACCGGTCCAGGGCTATTCGGTCTTCCGTAGGGTTAATTCCAGAGAACACCTAAGTTTTATTGGTGGGAACAATTCGGCTATTCGACAGGTGTTCGGTGGACCGAACTGGGTATGATTCGGTTAACCGAAATATGTTCGGTTTACCGAGGAATGACGGGACAGAATCCTAGTGCTCAAGTTTACATTAAACCTTATGGACTCAATAAATATAACGTTACATGTTTTGATCCAAAGCTTTGATTACAAGTCTTGAGTCTTGATGTCTTTGTCCCAATGCTCATTTCCTTGATTGTCTTGATCAATCTATTAAGATGATGGCAAGTATACAAATATATATATGCAATGCATGTAATCGTGTTTCCTCACTTTGATTGATTACGTTGATTGATTAAGATTAATTTAATTAATCATCAAAATTAATATAGATTCAGGCCAAAAAGCCAGCTGTATGCTCATACTCAGGCTCTGGGGGAAGTAAGGACATCCCCCGATAACATGATAACTCAACCCACAACAGTCGCACGGTACGACAATTGGAGCTACCAGTGCACTCATGTCTTCTACCTCACGCATGAAAGAGGCCAAAGTTTGTTGTAATGTCTCAATTTGTTGATCAGTGTATGATCCGACATAACTAGACGATGGTCTAGCAGTCGGTGCCTCTCTCATACCACCCCAATATGAAGATTGCTCAGTCACAAAATTAAGATTGTCCCAACCATACGAGGTGTTAGTCTGAGCCACCCCAAGTTGCATGGGTCTGGAATACCAGGAAGAATTGTCCTGCTTCCAACAATGATATGGATGGTCGCCCATGTAACCATCCATCTCAACAAAAAACTCTCGAGTCGACCACTCTCACCACCACGAGGCTAAGCTCGCAAAAATTGCTCGACTCGACCCTAAAACGCTATCAGAGAGTGTAAAGGGGAGGAGACTAGAACGCAGAAGTAGGTGAGAAGAAGATGACTCAAAGGAGAAGGGAAGAATCCCTAAAAACTAGTGTGTCTAGTGGTGAAGGTAGAAGCCTAATCTAGCAAGCACGAATAAAACTTAAGGCTATGGGTCCTTAGGCTAGACGACACCTAACTTCGAGGTCACTAGTCTTGACACGCCTCACCTCCCTACAACGAAGACCACAATGCCCAGCAAGTGATACCAGATCCGGAGATCCAGTAGCTCCTACTATCGACAAGGTAGGCGACGCCGATCAAGCCATGATGGTCTCAACTAGATCGCTCTCCTAGTGCGTCCAAAATCCTTAGGGCCAATGTCTACTTGCTTTTAGAATTAAGGCTTTATTAAGAGTGATTTTTGGGGCCAAGGAAGGGGTGATGAAATCCCCCACCTTATCTTTTATGGGACAACCCCTCCTTAGTAGCGTTTTGATCTTAAATCTAGTAATCAACACTCCAATGAGACGCTCAACTCACTCTTGTCCGGATGCACCTTACTAGCTAATTGATTGACATCATTTCATGCTCATATTTGTATCTTATATCCATTATCTTTCACCTAAACAATGCTATGTCACGAGTTTTATGTTTAGTTTTCAGGAATAAATAGGTTTGAAGAGATGAAACATAAAAGGACCCAAAAGCTGGGAAAAAGGACTGGATTGTGAGATCTGGGAACCAAGATGCAAGGGAGAAGGACCTGAACGCAAGACAGAGGGACCTAAGAGCAAAACAAAATACTTCACACCATCATGGGGAGTATTTTAGCAATTGGATTCGGGTCGGAGCTCCAACAAACGAAGTAGATGCATCAAAGACCACCAAAAGCACAAAGAAAAGCCCAGAATAAAACTCAACTAGATCCAGACATTTTGGCCCACCAATTGGCGGTCTGGATTAGTCCAGATCCACCAAGATTTGTCCTGGACTTGTATTAATGTTCGTTGAGGCTATTTTTGGTGTTGTTTTATTCCCACATCGGGGGATTCTCTCAGATTAGCTTTTTCCATGCCTACAAATAGAACTCTTCACCTCCTATTGTAATCACTCCATATTTTAAGTGGCTATTCTTCCTACTAGAAGTGAGGCCTTGAAGCACACACTAAAGTAGGAGGATGCTACTTTTAATGTAAGTCATTTTATCAATAAAGTTTTGTGTTTCTTTCATTGTTTGTTTATGCTTCTTTTATAGTTTGTGCATGTTTTAGTTTAATCGTCTTTTATTTGTAGCTTTGTTTTAATATGCTTTCTTTGCTTAGTTTAATAATTAGTGTAATGTTTAGTGAGTAGTTCCATCCCTTTTGGGGGGTGGAGTAGATGTACATACATGCATTAGAGAATGGGATGAATGCTTTATTTTTGATGTGTTGATAAAACATGAATGTATGCTTGCTTGTTTAGGATAGAATTTATAACTTGATGAGTTTTGCCAAAATGATTAGACACCTCTCATGCTTGTTTAGGTTCTGAAATAAACAACTTGCATATGTAAATGTTAATCAACTATGTTGGTGAATAGATTGATAGGTTTTGCCATAACATTTAGACACTTCCTATGCTTGATAAACACCACCTTCATGTGCTTAAAGAATGTATTCTACACCAACCTCTTTGCGTGTGTGCACTCACTCCACCCCTTAGGGGTTTTCCCATTTCTGTATTCCAGCATTCTTCCTTTGTTCTTAACTTAGTTATTATTTCATTGTTTGGTTCTTCCTTTCGCATTTCCTACTTCTTAGCGTAGTATAGAGTAGAGTAGCATAAACATCTTTCTCCACCTATTTTTGCCACTTGATTTCGTACAAGCAAGAGGCTACTTACCTCCCTGAGGACGGCCCGTACTTGCCACCGCTTCATCGCGGCCGTGCACTTGCGGTTTTAAATAAAACGTTCAACAAGTTTTTGGCGCCGTTGCCGGGGAGGTGCCAGTCCAGACTCTTGTTTGGACGATTCAAGTGGATTTAATTTTTATTTTGTAGATTTTCTTTGTTTCAGGAGACTTGGAGTCGGCAGGAGGAACATATGGGGAAGTTTTGAAGCAAGCTGGGCACTGTAGACCGCCAATCAGCGGTCTGGTAAGCTCAGCTCGCTCTCTTATTTCTTTGGTCTGTTTACTTTATCTGATATAGTGGTCTGGGACTCAATTTTGCATGTTCTGACTCTTAAATTGTTCCCAGGTCAATAATCGGACCTCCTTTAAGCAACTTGGACCCTAAAACTCAAAGCAAAAGATTAGGCATTCCTGTTGTTTAGGTCATGCATCATGTATGTGACTTAGGCATTTAGATTGTCTTTTATCTTAGCTTTATTTTCTGTTGCTGAGAGCTGGCGTGAGATACGCACCTTCTACTCTCATTCATGCATTTCGTATGAACATGCATTAGTTAGTAGGAAGTGCATTGCAACAAGTGTGAGTTGAGCGTTGTTTGGAGAGTTGATTGCTAGATTTAGGACTCCAAAACGCTACTAAGGAGGGGTTGTCCCGTAAAAGATAAGGTGGGGGATTTCATCACCCTTTCCTTCACCCCAAAAACCACACTAAGGAGCTTGGAAGCATTAGGAGAGTGATCCGGTCCCGACCGTCATGACCTGATCGGCGTTGCCCACTTTGTCCATAGTAGGAGAGACGAGATCTCCGGATATTGACTCACTTGCTGGGCTTTGTGGTCCTCGTCGTAGGGAGGTGAGGCGTGTTGAGGCTGTGTGACCTCGCAGTTAGGCGTCATCTAACTGTAAGGACCTATAGCGACCTTAGGATTGTTTAAGTCTTGTTTGCTTGTGTGCTTCTACCTGTACCCATCCGCCGTAGCTTAAGGACTTCTTCCCTTCTCTCCTGAGTCATTCTTTCTTTCCTGTGTTCCCTCGTCTTCTCTTCTACGTACATTCTTTGTTCGAAAAAAAAACAAAAAAAAAGAGTTGTCGTTTGTGTGTGCACCTTTGTGCATGCTTTCGTGGACACGAGACGAGAGTGGTCGTTTGACGAGGAGCGTTGTCAATCCGGCTTTGGTCATCGATTTTTCGACACCTTCCACCTCTCGTGTCGCACGCAATTCGGGTTCAATGGCTGCTAATTTCCGTGAGGAGGAGCAGTTGCTGGACCCACCTGCTCCACCAGTGCTTCCAGTTGTCGTTCCCATACCTCTTCGTGATCGATGCTACCCGAGTCGTACAGCTCTACCCTCATGCATCGTATTACCAGAGGCTAATGGGAACCATTTTGAGGTTAAGCCTCAATTCATTTCCATGCTCCCTCATTTCACTGGGAAAGGTGACCCCTATATGTTTCTTAGGGAATTTGAGTAGGTCTGTGCTATGTTCAAGCTGCAACAACTTAGCACAGACTACATCCATCTTAGGCTCGTTCCTTTTGCACTAAAGGATGACGCCAAGAAGTGGTTGTACAGCAACCAGGCGAATTCCTTTAGGACGTGGGATGAGTTTCAATCTGCATTCCTCAAGAAGTACTTTCCTAATCATCGGACTCAAAAATTGAGGAACGAAATCAATTCGTTCTATCAACATGAGACCGAACCATTTCATGCATATCTTGAGAGGTTCAAAGAGCTACTATCCTCGTGCCCTCACCATGGCATTGAGTTGTGGCGTCTTTGTCAAATTGTGTATGAGGGTCTTCACATCCCGTCCAGAACGCTCCTTGAGTCCATGTGTCAATGAGAGTTCTTGGGAAATAATGAAAAGGAGGCATGGGCCTTCCTAGAAGACCTCGCTGAGAAAACCATGCAATGGGAGAGTGTGAGGGAACCACCTGCATCATCTAGTATAGGAGCGAGCATCGCGAATGCAAACTCAACTAGATCGGGTTCCGCATTTGCTATTGATACCACTACGGCCACCGAGGCACGCATGGCGGCCTTAATGCGTCGTATGGATTGGATTGAGCTCCAAAACCAACAAAGTGCACCTCACATGTCCACATCCGGTCCAGTTCCCTGTCATTCATGTGGTAGGATAGGTCGTGTAGAAAGCGAGTGTGAGTCCATTCCTCCTGAGATGGAGCGTGTCAATGCCGTCTATGATAGAGCCAGGAATGACCCATACTCAACATCTTATAATCCTGGATGGAGGAACCACCCCAATTTTTCATGGAACCAAACTAATGCCCCGGGTGGTCCTCCAAACTCCTCTAGACCACCTTACCAATCACACCAACCTCCCATGCATGCACATTCCTATCAGCCACCCCAAGCACAAACCACCAATCAATCGGGTTTCCTAAATTCCAATAATATGGAAACCTGATTCAATTCGCTTGAGACCTTGACTCGTGGACTTGAAAACTCAATGAAAAATTTTATGTCTACCACAAGTCAAGTTCTCACTTCAAATCAGCAGACCATGAAATCTCTAGAGCTTCAGATGGGCCAATTGGCTCAGTCTGTACATGAGAGAGAGAGGGTCTTTTCCTAGCCAGCCTGAGGCTAACCCCCGTATGTACCAACAACAACAAATGCAAAATGAGAATGTGGTACCTCGGGGGAGGCAAGTGAACCATGTGGAGGAACCTGTTCACCATGTCAATTCCATTGTGACCTTAAGGAATGGAAAAGAGGTTGACAATCACATTTCCTTGCCACACCCACCACCATCTATGCAGCCCCTCAGTGGGAATGGTGGTGAAGAAGAAGCTGAGGGTGAGGGTAATACACCAAAGCTTTCTTCTCAGGCACAGCAGAAAACCTACCTGCCAAAAGCTCCCTATCCAAGTAG
This sequence comes from Triglochin maritima, assembly GCA_963682175.1. Classification (NCBI taxonomy): domain Eukaryota; kingdom Viridiplantae; phylum Streptophyta; class Magnoliopsida; order Alismatales; family Juncaginaceae; genus Triglochin; species Triglochin maritima. The sequence continues at coordinate 22,190,832 of OY821772.1, read as the reverse complement.
GTTAAACAAAAAGCAGAGTGACAACATGGACAAGATATTAGAGGTGTTTAAGCAAGTGAAGGTTAACATCCCCTTGTTGGATGTCATCCAACAAATACCTCAATATGCCAAAGTGTTGAAGGATCTCTGCACAACCAAGAGGAAGACCAATGTTCCTAAGAAAGCATTCTTGGCTGCAAATATCAGCTCACTTTTGTCCAATCCCTCCTACCCAAAATACAAGGACCCGGGGTGTCCTACTATTCAGTGTACGATAGGGGACACTAGAATGAGCAATGTATTGCTTGATTTAGGATCAGCGGTCAACCTCCTCCCATTATCTGTTTATCAACAGTTTAACTTGGGAGAATTGAAACCAACTAAGATCACCCTCCAATTAGCGGATAGATCCATTCGTATTCCCATGGGGATTATCGAGGACGTGCTTATCAAAGTTGGAGATTTTATATTTCCAGTCGATTTTGTTGTCCTCGATACCAATCCTGTTGCGAACACCCACTCTCAAATACCTTTGATTTTGGGTAGACCATTTCTGGCAACCTCCAATGCCTTGATTAATTGTAGAAATGGTCTCATGAAGCTCTCATTCGGTAACATGAGTGCCGAGTTTCATGTGTTAAACTCTGGTAAGCAACAGGAACCCATGGATGAACCTTTAAATCTAATTCTCATCCGCCAATTGGAGAAAGCACCACAAAATCAACGAACACCCCTAACCCCAATGCAGCCCGTTGAGAATGTTCGAGGGTCCAGCGAAAACTCATTGCCTGTGTTCGCAATGCAACAGAGTGAGCTGGCCTCGAACATGAATGTCCAAATGGAGTGTTCGTTGCATGATTCAGTTGAGAGTACTAGTGAGAGTGAGACACCTCATCATATGCCTATACCAGAAAGTGTCTCAACCTCATGTCCCATGGCCATTGAGCCATTTGAGCTTCATATTGACTCCAACAAGGACCCACCTATGACCGAGCTTATGCTTGATGATCTAAATGATGGTGGGAGGTCCTTGTTGGATGACTTGGGGAGAAGCCCCATTCTTAGTGATGCAGGTTTGCTGCATCCATCGAATGAGCTTGAGGAACTCATTCCGATGCACCCGCCTATTGGTTGGAGGGTTTTCTTCGATGAGCAATTAAACCCTAGTGAGGCAACACAACTTCATTCTTTGTTGCCCACACCCAACCAATATCATGAGGGGTTCGAGCCTTTCAGCTTTGACCTTTCACCTCTCATGACACCTCAGAGTACCAGTGGAGTTTGCCCATCTCGGCAAGTCTCTGGTCCTCCTGACTTGATGTTCTCATTTGATGTTCCTTGACCAAATGATTATGAGAATATCTTGGTTGATGTATATATCTAAAAAAAGTGTAATAAAAGACTCCTTCAGTGAGCATCGATTGTGGTGGGCCCCAACCCTTGTGTACTTGGGCCCAATCTCTTCACGTATTTATCTCCCTTCTTCAGCTTCTCACAGGTTTTGAGGGAATTTGGGTTTGTGTCCATCAACATGACCTTGAACGTCCCTTTGTACTTCTTGTTGGTGAGATCTTTCCTTTTTCATGCATGTATCCATGTAGTATCTTGTTCACATTCATTGAGGGCAATGCATGAAGTACGTGTGGGGGGGTGTTTTACGTGTGTACATAGTCGAGTCTTTTTCCTTTGGTTTTATTTTCTTTTGTTTGTACTGCTAGGGTCATGTTAGTATGCCGCATTTAACATTGATATATCTGCTTGCCATGATCCTTGGGTGACTTGTCTTCTTTTGCTTGCCGAGTGCTTTAAAATTTTCACATTTCTTTCAAAATCCTCATGTGTTTGCGAAAGAAAATGTTTTTGTGGGTTTTGCGTGTGTTTAGCATGTGCAAAACCGTTGAGAGGCAAAGTAAAAAGAAAGCTCCCAAAATTGTCTTGAACTTGATGCATTAGGATTTCTAGTTTATTGGCTTTAGGTCTTGTCGAGTCATTAGGATGCACCCTGGTTTTCCCTCAGGGGGCGTGTAATCATAGGGTTTCAGTACTCAAACATTTAAAGAAGTCCACCCCGAACCTAGTGAGTCAAATAATTCGTGTTTGTGAGTATAAGGAAGTTTGTCGTAGTTGAGGGCCCTTAATCTCTTTTTGTGAAACTTAAGTGTAGGGGTTTTGGTTCCCCTATAGATAAATAAGTGGTGCTCTCTCTTCTCGCACGACTCCTATCACTCGGGAAAGTAGGTCTGAGGGGACTTTGTGCCTGGTGCTTTCGAGTCATCTGACTTGGGATGCGCCGACCGAACTCCCATTACACGGGTGGTAGGGATCGCCCTACGTGGAGATTTGGGGGAAGGTGTACGTGATAGTGTATGTCCTCATAGGCAATGATGCACGAAACCTGACCCTGGGAGAATCAAACACCAACCAATAAAATGCTCAAAAGAAAAAGAAAAAAAAGAAAAAGGAAAAAAAACAAATAAGAACCAAAATGGACTTTACACATTGTATCACATTCAGAAGTTAAGGTTGCCCATGTCTTTCACTTAAGTCCTTGACTAGATCACGAATAAATCATTAGGCTAGGTGTGTGGACCGATTACATATATAGAGTCGACCCGTAGTATTACCGCGTCCCATGATCGACAAAATAAGTCCAACGAGTCGTGTAGCTAGATTGATTAATGCATCTTGTTCGGATTTTGTGGGTATATCCACTGAAAACCCTCAGGAGACAACACTCCTCCTCCTTGGCAACAGGGAGGTTTAACGGCTTGTTGCACATGATAAGTGCAACCGTGATTCCTACGAAAGTGAGTTAGGATTTCTTGTTTTTCGCATGCTTTTCTCTTTCTTTGTTTTGCTCGGGACTAGCAAAAGTTAGGTGTGGGGGTATTTGATTGACATCATTTCATGCTCATATTTGTATCTTATATCCATTATCTTTCACCTAAACAATGCTATGTCACGAGTTTTATGTTTAGTTTTCAGGAATAAATAGGTTTGAAGAGATGAAACATAAAAGGACCCAAAAGCTGGGAAAAAGGACTGGATTGTAAGATCTGGGGACCAAGATGCAAGGGAGAAGGACCTGAACGCAAGACAGAGGGACCTAAGAGCAAAAAAGAATACTTCACACCATCATGGGGAGTATTTTAGCAATTGGATTCGGGTCGGAGCTCCAACAAACGAAGTAGATGCATCAAAGACCACCAAAAGCACAAAAAAGCCCAGAATAAAACTCAACTGGATCCGGACATTTTGGACCGCCAATTGGCGGTCTGGAACCGCCAATTGGCGATCTGGATTAGTCCAGATCCGCCAAGATTTGTCCTGGACTTGTATTAATGTCGTTGAGGCTATTTTTGGTGTTGTTTTAGTCCCACATCGGGGGATTGTCCCGGATTAGCTTTTTCCATGCCTATAAATAGAACTCTTCACCTCCTATTGTAATCACTCCATATTTTAAGTGGCTATTCTTCCTACTAGAAGTGAGGCCTTGAAGCACACACTAAAGTAGGAGGATGCTACTTTTAATGTGAGTCATTTTATCAATAAAGTTTTGTGTTTCTTTCATTGTCTGTTTATGCTTCTTTTATAGTTTGTGCATGTTTTAGTTTAATCGTCTTTTATTTCTAGCTTAGTTTTAATATGCTTTCTTTGCTTAGTTTAATAATTAGTGTAATGTTTAGTGAGTAGTTCCATCCCTTTTGGGGGGTGGAGTAGATGTACATACATGCATTAGAGAATGAGATGAATGCTTTATTTTTGATGTGTTGATAAAACATGAATGTATGCTTGCTTGTTTAGGATAGAATTTATAACTTGATGAGTTTTGCCAAAATAATTAGACACCTCTCATGCTTGTTTAGGTTCTGAAATAAACAACTTGCATATGTAAATGTTAATCAACTATGTTGGTGAATAGATTGATAGGTTTTGCCATAAAATTTAGACACTTCCTATGCTTGACAAACACCACCTTCATGTGCTTAAAGAATGTATTCTACACCCACCTCTTCGCATGTGTGCACTCACTCCACCCCTTAGGGGTTTTCCCATTTCTGTATTCCAGCATTCTTCCTTTGTTCTTAGCTTAGTTATTATTTCATTGTTTGGTCCTTCCTTTCGCATTTCCTACTTCTTAGCGTAGTATAGAGTAGAGTAGCATAAACATTTTTCTCCCCCTATTTTTGCCACTTGATTTCGTACAAGCACGAGGCTACTCACCTCCCTGAGGACGACCCGTACTTGCCACCACTTCATCGCGGCCGTGCACTTGCGGTTTTAAATAAAACGTTCAACACTAATGCATGATCGAAACATGCATGAATGAGAGATTTGGGTGCACGTACCTCACGCCAGGAATCAACAACAAAAAGGTAAAGCTTGTCAACCTAACCTCATGATCGTTATTGTTACTAAACCCAGATGATGTATTATTTTGATTATACGGGTTTGGTTGTTGTCTAGGAGGTTGACCCTGTTGGTTTGATGAGAAATTGGAATTATTACGCCAACCCGAGTTATAGGTTGATGCGTATGGGTCATTTCTAGCATGGTTATACATGGCATTAACTTGGTCACATTCCGCACAATCCTCCATTACATGACCTGTTTGACCACATCTAGAGCAAGGGATAGACGAGGCTTGAGTCACTCGGTTTTTGGTTCGTAGCTCTAAACTTTCCATTCTGTGCATAAGGGTAGCTAGTTTTGCTTCAGCCGCTATGTTGGCATCTACAGCTAAGACACCTGGTTTGGGTTGGCTTGCTATTCTAGATCCAATACTTGGGTTAAGCGGTGTTCTAGCATTGTCCCATTGCATACTGTTTTCAGCTAATTCCTCAAGAAAAGTCCAGGCATCATTTTCATTTTTCGACATAAAGTTCCCTTGGCTTACGGATTCTACCATAACCCTAGATGTGGGTGTCAATCCCTCATAAATAATTTGGCATAATTGCCATCTCGGAATTCCATGATGAGGGCATTGGGTCAGAACACTTTTAAATCTTTCTAGATAGGAATAGAACGGCTCGCTCTCAGACTGAACGAATGCAACAATTTCATTCCTAATCATCATAGTCTTATGGTTGGGGAAATATTTTTTCAGGAAAACTTGAACAAACTCAGCCCAACTTCTAATGGATCTTTCGGCTAGACTATATAGCCATTTCTTAGCGTCGTCCTTCAGTGCTAGAGGCACGAATTTCAGACGCACTGCCTGCTCAGGGATATGCTGGTATTGCATAAGAGAGCAGATTTCCTCAAATTCTCTAAGGAAGAGATATGGGTCTTCCCTAGAGGTGAACTTAGGCAACATACTCATGTCTTGTGCCTTAAGTTCGAAGTCGCGACCCGGTATGGTGGGCATAACGATGCACGATGGCTGAGCAGCCATCGCTGGATAGCATCGATCCCTCAGAGTTATAGGTTGTGCAACAGGCGGGTCCACTACGTTCTCACCCATTGGATCCGGGTGAGGTGGTGCAACAGGTGGATTGGGGCTAAGTTCCAGACTGGAATCTAGATGAACTCGTGAGAGTCGATTACTCAAGTCCCGAATCCAAATCTGAGTGCACCGGGTTGAATCAATTTTTGAATTCAAATTCGGAATTTAAATTCCAAATTTAATTTCAAGAATTAATTACAAATTTTTTTATATATATTTTCGTTTTTTTTAATATATATATTTTTTTTATGTTTTTTTTTCAAAAGGGAAACAAACAATAGAATGGGGAAAGATGAGAAAGGAATCCTAATCTAGAGAATTTAGGTGAGAAGAGAAAGAAGACTCAGATTTGAAGGGTAACCTAACTCTAAAGATAGAAAGAGGGTTGGTCAGAAAATTCCTAAGAAAGCACGGTTCAAACAATCCTAAACCTAGTGTCGCTTAGATCTAGACGACTCCTAACTGGTTGAGTCAAATTGATTTGCTTGATTCACCTCCCTCACTAATCAAACCAACTTGGCCAGGCCGTGTATAGCTAGTGGGGGCGCTTCCGACAGAGTCGGTGCCAATTAGACAACCACTTCGCTTGGAAGACTTACGTCAACACAAAAACACTTTATAGACACCAAATTAAATTCAATCGGCTTCAGGTCATAGCAAGTCAAACCAATTCTTCTCCTTAAATGAGTCCGAGTCCTTAGGGGTCAATGTCTAATTGATTTTAATTTAAGGCTTGGGTGACACTTTGGGATTGTTATTTGTGGGCCACGGAAGGGTGATGAAATCCCCACCGTATCTTTGCCTACGGAGTTGCCCTTAAGATAGTTTAACTTAGATCTAGCAAAGATAGTCAAATACAGGTATTTAATTGGGGGAAAATGCAAGGTTGTATGCAAACTAAATTATATGCCTAAATGCAATCAATAAAAACCACGATACGTACCTTGACTCCAGCACTCTTCAACAGAAATTGATTTGCAAGAATTTAGCAAGAATAATGCATACAAAACACTAGATGATGCATGCACTAAGGCCTTTCTAATTTTGCCAATTTTAGGTCAAAGTTGAATTATTGCCAATTATGAAATTTTTGCCCTAACACATGCAGTTCTACTAAAAGGAAATTTTCTAAAAATAGAAATTACGAGGAAAAGAGGCAACAAAGGTTACCTTATGCAATGCTCAGTCGGGTTCACCGCCCGCTATCGAAATTTCAGATGCTCCACGCGCCCACCCAGAGATGGTGCTAACCCCAGAAAAATTTGAAGCCCATAAGCTTCAGGTGTGCGGCGATTCCGCCGCAGGTTGCTCTTGGTATGCGGCGATTCCGCCGCTCTTGTTGCTCAGACTGCGTTCAGATTTCGCCGCGCGCTCTGTTGTCTCCTGAAACACAAACCCAAATACTTAGATCGCATACAAGATAAACAGAACAGAATGGAAATCAACAAAAAAAACAAAATCTGCGTCGCCTCCCCGGCAACGGTGCCAAAAACTTGATGTGAATTAAATTTATACCGCAAGTGCACGGCGTCAATGGAGACGTGGCAAATACGGGTCGAACACAAGGAGGGAGAGATTTGTTATTAATGTGATTTCGATTGGGGGAAAGAAGGAGAGAAGAAATAAGTTGGTTTTGAGATTTTTGATTTTTAATTATCTAAAGCAAGAAACAAGAACAATTAAAACTAAACAAGAACAAAGAGGTGAATTCCGTTGGGTGGAGGTTTAGATTTAAGGTTTAGATTAGAGAATTCAGAAACTTATAATAAATCATATTAGTTATAAAGCATTACATGATAAATGATTTAACATAAACTCAAGTAATCAAAATATACTAACACGAAATTAAAATAATAGCATTCATTATCTTCTCTTCACCCTAAATCCGTCACCTCCACCCTTTGGAAGGAGTTAGAAACTCATAGAGGGAGGAAGAGGGGGTCCAAGAGACATTACAAAAGAAAAGTAAAAACAAGGAATAAAAGACATAATTTTATTACTAAAGTGAAGAGTACAAAATTGAAAATAAAAACAACTAAAAACTAGGTCTAAGGCCAAGGACCCTTATACCATCGTTCTCGGTGCTATTTATAGCCGATACAAGGGATCCCAATATATAAATGGAACGTACACGCGTCAATACAGCATTGGTAAAAATTTGAGCACACGGATCGACTTTTGTGCGGCTAAATGGCCTCAATTTGTACATGAGGTACGGCGGAATCGCCACCTTTTTGGCTTGGATTCGATCCAGATTTTTCCTGTGTGTTTATGGTATGATTTGATCCTCCTTTGCGCGTCTGGATTGATTCTTTCCATTCTTTTGAGCTCCGGATTAATTCCTTTATATATATGGAGATTCACATTGATTTTTCTTTAGATTTTCTCCATAATAATAAAAGCTACTCGTGATTTGCAATTAGGTCCTTGACTTTTTGCAATTAAGTCCCCGACTACTTTTGTGCTTAAGTCTTTGTTCTTTTTGTAATTAGATCTTGAATGCTTTTATGCTTGGATACATTTCCATTTGTAACCTGATAAACTTGAACTTGGTCTTTATGATAGAAATGAGTCTTTTGCACGCGTTTATGCTCGAGATGTGGGTAAATTGCATTCAGGTCCCTATATTCTGTAAATAAGACTAAACACATACCTTAATAGCATTTATTGATATAAAAGTGATCTAAATGAAAGACATATGATGCAATGTATGCAATGCATCAGCTGCTGAAGCTATGATCGTCAATCCAAACTCTCCAACCAACAGGCTGGTGTGTCGGAACGAGGTCAAGAACCTCGTTAGGCATGTCCGACACACCAAGCGAACAAAATGTGGGTCTCATACCAAAGGTATCCTCCAAGGAACTCCTAATACCCTCATGAGCAACGTAGTTGTTTGATGTACCATAATTTCTAAGATGATCAGGAACAATAGTGAGAGGCAAACTCTCATCAGGTTGTTTGAAATTGAGGGGACTAGGGAGCTCTTGCTCCACCAGAGGTGAGTCCTTAGGAGGTACAACAATAAGATCATGTGGATCAAGGGCCACGGGACAAGAAGATAAGGCACAATCCTGTGCCGACTCATAAAGAAGCTGGTCCATAGTATTCTCAATTGGAATTGAATCCTCAACTAAGTGATCGTGAATTGAAACTCCAAGTCCCTCAGACTGGCTAGGAGTTTGACTTTGAAAGAATGTGCTTTGAATTTGTGGATGTGGTGGTGGCGGTTCGATATCAAAAGTTGAATCCTCATGTTGACAAGAAAATTACTCTCCTCACGTTCACGTAATTGCTGCGTCATTTGACTCACTTGCATTTCCATAGTTTTCAAGGAATTCAAGTTGGACTTCAATAAATTTTGAGTGGTTTCCATGAACGTTTGGAGAGTTTGTTTCAAGGAATCAGGTATCCGGTCAACTATGAGGTCCAAGTCAGAGCTTGGGAAATTTTGGGGTTGGGTGTTGATGGGCTGAGAATGAGTCCAATGATTTGAAGTGGGGTGTTGGTAGAGTTCTGGGTATTCGGGAGGAGGATACTGGGGTGAAAATGATGTATAAGAATTTGAATAAGAATTGTCTCCCCACGAATCCATCCCTCTCGAGTTGTACGCGGATGCGTAATGGTCATAATGAGCATTTTGGGAAAATGTATCCTCATACTCAGGCTCAGGGACAACATAAGGACATTCCCCGATAACATGAACACTCAACCCACAACACTCACACGGTGTGGCTACTGGAGCCACCGGTGCACCCATGTCATCTACCACAAGCATGAAAGAGGCCAAAGGTTCTTGTAATGTCTCAGTGTGATGACCAACATATGATCCGACGTAACTAGATGGTGGTCTAGCAGTCAGTGGCTCTCTCATACTACCCCAATATGAAGATTGCTCAGTCACACAATTAAGATTGTCCCAACCATACAGGGTGTTAGTCTGAGCCACCCCAGGTTGTATGGGTCCAGAATACCAGGAAGAATTGTCCTGGTCCCAAGAATGATATGGATGGTCACCCATGTAACCATCCATCTTAACAAAAACTCTCGAGTCGACCACTCTCACCACCATGAGGCTAAGCTCGCAAAAAGTGCTCGACTCGACCCTAAAACACTACCAGAGAGTGTAAAGGGGAGGAGACTATAACGTAGAAGAAGGTGAGAAGAAGATGACTCAGAGGAGAAGGGAAGAATCCTTGAGCTAGAGTGGGTAATGGGATCAGGTAGAAGCCTAACTAGAAAGCACGACTCAAACAATGTAAGGCAATGGGTCCTTAGGCTAGACGACGCCAAACTTCGAGGTCACTAGCCTCGACACGCCTCACCTCCATACAATGAGGACCACAATGCCCAGCAAGTGATACCAGATCCGGAGATCTAGTACCTCCTACTATCGACAAGGTAGGCAACGCCGATCAGGCCATGGCGGTGTCAACTAGATTACTCTCCTAGTGCGTCCGAAATCCTAGGGCCAATGTCTACTTGATTTTAGTTAAGGCTTGATTAAGAGTGATTTTTGGGGCGAAGGAAAGGGTGATAAAATCCCCCACCTTATCTTTTATGGGACAGCCGCTCCTTAGTAGCGTTTTGATCCTAGATCTAGCAATCAATCGCTCCAATCAAAATGCTCAACTCACTCTTGTCCGGATGCAATTCCTACTAACTAATGCATGGGCATACAAGATGCATGAATGAGTGTAGGAAATGCGTACCTCACGCCAGCGCTCAACAACTGAAGATAAAGCTAAAAGAAACGACGACTATATGCCTATGTCAAGTTCATGATGCGTGACCTAAACAAATAAGAATGTCTAATCTTTTGCTTTGGATTTAAAGGCCAAGTTGATTAATGGAGATTGGTTTAATGATCTGGGAGCAAACTACAAGTCACATCATGCAAAATAGTGCTCCCAGATGACAAAAATGAAAGAACCAACTACCAGAAGAAAATTGAGAGAAAGACAGGCTCACCAGGCCGCCATTTGGCGGTCTCAGACCACTGATTGGCGGTCCCTGTTGATGCTCAGGTGCTCCAACTCCTCCAGTAGCCTCCCCGTGAGCTCTAGGATTCCTGAAACTAAGAAAAACTAAAAACAAAAAAATTAAAAACCACTCGAATCATCCAAACCAAGGTCTGGACAGAGCACCTCCCCGGCAACGGCGCCAAATACTTGATTGATTCGTTTTATATTAAACCGCAAGTGCACGGCCGCGTTGATGCGGTGGCAAATACAGGTCGATCCATAGGGAGGTGTGTCGAGTTTTGGTTTGTTCGAAGGCGAGTGGTAAAGAAAGGAGAGAAAGGTTGGTTAAACGAAACTACACTACAATGCAAAAAGGAAATGGAAGATAAGCAATAAAACTAAACCCCAAAGGGGGTAGAGAAATCATGTGAATATAAAGATGTGTGTGTGTGTGTGTTCAATTATGCTCCTCACAACATGTAGTGCATGAAATCATAAAACTAAATCCAACTTTGCCTCCACATGAAATAAGATAAGACTACATCATTAAAACACACAAGACAATAATTGGAATGAAGCTAAATGAACTCATGTATAAAGACTATATCATTAATTATGATAAGACTGTATCATTAAAACATGAATTGTCTCCACATGAATTATGATAAGACTATATCATTAAAACATACAAGGCATTAACCAAGGCCAAGGCAACATGAGCACATACACTACAAGTCATGTTTCCTATATTAATTCCATTTATATCCTCACCTTATCATTCCCCATAAAATAGGTCCACTAATCTAAGAATAAGCTAAGCTTCATTCAAGTGCATTAGCATATCAAAGATAAGAGTGAAATCCCATTAGATGGTTATGGAAATCATATAAGTCTCAAGGGATTAAGATAACACACACCTAATACACTACATTATCATATCACATATTTCGCCACCCCCAAATGGGGATGGAACCACTCACTAGTCATTAAACTAACTACATTAACAAAATGAAACATATTACTGAAAAGAAATTCAACTAAGAAAGAAAGGAACATTAAAGAAGCTAATTGAAAGAAACATAACTAAAGAAACATGCAAGAATTAAAAGACAAGATTAAAAGAAACTAAAACAATTATTTTATTAACAATGACTCACATTGAAGGTAGCATTCTTCTCCACCTTGAGTTTTGCTTCAAGGCTTACTCCTTAGTAGAGAGAATGCCACCAAGCAATGAGTAGTTTACAATAGAAGGTGAAGAGTTCTATTTATAGCCAAAGAAAAAGGCAATCCGGGACAATCCCCGATGTTGGACTAAACAGATACCAACAATAGCCTAAACAAACACTAATACACATGCTCCAGAAAACTCAGCAGATCCGGGAAGATCCAGAACGCCAATTGGCAATTCCAGACCGCCAATTGGCGGTCTACAGGATCCGGATCGCGCTCAGATTTGTTGTGGGCTTTTCTTGGTATATTTTCTGGTCTTGGATGCCTTTACTTGGCTTGTAGGAGCTCCGACCCGAATCGAATTGCTAAAATACTCCCCATGATGGTGTGGAGTATTCTGTTTTGCTCTTAGGTCCTTTGGTCTTACGTTCAGGTCCTTCTCCCTTGCATCGTAGTCCCCAGGTCTCACAATTAAGTCCTTTTTCCCTGCTTTTGGGTCCTTTCATGCTTCATCTCTTCAAACCTATTTATTTTTGAAATTCATACATAAAACTTGTCACGTAGCATTGCTTAGGTGTAACATAGTGGATATAAGATACAAATATAAGCATGAAATGATGTCAATCAGTTAGCCTCAGGCTGACTTGGCAGAGTTCCTCTCTCTCTTTCATGTATAGACTGAGCCAATTGGCCTATCTGAAGCTCTAGAGATTTGATGGTTTGCTGATTTGAAGTGTGAACTTGACATGTGGATGACATAAATTTTTGTATTGAGTTCTCGAGTCCACGAGTCAAGGTCTTAAGTGAATTGAATCGGGTTTCCATATTGTTGGAATTTGGGAAACCTGATTGATTGGTGATTTGAGTTTGGAGTGACTAATAAGATTGTGCATGCATGGGAGGTTGGTGTGGTTGGTTAGGTGGTCAAGAGAACTTTGAAGGACCACCCGGGGCATTGTTTTGGTTTCGAGAAAAGTTAGGGTCGTTCCTCCATCCAGGGTTGTATGATGATGAGTATGGGTCATTCCTAGATCTATCATAGATGGCATTGACATAATCCATCTCAGGAGGAATGGATGCACACTCGCCTCCTATATGGCCTATCCTAGCACATAGATGACAGGGAAGTGAACCAGATGAAGACACATGTGACACACCTCGCTTGTTTTGGAGCTCAATCGAATCCATACGGTGCATTAAAGCCGACATGCGTGTCTCAGTGGCCGTAGTGGTATCCACAACAAATGCAGCACCCGATCTAGTCGAGTTTGCATTTGCGATCCTCGCTCCTATGCTAGATCATGGTGATGGTTCCCTCACACTCTCCTACTGCATGGTATTCTTGGCGAGGTCTTCTAGGAAAGCCCAAGCTGCCCTTTCATCCTTTCCTAAGAACTCTCCTTAACACATGGACTCAAGGAGCGTTCGGGACGGGATGTCAAGACCCTCGTAGACAATCTGACAAAGGCACCACAACTCGATGCCATGGTGAGGGCATGAGGATAGTAGCTCCTTGAACCTCTCTAAGTATGAATGATATGATTCGATCTCATGTTGATAAAACCAATTGATTTGGTTCCTCAGTTTTTGAGTCTGATGATTTGGAAAGTAATTCTTGAGGAATGCAGATTGAAATTCATCCCAAGTCCTAAAGGCATTCGCCTGGTTTCTGTACAACCGCTTCTTGGCATCATCCTTTAGTGCAAAGGGGACAAGCCTAAGATGGATGGAGTGTGTGCTAAGTTGTTGCAGCATGAACATTGCACATGCCTCCTCAAATTACCTGAGAAAGATATAGGGATCACCGTTCCCAGTGAAGTGAGGGAGCTTGGAGATAAAGTGAGGCTTAACCTCAAATTGGTTCCCATTCGCCTTTGGCAATACGATGCACGAGGGTAGAGCAGTACAACTCTGGTAGCATCGATCACGTAGAGAAACAGGAACAAGAACAAGTGGAACAAGTGGGACAGGTTGGTCCAGCAACTCCTCCTCCTCATGGTAATTAGCAACCATTCAACCCAGACTGTGTGCGACACGAGAAAAGGAAGGCATCGAGAAATTGACTACCGAGGCAGGATTGACGACATGCCTAGTTAAATGGACACTCTTGTCTTATACCCATACAAGCATGCACAAAGGTGCACACACACATGAACCAAAACTTTTTTTAAACAACTAAAACAGAATGTGCGTAGGGGAGAAGATAGGAGGACATAGAAGAGAGGGAATGACTAAAGAGAGAAGGGAAGAAGTCCTTATGCTACAGCGGGTAGGTACCGATAGAAGCACACAGGCAAACAAGGCTCAAACAACCTAAGGTCGCTATATGTCCTTACAGCAAGACGACGCCTAACTGCGAGTTCACACGGCCTTAACACGCCTCACCTCCCTACGACGAGGACCACAAAGCCCAGCAAGTGAGCCAATATCCGGAGATCTCGTCTCTCCTACTATCGACAGAGTGGGAGACACCGATCAGGCCATGACGGTTGCGACCGGATTACTCTCCTAATGCGCCCGAGATCCTTAAGGCCAATGTCTACTTGAATTTACAATTAGGCTCCTGATTAATGTGTTTTTGGGGCAAAGGAAAGGGTGATGAAATCACCCACCTTATCTTCTATGGGTCAACACGTCCTAAGTAGCGTTTTGGAGTCGTAATCTAGAAATCAACTCTCCAAACAAATGCCCAAGTCACACTTGTTGCAATGCAATTCCTACTAACAAATGCATGGTCATACCAAATGCGTGAATGAGTGTAGGAGATGCGTACCTCAACTAAAACAAAGCTAAAACAAAAGACAAACTACGTGCCTAAGTCAAGTACATGATGCATGACCTAAACAAGCAAGAATGTCTAATCTTTTGCTTTGGATTTTAGGGTCCAAGTGCTTAAAAGGGGATTGATTATTGATATGGGGGCAAACTACAAGTCAAAACATGCCAAATTGAGCCCCAGACCACTACGTTGAAACCAATAACAACTAGAAGAAAGTAGAGTGCAAGTAGAGCTCACCAGGCCGTTAGTTGGCGATCCACCACTGCTGACTTGCGGTCTCTTTCTCTCTGTTTGCCTCCCAACTTCTTGTGGTGCCTTCCCTTGATCTTTAGAGCTTCATGAAACAATGAAAAACTACAAAATACAAATTAAATCCACTCGAATCGTCCAAACCCGAGTCTGGACTAGCACCTCCCCGACAACGACACCAAAAACTTGTTTAAACGTTTTATTAATTACCGCAAGTGCACGGTCACGATGAAGCAGTGCCAAGTATGGGTTGATCGACGAGGAGGTGAGTAGCCTCTGGTGTTTCAGAAATCAAGTGGCGAAAAATGGGAAAGAGATTTGGTTATGCTAAGCTAAGCTACACTAAACTAGTAAGTAAGAAATGCGAAAGAAAGCAACGAAAGATTGGAAATCAAGAAGAGAAACCCCTGAGAGGTGGAGTGTGTGCACATATGAAGTGAAATAAGTGATGAATGATGCATGTATGTGTCGTGTATGTGTTGTCATGCATAGGAAGTGTCTAAAGATGTGGCAAAACCTATCAATCCATTCACACAATGTACCTGCAATTACTATGTGATTATCATAAGATTAGGCTCAGCACGAGAAGAGTCTAAAGCCATGGTGAAGTTTTGAGATTGTATGAGCTTAGGTGGACTAGGTGTGACGTTTGTTAGGTAGTCACGACAACATGGCAGCCTAGAGTAGAGTCTAGTTATGTACTTAGCATAACTCGAGGGCTGTAAAAGACACTTTTTTGTAGGTTTTAAATTTATAATACCTCAATACTAGAGGCTATGACTCCCTTTTAGCTTTGCAAATAAAACTGGAAGATAGGAGAGATAGAGAATGAGGAGAGAGAAGGAAAGGGAGAGAAGAATGAGAAGGAGAGCAAGAGAGTAAGATAGAGCGAGAGAGTAGGGGAGAGAGAAGGACAAGGAGAGAGAAGTAAGGGAGATGGAACAGGGAGAAGGAGACACAGAGAGAGAGAGAGTGAGCGGAGATGGGATGGAGACAGAGATAGATGCAAGAGGTGAAGGAGAGAGATAAGGAGAGAGGGGGATATATGGAAGACAAAGAGAGGGAGAAGGAGCGAGAGAAGGAGAATGAGGGACAGAGAAGGAGAAGAGAAGGAGAAGGTGGAAAGAGAGATGGATGAGAGAGGGAAGAGAGTGAAAGAGATGAGAGAGAGGAGAATGAGACAGAGAGTGAGTGAGAAAACGAAACAGATAGAAACAAGGAGGAGAGTTGAGAGAGAGAAGTAGAAATAGAAAGAATGAGATAAGGGGAGATAGTGAAGAAGAGAGACAAGTGACAAAGAGAGAGAGAGAAGGAGGAGGATAGCGAAGGAGAAAGAGAGAGTACTAAGGAGGAGGAGAAAAGGAGAGAAAAAAGAGAAGGAGATGGAGAAGGCGAAGGGTAGAGAAGGAGAAAGAAAGACAGGGATACGAAGAAGGAGTGAATGAGGGAGTAGGGGATTCAGAGGGTTAGAAAGAGTGAAGAAGAGAAGAGAGACGGAGAAGGAAAAACACAAGAAGAAAAAGAAGAGAGCAGAAGGAGAGAGAGGGAGCAAAGGAGATGGAGAGAGGTGGAGAGCAAAGGAGGAGAGATAGATGGAGAGATCGACAAAGGAGGGAGAGAGGGAAGGAGGATACGGAGAGAAGAGACGATAGTGAGAAAGGTGTGGGAGAGAAAAGGAGAAGAAGAAAGGGAGACAGAGATGGAGAGTGTAGGACGAGAGAGAAGGAGAGTGGGAAACGAGGAGAGAAGGAGAAGGAACAAGATGAGAGACGGAGATGGAGAGAGAGAGAGTTACAAGGAGAAGAGAGAGAGGAGTGGTGGACAGAGGGTGAGAGAGTGAGAAGGGAACAGAGAATGAGAGATAAGGAGGGATTGAGAAAGAGAAGTAGAGAGAACCATAGACAATGAGAGAGAGGGAGAAGGAGAGAGATAAGGATGGAGTGAAACGGAAAAGGAGAGAGTAAATTAGAACGAGAAGAAGAGAGACGAGAGAGAGGAGACGTCGATTTCAAGAAAAGAAGAGAAAGAGAAGAAAAAGTAGACAGGGAGAGGATAGGGAGAGGGAGAAAAAGTGAGAGAAGGGAGGAGAGTGTCCATAAGTGAGGTAGATGGAGAAAGACAAGGAGAAGGAGAGAGAGAAGGAAGAGGACACTAGAAGGGAAGGAAAAAGAAAGGGAGAAGGAGAAGTAGAGACGAGGAGTAAGAAGAGAGAGAAATAGAGAGAAGGAGAGAGAAGGGGGAGAGAGAAAGAGAGAAGGACAACGTGAAAGGAGAAGAAGGGGAAGAGAGAGATGAAGAAATAAAGAGAGAAGAGAGAGATAAGGAGTAGAACGAGAGGAGTGAGAGAGAGTGAAAGTGACGCAAAGGAAAAGAAGAGGGAGGAGGAGAGAGATGAGAGAGAAGGAGAGAGAGGAGGAAGACAAGGAGGGAGAAGAAGGAGAGAGAAAAAGGAGAGAAGAAGGAGAACAAGAGAGAGGACAAGGAGAGAGAAGGAAAAGGACGAAGAGAAAAGAAGAAGGAGAGAGTGGAGGGAAGATGAGGAGAGAGAGAAGGACAAGGGGAGCTAGAGGGAAGGAGACCGAGAAGGAGAAAGAGCAGAAGAGCGTAGAGATAGAGAAGGAGGAGAGAGAAGGAGGCAAGGAAAAGGGGAAACATGAGAGGAGAGAGGAGTGGCGCAACATGGAAAACCTAGGTGTCTCTAGGGTTTCCGACTTTGTCTTCCACCGAAACTCTTGATTTTTGCACCAAAATGGATCCCAATCCTAGTTCTACTCATTTACTTTTAGAAGATGGAGGTTGTGGTGCATTTAAGGGTCTCCATCCACCACCATTGGAAGCTTCGTCCTCATCTCTAGGAGATGAAGGTTTAGCACCACCTCTAGGGATTGTTCTTGCTCCCCCAAGGAAGTGGAGTGAATTATTCAAGGCTGCACAAAGGGTTTCCACGGCCCTAGAGTATGTCCCTCCGACTGAGAAGGGAGGAGAGAAGATGGCTATATGCTCAAAGGAAGAGGTAGTTGAGGCATTGAAAAGATGGCATAAGGTACTTGTTGGTTACTTCATTGCATTTAAAGCACATTTGCCTACACTTGAGAAGCAACTCCACAAGATGTGGGGCTTGGCTGGAGCAATGGAGGTCATAATGAGGAGCCAAGGTTTCCTCCTTTTTTGTTTCACTCTTGCTAAAGATAGGAAACGGGTGCTTAAAAGGGGCCCTTTGT
This sequence comes from Triglochin maritima, assembly GCA_963682175.1. NCBI lineage: Eukaryota > Viridiplantae > Streptophyta > Magnoliopsida > Alismatales > Juncaginaceae > Triglochin > Triglochin maritima. Next base: position 22,173,021 of record OY821772.1, on the reverse strand, counting down.
TCATTCGTGGATTTCCCCTTGTGGTTCTAGAATGGGCTCCGGAAGTGACTTTGCAAAGGACAAGCATCACCACGGTCCCCATTTGGATTCGTCTACCGGAGTTAGACCTTCATTTTTGGTCTCAAAAAACTTTGAGCAACATTGTGAGTATTCTTGGGAGGCCGTTATACATCGATGAGCAAACCACATCGGGGAGAAGACAAAACTATGCTAGGGTGTGCGTGGAAGTGGCCCATGATTTTACCTATACAAGTTGGGTGGAGGTGAAAGTAGAAGAAGCCGGCATACATAGAGTAAACGTGGAGTACGAAAGGAGGCCCGGTTATTGCACGAATTGTAGCGAGTTTGGGCATGACTTGGAACGTTGCAAGCTGAGGAGAGGGGCCATAAACAAGGTTAGTGAGACTCAAAAGGAGAAGAAGGAGAGGTGGGTAGTTGTTAATAGGAGAAACGCTGGAAATGGCAATGGAAAGGAAGAAAATTCGAAGGTGTCTAGCCATGGCATTCACACTTGCTTGGAGGGGATTGATGCTAGGAAGGAAGAGAAGAAAGGAGAGGGTGGAAGAGAAGATGACGCGGAGGCAACGAGTGAGGACGTGGATTTGGGAGCAATTCATGGAGTGCCATGTGGAGAGGTATGTGAGAGGGAACAAGTGGAGGGAAATGACACAGGAATGAAAGGTGCGTTTTTCTCCAATGAGAGGGGAGCCAACTTCTGCAATTAGTATGTGATATGGACCAGCATTGCATTGGGGTCAAGATGGGAGACAAGTTGGATGAGCTCCTAACAGATTCCCCCTTGGGTGCACAAGCAAGTGAGCCTATTGGTGGACAAAAGGAGCAAAGGGAAGTGGGACAAAAAAGTGGTTGCTCTATTTCGGGAAGAGTCAATGGGAAGAGAGTTGAGTGCTCTAGGTTTGAATGGGCAAAAGAGGAGGCACCAATTTTGTTTGCAAAAGAGAGGGAGTTGGACCACTTGACTCCGCTTGGGGGACAAATTTTAGAAAGCACCCCACTTAGAGGAAAGAAGAGGAGTGGAGATCAAAAGGAACATTTGCAAGAATGGCCCCCACGAATTGAGAGGGAGGTAGACAATTCTGCTCCTCTTGGGGGGACAAATTTCAGGAAGCGAGAAGAGGAGTGAAGAGCAAGAGTGACTTTTGCAAGAGAGGTCCTCACGAATTATAGGTGGAGAAGAGTTGGTTTCTTTGGGAGAGGCAAGTCTAGAAGACAACACTAGGGGTAGCATGGGGGCCGAGCATGCTCAACATGAGGACGTGAGGGCAAACATGTTGACAAGAGCTCATGGAGATGGGGGTCACGAAATTTCAGTCATGGAAGGAAGCACGAGGACTAGCCCACAAGGTGAGAATCGTGCAAGTGGGCTAGCTTCTTTGGTAAATGATGTGGTGGAGTGGAATTCACCTACGCGAGAAGCAAAGAGCAAGGATTTCACGAGCCTCATGACACACACTAAGAGGAAGGTATGACATTCTCGGAAACAAAGATCTTGTGGAGGAGGGGGAAGAAGAGAGAGAGGGTGAGGGAGTTGTAGAACCGGGTTTGAAGAAAGTGGTCTCGCTACCACCCACACTTCGGCGATCCGGGACGAAGATTAACAACAAAAGTTCACATGGAGGTAATCGGGGTCACCCCGCACCTTAAACCCATGAATGCGTTAATGTGGAATGTGCGCGGAGCAAATGGACCCGCCCATGCACTCATTGATTAGGGGTCGAATAAAGGAGACAAATCTGGACGTGGTATGTCTTATGGAACACAAGGTGAAACACAAAAAGATGGAGCGATTCAAACGAGTGATTTGGCCTCATGCATGGATTGCAAATAGCATGATCGTGTACTCGGGATGGCTATTGGTGTTATGGAATGACTACATTATGGATCTTCATGTTACTTTCGAAACACCACAATTACTCCACTTCAAGGGCTGTCACAAGAAGGATGGGACCGAGTTTGATATCACGTCGGTGTATGGTGAAAACGGGCGTGTGGATAGGAGAGCTTTGTGGAGTGATTGACATCATTTCATGCTTATATTTGTATCTTATATCAATTATCTTACACCTAAGCAATGCTACGTGACGAGTTTTATGTTTAGTTTTCAGGAATAAAGAGGTTTGAAGAGAAGAGCCACGAAAGGACCCAAAAGTAGGAAAAAGGACTTAATTGTGAGACTTGGGGACTAAGATGCAAGGGAGAAGGACCTGATCGTAAGACAGAAGGACCTAAGAGCAAAACATGAAACTCCACACCATCATGGGGAGTATTTTGTCAATTCGATTTGGGTCGGAGCTCCACTAAACAGAGTAGATGTATCCAAGACCAAGCAATACGTCAAGCAAAGCCCACAACGAAAACCAAACGGATCTAAAGCATATAGACCGCAAATTGGCGGTCCAAATAGCCCAGGTTCCGTTTAGTTTTCTGTAGCACGTGTATTAGGGTATGCGTAATCTATTTTTGGTATTGGTTTAGTCCCACATCGGGGGATTGTCCCTGATTAGCTTTTTCTATGCTTATAAATAGAACTCTTCACCTCCCATTGTATACATCTCTCTCTTTGGTGGCATCTTCCCTACTAAGAGTGAAGCCTTGAAGCAAAACTCTGGTGGAGGAAGAGCTGCTTGTAATTTGAGTGAGTTAATAATAGATGTTTTCCTTTAATTGAGTTGTTTCTCTCTTAGTTTAATTACCTTTCATGTGCATGCTTGCTTGTTTGTTTTGTTTTATGCTTCTTTAATATTTCTTGCTTGATTAGTATAGTTTCATTTCAGTATAATGCTTCATTTTATTAGAGTAGTTCGTTTAAATATGTGTGAGTAGTTCCATCCCCTTTGGGGGTGCAGTAGATGTGTGTACATGTTATGTAGATGGGTTGAATGCTTAATATGAATGTTTTGTGTTGATATTAGTATGCTTGCTTGAATTATTAAGAACCTTACTTGATGGTTTCTGCCATAGCTTAGGTACATTCCGTGCTTGTCTAAGTGTCTTCATAACAACCTTGCATTGCTCATTTTAATCACATTAGTTTAGTGTTGTAAATGATAGGTTTTGCCATTAGGTACCTCTTATGCATTAACAAACACTAACTAACTTGAGCTTATGGTATGCATTCAACACCACACTTATTTCATGTGCACACACACACACTCCACCCCTTAGGGGTTTCCATTCCTGTCTTTTTATCTTCTTCATTAGTTGTTTAGTTTAGTTGTTTAGTTATTTCATTTCATGCTTGTTTACTAGTTTAGATTAGTGTAGTGTAGTGTAATACATCTTTCTCTCCTTCTTTTACCTCTCGCCTTCGCACAAACCAAGCGTCGACACACCTCCCAGTGGACGACCCGTATTTGCCACCGCTTCAACGCGGCCGTGCACTTGCGGTTAATATAAAACGAGATCAATCAAGTTTTTGGCGCTGTTGCCGGGGAGGTGCTCTGTCCAGACGTTGGTTTGGACGATTCGAGGGGTTTTTAATTTTTTTTTCTAGTTTTCTTAGTTTCAGGGAACCATCAGATCAAGGGGAGGCTGCTGGACAAATTTGAAGAATAGAAGACCTAAAAGGACCGCCAATCAGCGGTTGGAGACCGCCAATTGGTGGCCTGGTGAGGGCTTCATGTTTTCAAATTTTTTCTGGTAGTTAGTTCTGTAATTGGTGTTATCTGGGAGCCCTATTTTGCATGTTGTGAATTTTTGTTTGCTCCGAGAGCATTAATCACTCCCCCATAAATCAACTTGGCCCTAAAATCCAAAGCAAAAGACTAGACGTTCTTACTTGTTTAGGTCACGCATCATGTATTGACTTCGGCATATAGTTGTCTTTTCTTTTAGCTTTATTTTCAGTTGTTGAGTGCTGGCGTGAGGTACGCATTTCCTACACTCATTCATGCATCTCGTATGCCCATGCATTAGTTAGTAGGAATTGCATCAGGACAAGAGTGAGTGAGCGTTTGATTGGACCGATTGATTGCTAGATTTAGGATCAAAACGCTACTAAGGAGGGACTGTCCCATAAAAGATAAGGTGGGGGATTTCATCACCCTTTCCTTGGCCCCAAAAATCACTCTTAATTAAGCCTTAACTAAAAGCAAGTAGACATTGGCCCTAGGATTCGGGCGCACTAGGAGAGTAATCTAGTTGAGACCGTCAAGGCCTGATCGGCGTTGCCTACCTTGTCGATAGTAGGAGGTACTGGATCTCCGAATCTGGTATCACTTGCTGGGCATTGTGGTCCTCATTGTAGGGAGGTGAGACGTGTCGAGGCTAGTGACCTCGAAGTTAGGCGTCGTCTAGCCTAAGGACCCATTCCCTTACATTGCTTGAGCCGTGCTTGCTAGTTAGGCTAATACCTGATCCCACTACCCACGCTAGCTCTAGGGATTCTTCCCTCCTCTCCTGAGTCCTCTCCTCATCTATTCTCTACGTTTAGTCTCCTCCTCTAGTACACTTTCTGTTGTGTGTTAGTTTAGAGTCGAGTCGAGCATTTTATGCGAGGTTGGGCTCGTTCTGGTAAGAGCACTCGACTCGAGAGAGTGCATTCTGTTGAGATGGACGGTCTTGGTGATCGACCATCTCCGCCTCGTGCTCCTTTGGAGCAAGAGACCGAGTCTTCTCGTGGTGGCGAGGGAGACCAGGTTCCATACATGGAATACCTTGGTCCGCTTCCGCCACCACGTAGACCTCCTTCTCCTCCTCCTCTGACTCGAAAGGAAGGGAGATTCGGTCAGGATCGAGTTCTTGGTGTACCACCACCTTTAGCTCGACATGATAGACCAATGACTTTGTGGGAGCGGACCCATCCTGCTCGGGCCGCGCAGCCTTCTTGCATAGTTGTGCCCCCTACTCGCGGGAACAACTATGATCTGAAACCTCAATATGTGAGCATGCTTCCAACCTTTACTGCCAATAAGGAGGATACGTATATCTTTATACATGAATTCGAGGAAGTATGCTCCATGTTCAAGGTTCAACAGCTTGACGAGGATTCAGTCCGGTTGAGGATGATTTCTTTCGCATTGAAGGATAATGCGAAGAAATGGATGTATAGCCTCCCGGCAAGCTCGATTCGGTCATGGGATGACTTTGTGACCGTCCTTCTGAAGAGATTTTTCCCTCAAAGGAAAACTCAACAGATACGGCACCAGATACATCAAATGAATGAGACCAAGACCGAATCGTTTCATGGTTTCTTTGGGAGGTTCAAGGACCTTCTCCAGCAGTGCCCTTATCATGGATTTGAGTTATGGCAGCTGTGCCAAATTGTTTATGAGGGCATCAACTACAACACCCGCACATTGTTGGAGTCGATGTGTTAGGGTGACTTCGAAATGAAACCCATCGAGGAGGCATGGGACACTTTTGAGGCTATGGCTGAGCGTACCTTCGAGTGGGACACCGTGAGAGAGACACAGCCGCCAGGTCTTCTGGTCGAGCTGGATCATATCATGTTGAGTCAACTATCGCGTCTGAGGCGAAAATGGCTACTCTCATGCGTAGGATTGAGAGTTTGGAGATGGACCGAGCTCCTGTAGCTCAGGTCGCTACTCCCGGGTGTAGTAGGTGTGGACTGTCGGGACATGATGACATGGAATGCGCTTACGCTCCAAGGGATACTGAGCATGCAAATGCGATGTATCAACAAAGGCCCCGTAACGACCCGTACAGTCACTCCTACAACCCGGGATGGCGTAACCATCCTAACTTCTCTTGGGGGCCTAGTGGGGGTCACGGTCACAGCTCGCACGCTCAACCTCAACCTCCACCCTATCAATCTCCACGCCCATCGGCGACCTACCAACCCCCACATCAAAGGTCTCAGCACCAAAATTACCAACCTGCTCATGCCTCATCGTCGGGTTATTCCAACCATACTCCACCACCTCAGCGGGTTGACCCCAAGGACCCTTCTAGTGATCCGACCCTTCAAGCGTTCATGCAGAGCATGCAAAGTACACTCAAGGCTTTGGAAATGCAAGTTAGCCAATTGGCTCATCAATTCCATGAACGCGAGAAGGGTCAGTTCCCGAGTCAACCTGTGGTTAATCCCAGGGGTCAGCCTGCCCATGCTAGGCAGAATGTACACAATGTTGAAAGTGACTCTTCCCAACATGCAAATGTTGTCCATACCTTGAGATTGGGAAGGGTCGTTTACAACAATGTGGAAATGCCTGAAGCCAACCCTGTTGACGAGTCTTCCGAGGAGAGTCTTGAGCCTGTTAAGGAACCTAATTCTGAGACTCCTCCTCGTGATTCTTA